>OY740767.1:105099719-105539285 GCA_963513935.1 Aphrophora alni | reverse complement strand
TGACGATTTATTTAAATTAAGTACATAAGATTAAAGAACATGTAATGAAAATGACTACAACCAAGATCTGACAAGATAAATATTTTACAGTTCTTGTCTATGTAACATTAATAAATCTAGATTTAATGTACGTTATGACAGTTACTAGGTTAGAAACTCTCTGCTGTTGTCATGGTTACTTACCTAGCTCTATCATACAATGTAATACAAGCAGATCCTTTAAATGTAATTCCCAAAAGTTGGTTTCTTGTGCTTGTAGGAAAAGTTAAATTGTTTTGGTAGACCAAGAGTCTTATCCAGTGTCCTGTACTAGAAGTTTGAGTAAACAGTTATTACATGGGTTTTTGAAACCTCGTAATTGTCTAAATCAGTACTTTCTTGATGTAGATGTAAGCCTCGTAGAAGTGCATATGTGAAGGCGCCTCCAGTCGCTACGCTCGTGTCAGTGTCTAGGACCTGACGGATCCGTACGAAAGTCACAGATTAGAAATTAAACTTATGACAATAACTTCGCCATTTATCAACGTGGAGGGGTGGGGGTACCATTTACATGAAGAATTAAAATCTGTAAATTTTTATCCAATTTAGTGTGATGAATAAAACGTGAAATATGAACAAAAAAAACTATGTATAGCCGCCAATTGACGTTTTCAATAGTTCTCTACGAGCACACTATCTACCAAATTATTAATTTCTGTCATCGCTAACGTGCTTTTGTCCAAACGATGTTAGACGGACTGCAGAAACATGAAGTTCAGTTAAAAAACGGAGGTCAAAATTATTTTTGTTATTTATGAAATTTATCAACACTGCCATTATTTATAAATAAATATTGAGCTTGACTTGTGAGATAATATTAGATATAAAAAAAAACTCGAACACAAGATCTCACAAAAATTACGTTTACTTAATTAAACGCGTTTCAACGACAATGTCGTCATCCTCAGTGATACATGAGCTACAAAAACTAAACTATAACTTCCTATATTGGGTAACCCAAATGCCAATAAAATTTACGTAATGAATAGCTACATTTTAACACTAGAAAACTATAAAATTGCACCACACTTGTTCCTGATAAAAAAACTAACAACTGCAATTTTACTGACAAAATTTTAAGTAACTTTACTTTATAAAAACTGTTACAAACTACGATGACAAAATAAAAGTTTACACTGTTCTGTTCTGTGCACAAATAAAGATGTTCATCCAACCAATTCAGATTAACTTGTATGTTATGAAATTGCTGCAGGTTGGATTAGACCAGGAGAGCAGGACCGTTTATATTATTCGTCCTACTTTAAATCTTAATGAGAATTCTTCAACAAATTGAAAACGCTCTTTTAGAACTTTACACAATTTTATGTATTTGAGCCATGTTGACTTAGGTGTCCGCCAGTGAAAGCATTCTCTTTTGCAGTTTAAAAGAGAATAAGGAAAACTAGATCGGTTTAAACAAATTTCATTTAATATTCAAAATACCAATTAAATCAACAACTAAATTTTAGTAATTCTTCACTCAATCAACTGTAAAGCAAGTCCATGAACTGCCCAGAGACCTCTCACCCACCTAAGCTAAGTTGCTATCTAACTTTGTCATTTTTCTTAATCTGTTTTCAGCTTTCCTTATTCTGTTTTAAACTGCCTAACCTAACATGGAACGCTCTTCCTCTAACAAACTAGGCTAAGTAACCGGGACTCTTGTACCTACTATGTAATATTGTTGCTTTTCCTAGTTTGTACCGAGTTTTCGTTAGCTAGTTTTAAACTGCCTAACCTAACCTAACCTTCAACATCTTTCCTTCCTTAACAAACGAAGCTAAGTAACCGGGACTCTTGTACCTGCTATGTAATGTTGTTGTTTATCCTAGTTTGTGCCGAGTTTTCGTTAGCTAGTTTTAAACTGCCTAACCTAACCTAACCTTCAACATCTTTCCTTCCTTAACAAACGAAGCTAAGTAACCGGGACTCTTGTACCTGCTATGTAATGTTGTTGTTTTTCTAAGCCTGTTTTAAGCTACCTAACCTAGAACACCTATTTCCTCCTCCACCTACCTAGGCCAATTAACAGGTAGATTGTGCCTGCTATATAATATTTGTGCGCTGCTTTGTTTGTTTCAGTTGCCTAACCTAACCTCTTCCTCTAACAAACTAGGCTAAGTAACGGGACTGTTGTACCTGCTATGTTAGTCTGTTTTAAACTTCCTATAAAAATGTCGTAATTCATAAAACCTAGGTCGATAGGAAAAAGTACAGAATTGTTTCATTTACTATGGAGCTTCACCATATACCTAAAAGTGTGAATTAAATTTATAAAGCTGATTTGTTTTGATTCTGATGACCCAAGAGTTAAGAGCATAGCCTTAATAAAAGAAGGTTCCTCTGCAAAGAGAAAATGAAACAATATTGAATCCTAATAATTTAAAATTAGACTTCTAGCTCATAACGAATAATTGTTTACCCTACTAGTTGTGTTGGGATAGTCCTAGTTACTAAATGACCTTGTGGGAATACAATAACATGAAAGTGCTTTTTAATGACGTGAGAGTGCTTTCTATTTCGGTGCCATATATCTTTCTTGTTGAATGTATTATGAGTCATCTAGGTTTGTTTACATAATTAGAACAGTGTATTGTACAAACACAGTCAACGAGTGTAATTATTGACAAGACAAACTTATTGTTGCCATAAGGTAAAAATACATTCATAAAATACACAAATTTATTAATAAAATGTTTGAACTGAGACGTAAATGTATACAAAAATAATTTTATTTATACAAAATATACAGATTCACAAATGTATGAAATAAACGTCATTAAATAATATCTATTATAAGACAAAATGCGACCCTGTTTATTCGGAATACTAAAGTCACTAAGTTGTCAAGAGTCACTCCAGGTTATAGGTAATTCTGTTTTGAAAGGAAAACCTGTCGACATAGAAAATATCAGGGTTGCCAATAATAACAACATTAAGGGGAGTGTAATTTTGTAAAGCTATAGGGGTTTAGTTGCAGAGGGTGTTCCTTAACTCCCCCGACCCCACTCTAGGAGGGATAACAATCAATAGGACGGCAGACACACGGGCACACAATCTCTCCCCGTGCCCTAGTGCTGTTATCCGCAATACTCGTCTTTCGATGTCATCAACTAGATAATCTGAATCTTTATTGCATTGTGAACAAAACGTGTCAATTTTATTGTTCTTCGAAGAAAAACTAAATATTAAATAATCTTTTTTATTCGTTGAATTATTGTTAAAATTCCAATTATTAAAATATAATAGCACAATCTTTTGTAATTATAAATAATTTAATACAGAATTTGTACTTATTAATTATAATAAAATGTTAAATTTCGTGCTTTTTACATTCTTCCGGTGATTTTTAGCCTACGTCTCTTTTAAAAATTAGAAACATAAGAGGGGGGGGAGAGTATTAACTCAGGTTTACCCAACAACAAATCACCTTAGTGATTCATTTATAGTGAGATCGAGTGAGTCAATAACAAGGTCCTAGCTGGATCTACACCTTTCTTCATCTAGTATTGGCTTAGATCCCTCTCTTTATCTTTCCTATCTAGTTTCTCTTTATCAACTTTTTTCTTTTCCTATTTTGACGCTAGTACAGTATTCGAAGGATATGGTGTTTTATTTTACGTTATTTTATTCTTCTTTTATAAGGTTTTCACCTTTAATCCACAAGGAAAAATCCTACAACGAATCGAAAACACGATCTATTTACTACTTAATAAATCCGAATTATTTTCCTTAATTAAGTACTTTTAAATTAAAACCATAAGATTTATACTAGAATGGATAAAACGTGATAAAACATTTTACCTTCATTAGATACAGTAATAACTTTTTGGCTATAGTTTTTACAGAATAGAAAACGTTTTACAGAAACATTGTAAAGAATACAATCTATACTATTATATAAAAAATCTAATAGTGTCTGTCTGTGTGTGTGTGTGTGTTACTCAATCACGTGAAAACTACTGGACCCATTGAGCTGAAATTGTACATGGACATTCTTAGGGTACCTGGTTAACACATAGGCCTATTTTAATTTAGAAATTCCATCAGGGCACCGCCCCTCTGGTCTTGAAATCTCCCTTAACACTCAATACAAATATACGTTAACCCCGTACGAAGGACGGGTACTCTGCTATAGTTATCTTATAAAAATAAAACGGGTATTATAGTTTCTTATATAATAAAAATAACAGCCAATACATATTGTTTCAAAATATGTTCATCTTGCCAAATTGAATAAATCTCTTAAAAATCCCTATCACCAGAATAATATATGTATCAATGTGATTGTGTATACATCGGGTTTTTAATACCTACTTCGTTAGACACCATACAATTTATAATGAAATTTCTTTTCTTTTTTAAATATCACAAGCAAATTTTACTTTTTTTTTAGATTATAATTTCATATATTCCTTGATGTTTAAAGGTGAAAAATCTACGGTCATCACCACCTTATACAAAAAGAACATAAAATAAAGACACCTACACTTCAAATACTCAAATAGCATCAGGATCGGAAGAGAAAGAGAGTTGGTCAAGAGATACCAAATAGGAACGATGAAAGAGAGAGAGAGAGAGAGAGAGAGAGAGAGAGAGAGAGAGAGAGAGAGAGAGAGAGAGAGAGAGAGAGAGAGAGAGAGAGAGAGAGAGAGAGAGAGAGAGAGAGAGAGAGAGAGAGAGAGAGAGAGAGAGAGAGAGAGAGAGAGAGAGAGAGAGAGAGAGAGAGAGAGAGAGAGAGAGAGAGAGAGAGAGAGAGAGAGAGAGAGAGAGAGAGAGAGAGAGAGAGAGAGAGAGAGAGAGAGAGAGAGAGAGAGAGAGAGAGAGATCTAACCCAAGAGTAAGAGAAAAAAGATGTAGATCCAGCTAGGGTACCCTTGGGATGCCGTACCGGTACTTACTATAGTATGTTTCTGAGGGTTCATTAAATTATATTTCGAATTTGTTTCCATACATTCCCCCCTCCCCACGGATATTTATTACATTTTTTATTCTATACAACTTTCACATCAAATGTTGTTTTCTTCCTTTCTTCAGAGAGGCGGGTCGTACCTACTAATACATAACTCACAAACTAAATTTCAATTTTTTTAATTACACTATCGAAATAAATTACTAAATGATAAAGTAATTAAAAAATACTACAAGAGAATACGAAGAATTCCTTCACTTGGTATATTATTAAAAGAAAACTGTTAGAAACGACGAATATCATATTAAAGCTCGGTTACTTCGCGTAATGCTTATCTCTTGTTTTAAAGTCAACGAATAGAATTAGAACAGCAAGATTTAATGAAGGATAACAAAGAGATTGGAAGGAGGAACCCTGGGGATATTTAATTTGTTTTCGAGAAAACTAGGACGGATAGAACTGACGCGCCCACCTAGTGAGCTTAGGGTGGAAAATGTTTTAAGTACTTACAAGTTGCAATGGAATATTTCGCTTAGCTCTAGCTATTAATACAAAAAACAATATTACAACTTAGGATACATTTTATTTCAGTATTAATGTTACATATTCAATCCAAACGAATTCAATAGTTTGTAAAACCAGCAAACGCAACTAAGGTACAGTATTCATCAAAAAATATTTACTTTTAGAAAATAAAAATACAATTACCGTATATTAAAAACAATAATTAAATAATATAATTTTCTTATAAAATTTCACAATACTTTATTAAATATTAAAACAATGTAGCCTACATTTAAAACACAGATCTGTTAATAAAATAGTAAACAATAATAATAAATTTATTTACAAATTAAAAGAAAATGTAAACAATTGTCTCGAAAACACAGACACACACCTCGAAACCGTCCAATCACCAGAAACTATAAAACGAGTAAACATATAAAAAAATTGAATAAAAACGAACCAAAATTACGTCATCTAGACAATTTAGAAACATGCAAACTCATATTACATTTACGGGATGTACACCGAGGCACAAATGGTTGCAAATTACACTTTAGAAGCAGGATCGGTGGACATTTCATAGTTTTGAATGTCAGGGTTTCCATGAACGGGATTGCCAGAATTTCAAAGTTTGAGATTCGTTAAAACAAGACGGAGAAATTTAATTCGTTAAACCTAAATATAAAAGGATCGAGTTCCAAGCAGTAAAATAAAATGATTGCTGGTCACATCACATCGTGTGGTTGATAACATCAGACATAACAGTAACTCTGAGGGGCCGCCCAGTCTTGGTTCCATATGTCGTGATATACGGCCACAGTACATGGAAACCGTAAACTGCTATAAACAAGTTTATTTACATTAACATTACAGCTCCACCGATTGTCAGTATAGAAATATAGTCAGTGTGCAGCTGATAACACGCGAGTTTCTTCTGCGATTTTGTGTATATCGGCTTGTTTGGCATTAATATTTGCAGATCCAAGTATAAAATATTATAATTACAAGATCTAGATAGTTAATGAACTAACGAAAAACTTGTATCAGAAGGCCTACATTTTGATATTTATTTACTTTTGTTATAATAGTTACGAGTATTAAAACCCTAGTTTGCGTGCGCTATATTTAATTAATTACAATTCAACTAAAATTCTGATTTAATTCGTCTATTTTTGAGGTTATGTTTTTTACAATTTAATATGTTTAAACTCTCTGTATATAATATGTTTAATATGTTATATGTTTAACTCTCTATGTTTAATATGTTATATAACTCTCTTAATTTCTATCATTATTGAAATCAACACTATGACATCATTAGATCTAGTTTTAAAACTGCATAAAAACAGCTGTTGTAGACGTCGTTCGGGTAAAACACACTCCAAAAAAAATCTTTTCAAACTGCCGCCATTTTAAATTGTTTTAATCTATTGTCGCAATCATAT
This sequence comes from Aphrophora alni, assembly GCA_963513935.1. Classification (NCBI taxonomy): domain Eukaryota; kingdom Metazoa; phylum Arthropoda; class Insecta; order Hemiptera; family Aphrophoridae; genus Aphrophora; species Aphrophora alni. The sequence continues at coordinate 105,532,382 of OY740767.1, read as the reverse complement.
TGAACGGAAAATAAAACTCAATTCACATGATCAATATAACTAAACATAACAATTTATATTTAACTGAAATTTGTAAAGACTGAAATTACTAGAGCTATTGCATTTTTGTTGTTGTAAATTTACGGTCTTTTTTTATTTGTCTTTCCTATTTTTCTTCATAGAAGACACATTTTGATAAATCAGATGCAGAATTTAAAGTATTGATGAACGTGATAAACCTAGAGAAGACAAATTATTGGCAGAGATTTTTTATTTTTACCAACAGATTTTGTAAACTTTTAACTAAACTAACTTGGCTTTATAAAACTAGACCTACATCTCGAATTTCATCGGACTAAATCAGGAATTTTAAAACGTTTATATAATGAAGAAAAATTTGCCAAATTAATACAATGTAAACATTTCATATACTCAGGTGCCGACGTTTCCTTACATCTTAGGTGAAGAAGGGCGTTGCGAAAAATAGAATTTCTATATTAAGAAATCGCTAACAATTCTTTAAGGAACGCTTATGTTTGCATTAATAAATAAATATTGAGCTTGACTTGTGAGATAATATTATGTAGAACAAAAACGGGAACACAAGATCTCACAAAAACTACGTTTATTCAATCAAACGCGTTTCAACGACAAAGTCCGCCATCCTCAGTGTTACATGAGCTACAATAACTAAACTATTGAATTGTATAATTTTTGTGTGAAAATATAATATTTTTAATTAAGTTTAAATTTAGTAAACACTCTGGTGCTGTGGTAACAAACAGATTACGAGATTAAAACCACATCACTTTCCATATTGTGGCAGTTGTTTCCGACAAGGCTACCAAATAGAAGATAGTATTTAGGAGAAAATATTCTCGACGCATTAATTATTGAAAATGGAACTTGACTTGACTGAATGTTATACACACAATAAACAACATTGATTTACTAGCTACGTGTTTAATACGAGTGAACTAACAACTGAGAAACTATAAAACTATTTGGGGGATTTTGTCAACAACTCAGATTGGGAGGTTTATTTTGGAATCTAACAACTGGAAATGTCTAGTTACTGTAGTAGTTTATAATAGTGTATTGATGATCAGTAAATTTCCCTTGTAACTGTTCATATAGCATAGTAGAAACTAAGGCAATCAATCATGATCCTTATTACTAGTGATCGTTCAAAGTCAGCTATTGCTATTTATACGTGTTATAGTATAGTGATGTTATTGTCCGCTCTTCTTAAACTTTAAGCAGTTTTAGGGGGGGGGGAGTTTCGTCTATATATCCTGCGATGTCCTACAATTCTACATTTTGTTGCAGTTTATAGATCAACATGAAATGATAATCCATGCACATTTGTTACGATAATACTAAAGAAAGTTATCGCTACAAAAATCTAAAAACATTCTAGTTTTTACATTTCAGTCAGGGTAAGTTCGATAGTTGTAAACAATTTCAATCTCCATTTTTAGACTGATATTGATAGTTCATAGCCTCAGAAAACCGAAAAAATAATTTTCGACATTCAGGTCCGACCTTCATCGTTGTCGTCTGTACGTAAGCACGATAGTGACCACAAAAAATAAGATAGGAATATGAATTTCCGTATAGGAGATTATTGTGTGTGCTCATATATAACCCTAATGAAATTCAGAAAAATCTAATTAAAAATGGCGCCCATTTTAAACAGTTTTTGTTTATAACCTGTATGTTATTCACTAAATTAGATTGGCCTATAAATTGTTTATTTGAATTCTGCATGTAATGGAACGATGCCAAATTGTGAAGTTACAGTCAAAAATGTAATTCGAAATTTCAAGGAAATGTGATATATAATTACGAGATCCGGTATAGTCGGTTGGAGATACGATAAGAGCGAAGTGAGTGGAGACGCATAATGTAGCCTATGTAGGACGAAGAACTAGCCGACGTCAAGAAAGTAGTGATATACATAATTACGAGGTTCAGAAAACCTGTGTAACAAGTATTTTAAACAAACTTACACTACGAATACTGGGGAATACAATTAAACATAACCTACAAAGCTCAAGAGACAAATACCGGCATTAGGCCACATGGAGGGAATCGCCTTGTATTACATTGTGCAATATGATGGAACCCATCAATTTTTTGTCCGTTTATTTAGCCTCATGTTGTTAATAAAGATTGTACGGATTCATAATTATTTATGTTTTTAGGTTAAGAGGAGGCTCCACTAACCGGTCGGTGCCGTCTGCCGCACGTAAGACTAATGCAATAGAATAATACCCATAACTTCCTTGTTTTTAAAGATATAAATATAAATGAGGTATCAATAGAAAGGTATTGTACAGCTGAATGTGTTTTGTTGAACCAAATTTAAAATATCTTTTTCTGTTTTACATAAAAACCAAAACAACATTTTTTTTTTTTTGCTTTAGCAATTTTTTAAGAAAGTACCTTTAAAGATACGAAGGATTTTTCTCGCAGTTAACATAAAGCAGTTTGTTCTCTTCAATCAAAAAAATCAACGAAATGGGATGAAGAATGAAGAAAAATATGGGTATCAACGAGAGTACTGTATTGCATTGTCTTATGGGCGGCAGACGGCATTTTTGTTATATGGAACCTCCTCTTAAGTGGTTTTTACTAAAAAATAAGAAAGAAATATACACTGACATAACTTAGATTAAATTGAAAACACTGATAATTTAAACTAGACAATGTCTGTGCTATTAAAACTAAAAGTTTTTACAAGATATCAGTAAAACCGATTATCGATAAAGGCGCGTCAACAATTTCAATAAATAAAATTAACAAGTTTTTATGAAAAAGAAATATTTTCCAATAATGAAGGTTCCTGCATCACTGATTTCAATAAATAAATATTGGTAACAAACACTTCAACCGTCACGTGATCCACTCGTGGTAATTTGACGCTTCAGCGGTTTGAAATTCATGTATGTGGGCATTAAACCAGTAACATAACTGTCAACAGTCAATGCATTTGATAAAGCATTCACAATGTATTGTATAATCGCCGATTTTAATGTCGAATAATAATTAACAATTAAAATAAATATTTTAATTTTACTTACAAATATAAACACATACAATATTTGATTCAATTACTTGTTTACAATAATACAAGAGTAGTTCAATAGAACGCTACTTGTGGCAGTTTGTGGAACTATTCTGCTGTCTTATTCCAGTTAACAAATTATAGCAATTTCCCGGCCTGTAGTAATCTTGTAGGCAGCGCTACAACACATTACGTAGCACATAATCTACGTAAATATGACATGACAACTAAATGTTAGCCTAACAAAATTTATACTTTACAAGAAGAACTAACATTAGAATTCATAGTCTATGAGGTGTGTTAGAAAATGTAAATTTATTGAAACAGACGATGAAATCAACTACTAAAAGATATAAGTAAAATTGACATTAGAACCGAGAGCATGGGAAAGGTCAGTTTAATATTCTATATATACATATCTGCAATCTATATGTAGATAAGATGTGTTGTGCGAAGTTACTGGTGCGTCAACAAATTGTTTCTTGTGTAATAAACTTCAATTACACGACTCAACAGAATATTGAATAGTTAAACATGGATACATAAATAAGTCGATATTATATTGGAGGTTATAACATGACTCCAATTAGACACATTTATCTATGCAGTTTCTAATTGGATCGTATTCTATTTTGACAGTAAGATAGTTCCACAAACTCCCGCTGGTAGCTTCTAACGAACCATTTGTACATTGTATTTTGTAAACAATTAATTTAATTACCAAGTATTGAACGATTGGGCGTGCTTATATTTATAAGTAAAACTAAAATACTTTATTTATTTTGTAAATATTATTTACACAAGTATAGTTTATAAAACCGGCGGGATTCGTGAATACGATGCATATGTGGTCCGGTGAGTGGATGTAATACATACAACCTTTAAAAATTCTCAGGAATGTAAAGTACAGTTAGAGCCTGTAGCGGTTTGCCTGCATGAATGGCGGGGATATTGTATTGCATTTGTTTCCTTAATTACCCGATGATATAGTAAAGCTTACAATACACATCTGAATTGTCATATTCCTAAGATATTCAGTTTTAACTTTCTTTAAAACCGATAGGGCTGCAAGATCGTATTTTCCCCAGTAGTTGTTTTTAAACCAAAGTACACACCGACTTCAAATACAGAGTTAAAATTCTTATGTCCGTAACTGCCTAAATTCTAGATTAGAAAATATTTGTACTATTATTTTTTAATAGAATAATTTCAATAAGTTTTACAAATTTATCCTACACGGCTAACATTGGTGTAAATATCACCCCCGCAGTAGGGCAAGTCAAGAGGGCGCCGCGACCCGGGCACATAAAAAATATATAAAAGAAACCCAAAAAATAAATTGTAGTAGACTAAATACGTTATCATCAAAATAAATTTTACAATGAACAACATTTCATTAAGATATTTTAATAAAATTATTCCATAAATAATATCACCAGGGATCATAAGTCTGAAAACATAATATTTATGATTGCGCAATCTGTTTACTAGCAGTTAACAATAATGCCGCCCCATCCGAGGAATACGATGTCCAACCCCAGACTGAGTTCTCTGGCAGTTTTGAGCATTGAACGTGATCTGGCTCATGCTATCGACCTTAACACGTTAGCCGACAAGTATTGTCAAATGAAGAAAAGATGAGGTTTTAAATCAATGTAATTATAACAACTTACAAGATTTATGTAAGTAATAAACCTTGATGCTTAAAATTTTCTTTCCCTTTTATAGATGATAAATTAGTTTAAACTTAAGGCTTGCATGTTCTTTAGAGTGTGATTAGCATATTTAATTACAATGCTACCAACAGATAGTTTGGTTATATAAATAATGTCCTATACTTTCATTTCAATTTAGAGTTAAACTAATCTCTAATTACTACAAAGTAGTAGTTATATATAAGACATTGGGGTGCGATTGCTTACGGTTGAAGAGGGGTCACCTAGAGCCGACAAGTTGCGACTTGGTTTTTTTTTATTTTGGTGGGGCGCCAATCAATGTAGTTACACCACTAATGGCTAACCAATATCTGAGGCCAGTGTAGGCATGTATAAATCGTCATGTTAGTAAGTTAGGTAAAGCTTAAAATTGTACCAAGTGCATCCACTATCAGATTAGACCAGAAACTACTATCCAGATTTCTTCTACTATCGTTTCACAGCACGCGAAGCAAAGTTCACTAACTAATCGTATAAATATATAAGGGTCAAATTACTGAAAGACAGAAAAAAAAAAAGAAAAAAAATCTAGGATGTGATAGATAAAGTTTTGAGAGAAAAGATATGCTAAACGTATGAGGTGCTAAGTCAAAAATGTCCAAAATAAACTTAATTAAAAGAGAAAAGAGGTATGTGCTTATTATTTTACTACTTCCCAGAAATATTTAAGAGTTTGTATTTGCTACGTTTCTAAAAAAAAATACGTAGACGTTTTATTTGTTAAATTTTTGCACCTGAAATGAAATATTTGTATTTTACTTTTAATCAATTTTATGTCATTAGTAATGCCAGTTGTTGTGGATTCCTATAAATCTATTTGTTTTTGTTTTTTTAAAGCACAGATTGTAAAACCTAATTTTACAAAGTAAATTGTTTACATAGATCAAAAACAGCAGAAGACCCTAACGAGGAACGCTTGTAGGATTGATTCATGAAGACCAACAATAGGGAGTTCATATAAATGCTTCTCGTACTTTTCTTTTGTCATCTACCAGCGAAGGCGGATTATACTCATTTGATTTCCCACGTACGCCACAATAATTAAGTTTACTTGGAGGAATTGAGTCGACACAGTCAAAACTTTACTTCTGTAAAAGGAGCATATTTTAGAATTCATTGTTCATATTTAACCGATTCTGTAGACAAAACTTGTCGAAACCCAAACTGAAATTCCAACAAAATAGTTGTCATCAACATTTTATTGTTCCACCTGCCTGCTGTGATGTTTACAATCAAACCAGATTGACCCCCCTTTCCCTTACGATGCTCAGAAGAGTAGACAGGATGAGTCACTCTGTACTCTTGACTTATCTTTTAAAACCACTCTACAAATAATGCTTCAACCATATAAAATGTTGTCATTATTCAGGTTTATTTTTGAAAATGTTCTGAAACCTACCAGATTTGAGTAGAGATGGCGAGTTAAGTTTTTCTCGGTAAAACACAATGGAAACTGATCCAACTCTCAAACACCCGCTGCTCACATGTGGAATATTCTTTAACCAACCCACAATCGGGTACTCGCATAGCAAGTTCCACCCGCCAACACAAGCCATTGGAGTCACCCACGCTTTAAAATCTCATACTCAGGCATAAGTTAAAGGAAATCATAGGCTATATATATACTGAATTCAGTTTTTCGTTCGACAATGCCAGAGTTTATTTATATTTATTGTCTTTTTGTTTATTTATAATTCGTCTTTTAATGAAACCAAATATACACTGTATTTCATTTTATGTGTGTGTTATATTATATATACACATACATTTGTGTTTTTCAGATTATAATAATAACATCTTCAAATTTGTCATACAGTTCGCATCAACATACTACAGTAAACTTGAGTCTACTGTTTAAAATAGTCTTTTGTTAAATATTTCTTGCTGATATTTTTGTAATAAAGCAACATAGGACATTATAAATTTGTTTATAAATTTATATTTCAATATCAACTACCTGCAGTTCATTAGGCAGGTACCGTCAATACAATAATTTCAGTCTCTGGTGTCTTAAAGTTAAAACTTAAAATTTAAAATCTAATAAGATTGGTGGAAAATATTAGCCTACCTCATTACCATGACTGAATGTTTAGTTGGGTATCCTATACGATTAACAGAAAACCGAATCGGTTGAGTATTCAAATTTCGATAACCTATACAATTACCAGAAAACAGAAACAGCTAAATATTCAAATTTGTGTATTTTATACAAAAACTCAAAACCAAATCGCCTGAATTTTCAAAATTTGAATATCCTATTAAATTACCAAAACATCGAATCGGCAGATAATTCAAATTTGGATATCTTATGCAACTACCAGAAAACCGAATTGGCTGAGTATTCAGTTTAGATATTCATACAATTTACAGTAAACCGAATGAATATGGGTATACTGTACAATTACCAGTAAATTGTTTTATTTACTTTTTAGTATTAACTGAAATGTATTGGTGTGTAAACATGAACATTAATGGTTTATTTGTTGTAAATAAAAACCACGACCCTTAACATATATTGTACTGTAATATAAACAAATATTCATTTTGTTTAAACGTATAGAATTTTAATGTTGACGGACAAATGACACCTCAGTTAAAACACGGAAAAGAGCTTAAGTTGAACGTCGTTTGAGATAATGACCAAATGTGTTACATCGTAGAAATGAATTAGGAAAGCCATTAGGAGCTACAGTCTCACTACAACCTGGGTGGTTTTACTGAATAAATGAAACGACGTGTCTCCTCTAATTGTATTGTAAAGTGTAAAACTAGTTTTAAGGTAGGAAAAGTTTCCGGCTAAGGGAAATAAACACAGCTGAAATAATTATACAACTTTTATTAATAACACAACACCTGCAATCATGTAGCAGAACTTGAATGAGGGTTAATCATGACTTGATTAAATAACATTCCTTTATGCCTAGATAAGATGTGTCATTATTCCTAAAAGGTCACTAGGGCAATGCCGAGATATACTAGCTGGATATACACAATTTTTCATTTAGTCTTGGTTTAGATCCCTCTCTTTCGTCTTTCCTATCTACCCTCTCTTGACCAACTCTTGTTTTCTTCCGACGCTTATACTAGTGGATTATTCGAATACTAGGGGTCTATATTTTATGTTCATTTTCTTCCTTTGTTTTATAAGGCGGTGATGGCCCAAAGATTTTTCGCTTTTACACAACAAAAAATAATTAATTAAATTTGATATTTTGACCATTTCTCTGGAGATTGAAATCAAAATTTTGTTTAAATGTAGCTACTAAGTTCACAAATAAAACGTATTAGTCTCTCAAAAATGCCCGTTTATGAGTCATCGTTAAAGGAAAAATGGAACAGTTATAAAAGATTTAGGGTGTTGTCGAACTGGTCCGAGGGTTCGCCTAGGGGTGAGGTCGAACTTTTCCGACGGCATATAAGTTAGGTTTCTTCTTATTTGTTCCACATCATCACGAGTGATATTGTTAGTCAAAGACTCGGAAGCGGACGCTATCTCTCTTTTTATCACTTTCGTAGGAGGTCCCAATAATAAATCACTTGCATTACGTTAAACTCTGTTAGAAATGTATTCCCTACTTAGTTTTAGACACGGTTCATAGGTATGCACGCCGACACTGTTTAACAAAATCTCGTCCGCTTCATCTGTGAACAAATGCGCCGAACACCCCTTTCTTCTTGGACATCGCCAGTTTTTATTTGATTGTGTCATATCACCTTTGGAATATTTGAACCCTTCAATAATTACTACTTATATCCTCTCTCACTCAACATAGAAAACATCGTGCACTTCTACTAGTAACTGTCAAGAGTCAAAGTAAGAACTGGCTAGTGGCACTGAGTCTAAGCTGTAGAGGGTGTAAGTAACCCTTCCGGGAAGTTCTGCCTCTACCTGCTTTCTAACCATCGGACCAGTTCGACCGTGACCCTTTCCTAAGCAACAAAAATATAATTGGAATATTTTGACCATCGGACCAGTTCGGTACCACCCAAGATTTAATTTCTCAAAATCAGTTTTACCAATTTCATTCAAATTTTAATATAATGTGAAGGTTAATGACCCAAAAATAATGAAAATTACTGTTAAGGAATATTTTTTTAAAAAGCAGAAACGATCATTGTTGACTTTTTTAATTTATAATATTTTTTGTTTATGACACAAATGAAGCAACTTTAGATCTTATATAAATATTGTTTAAAATATATACAAATCAAATATGGCGTCCATGGTAGATTTTCACTTTTACGGGCAACTACCGAACTGACAATTTTGTCAATGAATAGTTTTGTTTTGTTTGTAGTACTGTATTTTCATTGTAAATGGATATTTCAGAAAGTTTGTGCAATCTTATTGTAATATTTTTATTTTGTGATGTTAGCAAACGACTAAGTTTGATAGAGTTTGCGGTTGCGGAAGTAAATGTAGGTCCGCATTCAATGACGATAGCACAGGTGTGGCACGATAACATTAAATGTTTCTTCTTTACTTTAACGGTAAACACGAGTAGGGAAAGGAAGTAGGAAAACCGCTTGTTTGGTAACAATGCTTTGAATTGAGCGGAGCAGAACGTTAAACGGTCGTTCACGTTCAAAAAGAAAGATACAAGAATTGAGTTTCAACAATAATACACGCTATAAAATGAACTTGTAAATAGAAAAGGTGTATGGAAATGACTCGATTTGCTTGGGAGTTGTGTCGCCAAACGAGCATAAGTTGAACGAAACGTGAACATTTTACAAATATAAGGACACCATTTGGGACGTTTATTAGGATAGGCCAACTAACTATATTAGGAGGTCACAATGAGGTAATTAATGTTTACTTTATTATCTTTACTACAACGGAAAAACTCAGCTATTCTGTTGTACACTGAGCTAGGCTGTGCGCCTTCCCCTTTTTGATTAACACACTTACCTCAAACTCTGTAATATTTGAACAAGGAAAAACCCCAAACCACAAAATAACACAACTACACAAAACTGTATAATGCGTTTATATTACCTTATGTACATTTCGATAGCTCTGCTATCATCTTCAGAGGTAGATGTCGAAATGTACATAAGGTTATAAACGCATTATACAGTTTTGTGTAGTTGTGTTATTTTGTGGTTTGGGGTTTTTCCTTGTTCATATACAGTCACCACAGTGCTCTAGTGATTTGTTTATCTGTAATATTTATTACAGGGTTTGTTTTCGAGAGTATTGAGTGGATTCACACGGTTCACTGGAAGTATAGGCTTTTTTTCAATTTTCACCTGAACCTCTTAATCCTTTCAACAGTTTAAGTTGGGCCTAAACCACTGGAACCCCCTCCCCTTATTTAATGCTTCCAGTAATTATTATTAATTTCCCCTCAGTTCACTATAATACATATAGTAAAAAGTTATGTGATTAGTCAAATAAAGTTGTTGTTTTTTTTAGAATTAGATGATGATATCGTCTGTGAAGACCAAACGCGTGGACAGATTTTAATCAAACTTTGACGATATCTTGGTATTTTTTCAATAGTTCCAAATTTGGGACTAGCAATAAGAAAAAACAAAAAATAAGAAAAAAAACTATTTTCTAGGACTCAACGCTATCAAATTTTGTTCAAGTGTAGCCTTTTACGAACTTAAAACATATTGGTTCGTGTAGTCTTATCTCCAAAAATTTCAGTTCGTAAGTTAGCGGTAGGGGCCTACAAATTTAAAAAATCGGTCACGTAAAAGTAATTTCTCAAAATAGACTCTATGCTACTGATTCATAATCTAATGCGAAGATTAATGATACAAACCAGTGTGTAAAATTTAAAATAGGCTAACAGAAAATTACAGTTAAAGAATAATTTTCAAACATACAGCAAGCATAATATTTATGATAAAAAAGATTTTTTTACGAGTAAAGTTAGTTTAGATCTTATTTAAATGTCGTTTAAAATAATCTCACAATAGCCTATATAAGCTTCATGGTTAATTTTTAGTTTTTAGAGACAAAAAACTATCTATAAAAAGAGATTTTTTGGCGACGAATAGTTTTATTTGGCTAGTATTTCGATTTTAGGTCATTAATCTTCACATTTCACAAAAAGCGTTATAGCTGATTTTGAGAAATTACGTCTTTTATCACAGTTCTATTGTCAATTTTTTTGTTTTTACCAATAACCCAAAAAACCAGCTTTTTTTGAGACATGTCAACCAATATGTTTTGTTTGGGTAATTAGGGGGTAAATTTTCTAACGATACCAAAATTCCAAGGAATTCACCCAATAAACTCTTTCAGTATTACTAACCAAAAACAAAACCCATTTCATCAACCACAGTAAATATACAGTATAACAAACACACAGAACACAATTCTCACAAAAAACACGCCTAAGTATCAGACGCGTTTCAACGATATAGTCGTCCTCCCCACAATACACGAGCCACATCTGTATTAGTTATTAGTTATTAGTTATTAGTTATTAACTTAGTTTTGGTTTGATTGGTGTGGCTCGTGTATTGTAGGGAGGACAACTTTGTCGTTGAAACGCGTCTGATACTTAGGCGTGTTTTTTGTGAGAATTGTGTTCTGTGTCAAGCTCAACATTTAATACACAGTAAATATAAATATCTTTCATATTTTGTATCTCCATACAATATAATTTGTTAGCATGAACAGTGACAGAATTCACATTCATGTAACGATTTAAAAAAAAAAAATAAAAAAAAAAAACGGGTGAAAAAGAAACATGTAAAAGAGAGAAAGAAGAACTGCCACTTGGGAAGAAAAGAAAGTCTCTATGATGATAAAGAGAAAAAAAGAAGATTTTGACGATACTATTAAAAACATCAAAACAGGCAGTATCACACTTTAAATTCTAATATATATATAAACAACTAATATATAAAATTCTAGCTCAGAACCATTGATGTATTGAAATACAATATTATTTATCACTTTAGACAAAGATACAACATTGTGAAATCACCTTTCAGACCAAATTAATCCAGCTGAAATTGACCAACGAAAACAAACACCATCTTGCTAAAGAAAGAAATTTGATTAACCTAAGCGATATAAATATAAACACAATTCATAATCAACTTGTATTTTATTCACCACTTATACACTTCCAGCACACCTTTCTATAGAAAAACTGTTGTACAGTATAGCTTGTTTTTTTTTAAATGAAATTTTTTGATTAAGTTATCATATTTTTAAGTTCTATTTATTTTGTGCACTCAAAAATAACCAAAGCCTACTAAACTTTTGTATCCCAAGATTAAGAGTACTAATTTTGTAATTGAATAATTAAATAAATAAATCATGTTATACGATAATTTTAACAAAATTTAATGAAAATTGATAGAGCCGATTTTGAGAAAGCGTAATTTTGTGTTTATATTTTATGGCAGGTTCTCCTAAATTTAGAATTATTGCAAAAAACATACAGAGATATGACCACCACTATCTATCCACTAGTTTGTCATTCCTCAAACCATTTTTTGAACACAAACAACCTAAAGAGAAAATATTTCCACGAAAAACACGACCCCGGTTTTTTCGAGCCATCACAAAACTTTCTCCATACTAGAAATCGATTGTTTGCCATCGTAACTATTATATTTACGACTGGAAAGTGATACTTGTATTTCACAACTACCTATTTGTATTTCTCCGATGCAGTATAACGTAGCCTTCAACACACAAAGCCGACGTTTACTGCTATGCTGGGGCCAGAAATAGACTTGTTGACGGAAACTATAAATGTTAGTTTTATAGTTTCTTAGCTCCTAGTTATGTTGCGCTTCTAAATTACAGTAAGATTTTCATTTATTTTGACGAATGTTGGTAGACAAATGAACGATAGGCATATTTAGTATAATACTAACAGAGCTTAATAAACATTTCTAACAATGAATAGAGTCTTGATTGTGACGTCTCAATGTGGTTGCCTATAGGCCTATAGATTTATTCTGATGATATTACCCAGTTAATTACTCTAAAAATTATGATAATGAACTGAAAACCATCTACAATCTGTAAAACCAAATAACCTATTCGGCACCAAAAACTACAATTCTGTGGACACCATCTTTGAATAACAATATTTATATATTTTAATTGGGCGTAAACTTGCTTCGCTTGTGCCATACACGCATCCTCGCAAAACGTAAGCTTTTAATGACCACCGGTTAAGGTTAATTTTTGTTTATTCCAATTATTCCTGAACCGAAATACTTTTTTAGTTGCGATTTTGTACACGAGATTGGATCACTGATATTCATATTTCACTAAAATATTTTTCGAATCGTAATTTTGTGTTTCTTTATGGTAGCTATCCTCAAATTTTGAATTATCTTAACAGTGACAAAAGAACCTTATGAGATAAGGCTAAAAATATGCCCTCATACAAAATTTGATTATAATCATTGCGGCTGTAGAGGGGACAAACTGAGACAGAACGACATTCTTCCAAAAAAAAAGCATTTTTTTGGAGAATCAGAGGACCTCTTTCTGGACGGATATACGCACAAAAAACTCGGCATCGCTTGTTTAAGCTATTACATAACTTTCTCTATACTACCTATCCATGTCGCAATAGACCTAACCTAACCTAGACAGCTTTTCATCGTGTTCCCGTCACTGAAATTCTAGGTTACGTGACAAATATTCGATTCCAATTTTAGCTCCCATCCCCATGATATTGGGTCAACACCATAACTTTACGAGTTGATTTATAACATTTTTTTACCCCACTTGTACCCAAGAGAATGCGATATTCGTACAGTATGATATACGACAGGTTGAGTCACCGACACGAGAGTAGTGAGTTACAGCTCCGAGACCCAGTAAGGCCGAGACACTTACACATGAGCGAAACGTTTAATATAGGCCTACATCTAGGAGGCTCGCTAGGGCTTAGCTGACGTCATATGTACAATTATGAGGTTTAAAAAAACGTGTGTAACAACTTTACCCTACATGGTAAGATCCCTTTATCTATCAATAGAATGTAACATTTCTTACAAGACCCAAAAATCCAACTTTTGGGGATTAAATTAAGAAGATCTGCTTGTATTATAGGGTTGGCTAAGTACCAAGATGGCCCTCATCAACTTGTTTTAGTTTTGATGAGAGCTTTATTTCACACGTGAGCTGAATTCAATTTTTGATTTTTTGAATAATTAAACAAAATTAATAATCTTGTTAAATCACGTTTATGATAATTCTAACAAATTTAATGAAAATTGTTAGAGCAAACACAGTTCCTGAAATAAAACGTAAAAATCGTCTTAAACATTATTTACAAATATTATCTTTTTCAATCAGTGTCCATAATATCAAGTCGCGCAATAATAATACCTCACGCCTAAAAGAGTTTGATAAAATTAAAACACATGTTATTTGTTTAAAAATTATGTATTTAGTTCGATATTATATACATTTACCAAAATAAAATAAAACAATTAGATTAAGTCCATACCAACAGAATGCATAACCTGTTCCTCCCCCTTACGGTCGTTACTGTTAGCATTGATAATGACCATACATCACCTTAGTGTGTGATTGATATACATTCCGTTTCCGATACGAGTCCATTATCTGAGAAGAGGAATATTACATTAATACAAATGGCAGTTAAACATTCCTCTTCCTTTATTCCGACTGAAATCAGTTGTCCAACTAATGGGCTAATTGTTACTTGTCAGATTTAATGAGCTAACACATTTTGCATAAAATCTACCTTACTTTACGTTGTCAGAAGGTATTCCCAGTGTTGTAATATCCAAGGTAAAATACATCAACTCTAATCTTAAGATTGAAGCCCTTACACTTTTCAAATTTGTTTAGGATGAGACAATGGACTATTATCAAGACATGGCGAAAAGAAGTAATGCCAGCTTTCTTGAGTAAAACTCAAAAGCTACATTCAACGATAAACATTCGTGCTGTCAATTAAAAAATAAAACGTTAGTGATTTTATCCGTTATAATATTGCTCGAATCAGAAGCTAGATCGGAAGTAACGGAATCTGAGTGTCGCCCTTCATATCTTCAACATCTCGAGCCTAAAGTTTAAACCGTTGTGAATACTAGACTTGAATATATTGGAGTATCTTGTTAATAATTTATTACTTACGCATATTTAATTTGGGAAACTCAAAATATCCAAAATAATGGCGCGAAAAGTTGTCACTTTCAGTTCCGAGGTTCGATCTGGGTAGGCTCAGAAAATAAATTGGTTTAGACATTCGAAGAGAATAGTCCGGATAGTGAGAGAAGAAGTGCTTTATCAGAAGAAAAGAAAAACCAAGAGAGATGGATGGATGACGTTGAAAATTAAAGGATGGAGAAGACGACTTGCAGACAGAGAAAATTAGAGGTTGATGAATGTGGAGTGTGAAGGAGAGTAAAGCCCGTCAAGGGCTGTATAGCTTAAGAAAAATAACAAAATGACCGGCACCTGGAAACTGAAGAGTGCAGCATGTTTTACGAGATGTTGATAATTTTTGTAATCCGTATGATTTCTTTTAACAAAAAATATCAGTTCTGATTCTCTTAATTATTTTTCATAATTTTAAAAACATTTAGCGAGATCCTTTTTATGGGCTCGAGCAAAACGTATTGGTAGTTATTCTGAGTTAAAATTTACATAGGCTATTTTGAAATTGACTCTAACGATTTTTGTAGAAATTTAGTGAAAAGCTAAGGTTCCCATAATGCTATACATGTTAAAACATAAGTCACTGAAAATTCAGTGAAATTATTTTTTCTATTGCAATGGTTTTTCTACTGTACATTTTGACTTTATTGTGCGTGATTTAACGTACGTTCTTGCCTGTCTTCTATTGGAGTATTAAAGAGCTAGGGGTCTTTATTTTATGTTCTTTTATTCCTTATTTTATAAAACGATGACCGGGGGATGTTGCCTTTAAACAACGAGGAAAGCAAAAGATCACAAAGAAAGATGTCTTCGTCAATCCAATCATGAAGTTATTGTGGACCAATCGGCTCGTATTATTTTTACATTTTAATAAAGCGTTTTTAACATTGTTAATTTTTAATTATTGCTAGGCTATAAAAACACTGTTTTCGTCATACTGTTTCAAAAACGGCTAAAGTTGTTATTTTTAGTCCTACGACCTAAAAACATCAACTGAGGTCGAGGTCATCAGCTGTTACTTCGTTTATACGAATTAATTAACGATTGTAAAGCATCTATAAAAATAACCGATACTCTCGATTGTAAATAACCGTTAAAACAGCTGTTACCATCGATTTGAAGGTAAATAGGTTGTAACATTTTAGGTTTTGTGAAATTGTTTTCTTATGTTATTTGCAGTATAACGAAAAATATAGTTCATCACTAGGACTAAAAGAAGCTTTTCGATCCTCGCTCATTTTCCTTGAACTTGTATTGAAAAGCTTCACTTTTGGTCCTAGTAATGAAATATATTATTTATGTGTAGAACTTTCAACTTAACTTTACTTACAGCGGGGGGTGAGGTAAAAAAAAAAAATTAAATAAGTACACACACACTACCATATCCGTGACAGAGTTGTCGAAAATTTGAGATGAGCCAATCCTTGTAGAAGTCGGCTTCCCATTCGAAGAAATTTTGGTAATATTTGAAACCCGAACCAATATAATAAATTACGCTATATGACGAACAAATTAGTTAGGGTTGAAAATGAGGGCGGTTCCAATAAAGGATCGATATTAAACTTGAAAAGTTTTACTCTAATAAAATATGAATAATTTGTGTAAACTTGAATAATTTGCTTCGGATCAATTAAAATGCTAAAATAATATGAAAGATATCTTTTTTAAAGAAAATAAATGATAAACTAAAACCAATGTATAACAGTTTACATAGAGTAACTTTAAACAAAATAATGAATATATTAAGTAAATCATCGATTACAATTATTAATGTTTAAAATAACATGGAAAAATAAGCAGCCATTAAACCCCGCGTTTAATTAAACGTACTGTACTTTTTTACGCTTTGAATTTTATAAAAGTGAAAATACAAAGTTTAACCTAATAAGAAAACGTTTCTAGGCAAACATGCGTGGATTACAACCCCAATCCACTTTGTGGGTTTCGCTTTACGTCTTTACGTAATACGCAACTAATCCCTACGTTCTACATTAACTGAGATAATGTTTAGCTCTATTAATCAATGAGTTAATGAGAGTTATACAACGTTTATAATGTGAAAGTCTAAATAGGTAATTATATGATCGATAAGAGTTAAAGGCGAAAGAACGTGAGAAAGTGGAAGTACTAATAGCGTAGTCTGTTACCTTGGCAATGACATCAAATCATGTCTTGTAACAATGCCAAGTTCAATTAGGCCTACTTTACATCTGTCTTGTACAATAATCGGGCTTATAAAGACAAATATTATCGGAATGAGAGTAATCCGCTCCGCGTCACGATGACGGATATTGTATCGATTACAGGGTTACGAGAGATCGTTGACCTAGATTCCAATCTGAAAATATTAGATGGGTTATCATTTTGTTGTTTTACCAATTTTAAAGGTTTTTTCGGTGTTTCTTCGTTTTTATGGGAAAAAACCCTCTCAATCATCATCTCTGTATAAAAAGAACATAAAATAAAGACCCCACAGCCCTCGAAAAACGAGAGGGCTCTAACCCAAGACAAGAAGAAGAAATGTGTAGATCCAGCTAGAGTGCCTCGGGATTGCCACGACCGTACTCACTATAATAGAGCCCATGAGAACTTCTCGATTTTTATTAATAAAGAAAGTTAATGTAATCATTTTCATAGTACTGTACATCGTTATCAACAATTAATTGTCGTATTTTCAGTTCTACAAAATGAAATCGATAGTACGCACAGATTAAAATAATTTAATTTTGTTCTTAAATTTTATAAATCATTGTTAAAAAAAGAAAATAATAAGGGTGTTAACAATTTATAAAAGAATGAAAGATGACAATTTTTTTCTATTACAAAAAGGAGGAGATTACAATTTCAGTTTGAAAAAAATTGTGTAACACATTCGGTAATTTTAAAAGAATAAAAACAAAATAAATATACTGGTAGATCTCTCTTCTTGAAATTTTATTACATTCAAATCGTTTGACGGTTCAAAATTTATGCAACTAATTTGATACTTGGAATAATTTATCATTGGTATAATTCACCACCATCCAGCCAATCACTCATATAATATTAAATGTTGATAAACAATGATTATGTAAATAAATATTTTCTAAATTCAGCTTTAGACAAATAGTAAATATCATTAGGTTAAGTAATTAAAATCACAAAATGTATTCATATTAATTTATCTCTCATATCCGTTATGCATATGCATATAATGTTAATATCAATATATTATACTAAAATCACAATCACAAATAATCCAGAATTCAATTATGATTCTGCCCATGCGAACAATATAACGGATATAACAAAGACGGTTGTCTACCGTAACAATTA
This sequence comes from Aphrophora alni, assembly GCA_963513935.1. Lineage (NCBI taxonomy): Eukaryota > Metazoa > Arthropoda > Insecta > Hemiptera > Aphrophoridae > Aphrophora > Aphrophora alni. The sequence goes on along the minus strand of OY740767.1, from coordinate 105,514,174 downwards.
CTTCTAAGATGGTATATAAGTTGTGGACAGTTTGAAGTGATACAATATTTTTTTTAAAGAAGGAGGAGAATCTCACTAGGACAGTTAGGACTTGTAGAGCTTGACATTTAGGTTGGGTATAAATGAATCTTCAATCGTGTTTGGAGATTCATCAATCGGATAGTCGTACCTCGACAGTAGAGATGGCGTGGGGGTCAGCTTCTGACAGGAACCCTATGACGTAAAAGATAACGGTCTGTCGTGCGTGACACCTCGACTGGACGGTATACAGTCACCAGAAATTATTTAGTTTGTTTAATCCATCTTTTTTGAATTATTATACCGGGCTAGGTTTCAGGAAATGGTGTTCCTGTATATCGCGGGAAGACCAAAATAATATATATCGCACAGCGGAAATATATATATTTATTTCAATAGGCGAGTCAGCAAAACGTCTATTGTTAGCCTCGCTCACAATATTTAAATTTGAGTTGTGTGTAATTAATTTAATAATTAAATGTAAATCCTCTCTTTAGTTTATTATAATTCATTCATAAAACGCTGGTTACCTGGAGTGGTTATTGGTCTGAAGGGAATAAGTAAATTAAGACCTTTATGGAAGTTTTACTACAAATGGTCATCAGATATAAAAAAATTCTTTTGTCCTCTCATCTTCTAATCTCTGCTCTACCTATTGTAAATTTTAAATAAATGTAAGTAAATTTAAGTCACTAAAACGTTCTATCAATCTAACTGCAATAGTTATAATCTAACGTTGATTCTATGCTATCCTGATCTTCACACACTGAATAATAACAAATTGTATCAGTGGAGACGAAGTCAAATTATGAATATGCACACAAGGTCAGATTTCCACGCGGTCGATTCGACGCAGATCTAGTAACCCACAACCGTGTAGGCACTGTTTTAGTGGTAGCCATTATAAAATCTTGTACATATATCGTTCGGGGTCACTTTATTGAGTACGGGCTTAGCAGTCCTGAGGACAAAGCTGAATATAAATCTTTTTCCGAGTAGTTTTGTGAGTCGAGTGGACTTTCATTAGATCCCTTCCCTATCAGATCTCTCTGGACCAACTCTGAAGCTATTAGATTATTCCAGAGATTGGTGTTCTAGGGATATATTTCTCATATGTTCTTTTCTTACTTTTTTTATAAGGCGAAGATAACCGAAAGGTTTTCACATTTAAACACCAAGAAATACCCTCGTATTCCACACAAACAAAATGGCAAACGACCAAGTCAGAACACTACCTCGTTTCGCCTGATCAATTAAAAAAACCCGAGATTTCGGAGTAGATACAAAAATACAAGCAAATCTTTCAATAATTTAGATAACCGATCTATAGCTGCAATTTCTATTTATTCAAGATTACAGTAAATCCTAGTTGTTACATAATAAACACTTATTAAATACATTAGGTGTTGTATTGGTTATTTCAGAGTTAACACTCTTGAACCAACGTAAAATTAGAGCGTGTCGGCCGCCACGGTCCGACTGGTGCAATCTGTAATCGGATAACGGGATCCGTTCTTTGAGACAAGAAGCAATTAATAACTGCTAACTGGTTTATAATTAGTGTGCAAGAATACAACGAAAGACATCAATCTTAGAAACTTTCATTTCAATGATTATTTAATTTTTATGTACTGTAATTTATAAAGCGTTATTTTAAAGTTAGTAGCTGGGAATAAATAGTAGTCATATACAAATGTCTTTTCTGTTGAAGTCGTTTCAAGGCAAAAAAACCTCTGTCGTTGTTATTGCCTTAAAAAAGGAAGACAAGAACATAAAAAAATACCTTTTGCCCTTGAATACTTTATTGGGAAGAGAACAAAGAGTTAGTCAATAAAGACATGATTGAAAAGATGAAAGAGAGGGATATAATCCAAGACTACATAAAGAAAGGTGTAGAACCTGCTAGATTCTGTCGGGATTGGCAAGCCCATGCTCACTATAAATGAGCACCTGAGGGTTATACAAATTGTAATTAGTAATGCTTGTAATGCTTTAAAAGAGACAACATAAACATTAGAGATGTCTATCCAAATTCTTCACCATCATATGTATGATATCTAACAGAAATTATGCTATCATCAATGTTTTTCCAATTAAAAATATTAATATTATTATTTTCTACGCATTTCATTTTGTGGAGAAGAGTGGAATATTGATAACAAATATACAAAAAGTCACTTCCTTCAATCTTTATTAGTTCTCAAATTCTTAGCAAGATGTGTTACGAAAATAACAAGCTTTTTATAAACACATGGTGTTATTTATGATAGACTACTGATGTTTATCAACCAAACATGTTTTTTTAAATATTCTGAATTGAAAATTAAAACCGATAAACATCTAAACACGCAAGGGCTTTAAATTAAAATTATAGCCTTTAATTTTTAGATGTAGTGCTATTTCAGTTTTAATTTTTTTTTTTGGAAGGAAAAATGGAAAAATCTTTACGACTTTGTCCGGGGACTGAAGGTGGTGGGCGGCCTCCCTACCCTGGTAAAACCAAAACCTTCCATCCTCTTCTTTCCTTTAATAAATATTTAATAGTTTTAATATTTATTAAATTTCCTAGCATTTATCTTTAATGAAAGGTTACAATTTTCAACTAAACTTCACACAAAATATATAACAAGTATTTAAAAGTTATATTAAAACAACCATTTAATTTGATCTACCTAAAATGTTCTTTTCCCAGACAAATCAGCTTATAATATGTTCATCAAAAGAAGAACTAAAGTTAGAAATAAAGTGTTCAAGAACTGACTTAGAAGACATTGTAAATTCATATATAATCTAGGTTGTTTATACGCATTCCGCCAGCACACAAATCAATAGACACTATACTTTTGTTAGCACGATTTTTGAAATTACTCTGACAAGGTTTTCCAGGTCAAAATTAATCCAATGCTATATCGACATCGCTCCTAGCGGCAATAACTACAACTCGTGTATAAATGTAATCAGCTGTAAGCACTGTTAAGCCGGGAACAACATATGATACAATGTTTTTGTCCAATTCTCAATGTACAAAGTGCAATGCACAATGTTCTAACAGCCAACAAAATGTTCTTACTCAATCAATTTTGATTAGTAGGATTAGATGAATAACTGATTTGGATATAAATAAAAAGTAGGTTGAACCTGCGTATTTGATACAAATTGAAAGATTAAACCTTGATTTGATTTTAAAGGTTGTGATAGTAAAACTAGTAATTCCTTCTCTTTCTGAATTGGTTTTGCAAGCAACACAATTATTATTGATCCCGTTGGTTTATAGTGTTAATAAAGTTAAACTACAAATGAAGAAAACATAATGGTTCCTCGTGTATAAGAGCTATTTTATATACTATTATTTTTATTTTAAAATGTAATAGGCCTATTTAGTTATTCTGTAATATTAAACACAAATCATGTTTGTTACGATCATATTTTATTTAATCATGAAATGTTTACTCCAATGAAACAATTTATCTATTGAAAAGGAGCCTAATCCTTTCACTATAGTTCAAAGCGTCTTTAGATTCGAATACACTAATTCTTTCTCTCACATTATACAACACTTTGGTTGGTGAAAATCCTGTCACTCTTTTATTCCTGTTGAATGTTTTTTCACAATGATGTAGCTTGAAAACGTTATACAAAACATTGAACTCGGGTTTAGATAACACTCTACAAAATCTGTTCGAGGAAACAGTTCGGTTATTGTCTATCTATGTAATGTAACCAGTAAAGGTTACCTATCGTTTCCTTGGCAACAGTACAGAGTAATATCCAACACTGCTTATTAATTTCATCTCTAGTTCTACTAAAAGCGTTGCATCTATAGCATTGGGTTGCCTTTGATCTGAAACATCGCAGCCCACAAAGTGAATTTCGAAAATTAGCCTTTATCACGACTTGCATCTGATGCGTTCTAAATATATACAACATGTTATTCAAATCCGTTTTGTAATTGCTGAGAAATATCATCAGGGAGAAAATCAGCTTTGAGTCGATACCAAGAAAGCTTCATTTCCATTAATTCAAATATTCTTTAAAGCCGCAATTACATGAAGGAATGCGATGGTCACCTTACAAACTTAGTTATCATAGTGAGGAAAGAATTTGCCGGGGTGGGAGTTACGTGGGTAGGTTTTTCCACCATATAAATAGGCCAAATGCACCTCCCACTCCCGTAACAAGACTTATTCTGCTCTAAATACTCTAAATATATATCGACATCAATATAGCTGCCACAGGTTTAGAATTTATTTTATTACTTTAATTTCTTAATATAGGCACTGAATTCTTAAGGTAAGTTTTCTCTGCGCTCTAGATAAAACGTAAATAAAATGTATTTCTTACACAAATCCCACTTATGTTTATTTATTTCTTTTGTTAATAGTGAAAACTGTATATATCTTTAACATTTCGTTCCAATAACATTAGAAGAATTAAAATATGACATATAAAGTAATATAACATATCCATACAGTAGTTGTACAATATGACGGATGACATAAATAAAGTATCAAAATTACCTACATTTTAAGAAAGATTAAAAGTTTGAAGTAAAATAAAACTATATAATACTCGAGATGGATTAACATGACAGGATGCTATTTCTTTAGTTTTTTTTTACACATCTGTTCAATTACAGAACTCGATTGGTATTACGTATAAATCAGTAAGCTGTACAAAATAATTTATTATATTATGTTCGGACGTAGATAAAAAATAACTTTTGAAAAATTCTAGTCGTTCGTTACATAAAGCTAGATATAATTTGAGCAATTGTGTTAAATATTACTACACTACAAGGTGGGCCAGTAAGTTAGATAGTTTGTTGCGACAAATAAGGCGAACGCTTTATAGACCGTTCCTTACTGATGTGGAACGTAACCTCTGATAGCTACCTGAAGATGATGCAATAACTCTTCTTGCTTGAAACTTCTAAAAGCATGTTCTGTTACTAGAATGATTCCAACAATTACAAAATGTTCGCCAACGATTTGAGATTTAGTTCGAAATTGGAGGGCACGGAGCTGTAGACTGCCTTTAGCGATCATTTTAGTTAGACTGTTACCTGTGGGGACAACTAGGGGCGACAGTGTATCATGAAGAAGATTCGAGACAGGACTCTTCTTCGGCAACGTGTGCATAACTTCTAAAGTGAAGATACCGTGGCCTCAAAGATCAGTTTATATCTAGATCCCTAGACTGTTTACCTGTGGGGACACCTAGAGGCGACAGTGTATCTAGGAGAGAAGATTCGAGACAGGACTCATCTTCGGCAACGTGTGCATAACTTCTAAAGTGAAGATACCGTGGCCTCAGAGATCACTTGAAGTCTAGATCCCTAGACTGTTACCTGTGGGGACACCTAGAGGCGACAGTGTATCTAGGAGAAGATTCGAGACAGGACTCATCTTCGGCAACGTGTGCATAACTTCTAAAGTGAAGATACCGTGGCCTCAGAGATCACTTGAAGTCTAGATCCCTAGACTGTTACCTGTGGGGACACCTAGAGGCGACAGTGTATCATGAAGAAGATTCGAGACAGGACTCATCTTCGGCAACGTGTGCCAGGTTAACGTCTAATATTTTACGTAATTGGGAGAGATCCCATATTGAACACATTTTGTATAATTTATTGTAAATAAATTGTTTGTATGCCACTGTGTATAACTAATTGCAAATATCTGTCCAGCATTCGAAAGATTTTTGTAACGATATAAACAGTAAAATGCACTTAGTAATATTTAGTTTGTTATTATATTAACTATCATTTTCCCCCTCTAAAACCCAATCAATTTTAATAGCCACAAACCAGTCACCATGAGTTATGTATTTGTATAAAATAATATGTTTTCAGTCATTTAACTACAAAACCTGTTATCGGACATTGACCCAGTCTTACTACCGAGAAGACAAGTCACCCTCCTAAATCTGATTCATGTTTCTATTCTTTACGCTGTTACGCCCTTCTCCCTTTTCTCTATCTGCCTATTACGTAATTTCACTCCATCCAACCATTATTTAGTATCAAAAGGGGGAAACATTTTCTCACTCTCAAACATTCCGATAAACTTACACACTGTAGATAATAAATAAAATAATCAATAAAGTATTTTATTTTAATAGACTGTGTTTACAAAATTTAATCCTATATTAAACTATCATCCAGATTGTACAAAATTTATAGGCGTCTTGGTTATTTTATATTGAACAAGAGTCATGGTATATTTTCGTTTTCTAAAACCTGTCAAGCTCAAAACCAGGTGACTCATAACTCAAATAATCCGACCTCATTTTGATATTGTCAATAATTTGTCACGCTCTGTTTAGTACATGTGCATCTACTGCATTTCCCCACAAAGGTAATTTATAGATCCAATCCCATTGCACGTAATAAAACAATAAACATGTCTGTTGTACGATAAAAAACAGTACTTTACCTCGCATGTCTTTCTATTTATATTAATTTGTTAATACGTTTTCAAAATCAATTTTGACAGCTTTGTAAACTTGTTTGATTGCTTTCGATGTTGGAAATAAAATCGTGTTTCGTTTAAACTAACATTACAAATTTGTATACAACAATATTGGAGTGGGTGGCGGGTGTTTTTTTCAATATAAAACAGTTTCCAGAGCTACAGTTCTAGAATTGTATTTGTGATTTAAAATATCACAGTAATAATTTGAATTCAGAGTAATAGCGACATACCATGATTTTTGTGTTATTTTATGAAATAAAAAGGTAATATCAAGAGTTGTAAACATATAATTTAGATGGCACACTTTATGACACTGCAAGTATTTATAAATACCAATTGTAGACCAACAATAAATATAATTACTAACATCTGCTAGTTCCTGTAATTTTTTTTTTTTTTTAATAATTTTCGGCGGTTTCCATACTTCATTTTTCTTTTTTGACACGAACAACTACTCGCAATTTTCGAAGAGTTAGTGACAATAACATTTGAAAAAAGTTAATGCAATATATATGCTACAAGTATTTTATCTTAAGTACATAATGTTATCTTCTTTAAACTATTTATGTTTTATATCCTGTTGAACTAATCTACTATTGATAATCCCATTTATTTATAAAATGTTGGTTATTGATTTATATTCCTCTAATTTATGTATTGTGTAGTGTTTAATAACGAAATAAAAACATGTTTTTAATCACATTTTCATTGATAATTCCAATTAGATTTCGCTGACAAGAACATTGAGTCGGAACTCCTGAGTTATAGCCATTTAATGCTAATGTTTTCGTCTAATTCTTGCGTGCAGTTTAATTTGCATCCACCACTTCTGAACACTGGTTATATCAAAGAGAATATGGTAGCCGATACCAGACATTGATTTAACAATGGCCTTCCATTTCAGTTATTAGTAAAATTATAATTGCTATTGTAGTATTCCTAGTTATTATTTCTTTTTGTTATTTACTTACTTCTCACTTCTTACTACGTGCGTCCAGCCTCGGTGCCGATTGCACGGTGTCTTCTATACAGATGGGCAGCATGTTGCACAAGTTTCTTGGCAGTGAGTATGGATGACCCGTGTGGAATTGCCAACCTGAAGATGTCTCAGTATTTCCGCTCTGACTGCTCCATCACCATGGGTACACTCAAGGACCACATGCTCCAGACTCTCGCTCCTCTGTCCACATCTAGTGCACAGAGGTGAATCTATCATACCGAAACGGTACAGGTATTCCTCAGTGATGATGTGACCAGTTCTGGATCGGGAGATGAAAGTTTGTGTTTCCCTAGTGTGGTTCCTGTATATCTCCAAATCGTTTGGTCATTTCCGCAGTTTGAACAGTCCTCTGCCGGTTGTATCATTCTTCCACATGTCGATCCATTTCAGTTTGAGAGAGCGTTTCGCTCAGCGTTTTGTGTTATTTAAAGCCGAAGAACCTTTCGGTCATCATCGCCTTATAAATATGAAGAAAAGAATATGAAATAACGACCCCTAGCCCTCGAATACACTTTCTTCAAATTAAAAAAATAAAATTGTTTTGATTATAAGTGAACATTTGTACCGTAGAAAAAAAAGAATCTAAAAAGTTATATTTTTGTAATGGTTATTACATAAATATATAGTTCTGTAGGATTTTTTTTTTTTGGAAAAATTAAATATAGAGCAAGTAATTGGGAAATGTCAAAAACGGAAAATTTAGTTAGGTTATACTAATAACTTAATAACTGTATTTGTACATCAAAATGCCAAGAAAGTATGATCTTAAAAAAGCAAAATATTTATAATACATTTATATAATTTTTTTTTTTGAAAATATATCTCTTGTTTTTTTCAAACGTTTGTTTAACATCAGAACTGTTTATATTGTTACTGTGGTTACAATCTATATCAAATGTAGTGAAATACACTTGTGGAAACTTCAATAAACATATGAATAAAAACACAATTTTCCACTCTAGCAACACAAATTCGAGACGACGTTTCAATGACGAAGTCATCATCCTCAGCTGCTACAAGCACACAAACGACAATGGGATTCGTCCCAAACGCATAGGACTTAGCTGGATTTAAACCTTTTTTTATGTAGTTTTGGGTTAGATCCCTCTCTTTCATCTGTTTTACTAGATCTCTCTTAACCAACTTATGTTCTCTTCCGACCCTCAAGATATTAGGAGTATCGAAGGCTAGGGGTTTTCTTTTTTCTTTTAATAAAGCTATGATGACCGAGAGGTTTTCCCCCTGAAAATCTAATAAACAAAAATAATTTAATATTTGTTTTTTATATCAAACACGATTAGTCCAAAATGTGCAAAAAACTAAAGATGTTTTGTGAAAACATTCAACTCACTCTACATAATACTTTAAAAGAATGAATTAATGCGTATCTTTTGTTTATCTATACACAAAGATTCAAATAAATTGGACGAGAGAGATGGAAAATCTCATCCCACCGAGCAGCAAATAATATAAGAGAGGAAATAAAAGTTTCCTTACATTTGCCGAAGCAATAGTTTATAAAAGGCGAGTTTGCAAAGAGATGGATGGGGAAAGCGGGGGAAGGGGAAAACCAGTATGAGCATGCGTTCCACTTATCGATCAACAATTTCAGCTGTGAGGTGTGAAGCTAAATCAAATAGTATTATTTGTATAAACAACATTGAACTGCATCACTACGGTAAACATTATTAAACAAAACATAACGACGAGTTACTAATGTGGTGAGGCATAACGTGATGAGGTAACGATAATCCATTGCGTGTGGTGAGGCATATCGTGGTGAGGTTACGTCGAGTGAGCTGAAATAACTACGATCAGTTGCTAACAGCAATTCATTCTAACATCATATTTATAAAGGAAAGATAAAGTCAAATATCAAACTTCATTCTAACATCATATTTATAAAGGAAAGATAAAGTCAAATATCAAACTTCATTCTAAGATCATATTTATAAAGGAAAGATAAAGTCAAATATCAAACTTCATTCTAACATCATATTTATAAAGGAAAGATAAAGTCAAATATCAAACTGAATAAATTCTTTGGTAAATGGAGTTGTAAACCGTTTCTTTTCCAACATGGCTCAATCTAATCTACTCTAATATCATGACTACTACTGTAAACTAGAAATGTAACATTTGTCTTTATATACATCATTTTCTTTTTTACCAAACTTCACGAAGTTAGTTATTAAAATGATATATTGGAGAACAGGAAAGAAAAACTTTAATAATTTGAATACGTTTAATGTTTACTTGGAAACATATTAAAACCTAAATTACGTTTCAAATTAGACTAAAATTCTGACAACTAGTATTACTAATTATTTTTTCAAACACTTTTTAGGTTATTTTTTTAATTTAAGTTTTTTGGAAATAATCCTTTAATAACTAAAATAGGGAAAGGGGGATATCTTTCTATACCGATTTTCAAACTGCGCATGTTTTGGTTTATAACAATAACTCAAAAACCGGCATTTTTGGAGAGATATTGTTTGGGTACTTAACCACTACAATTTAGTGAAATCGTTAGAGTAGAAATTTTGTGCTTTGTCTTAGATCAGACATCCCAAATTCTGTGTTGTTGTAAAATGAATAAAACAACCTGAGATATGGTCATGACATACTCATATACAAAATCGAATAAAATTAGTTTAAAATCGATTATCTCGTTTACATTGTAGAGTACTGCAAATACGACAGACAGAAAGATGTTATTCCCAATATTTATCAAACTGAAAATGAGTTTTTGTGCATTAGTTGCCGGTAACATTACATTATTGTTATATTTTCCGAATTTAGTTCTACAATTTTAATAATGTTATTATATATATATATATATATATATATATATATTCAATAAACTAACCTAACATATTTATGGTGGAATAAGCTCCACCTATAGGTTAGGTTAGGTTAGTTTATTTTATATATTCATGAAATTTACAGTTTAAAACCAGTACGGGTTTAAAAATCAAAGTTAATAAATCTTACAACTTCCCATAATGTTAAAAGAAACTAGTCTAGTCTAGGCAAAACTAGTTTGCCCTGAAATCGGGTTTCCCCGGTAACATATAACTTACACCCTCTAGACTTGTTTAAAAACCGAGTCGGACAAAGCGAGTGGACGATTAACACAGCTAAAAGGCCTAGTCGCAGTTACGAGAATAACGATTTCCTAGGTAAACAGCGTTACGTTATAATCTCCTTGATTCGTTATATAATTGAATGTTAATAATGTATTCAAAACTCAATATTTGTTATGTATTTTAAATGGACTTACCCTAAATTGTAAAGTTTAATATTTCCAACGAAAGGTGACAATATTAAACGCTAAATGGAATTGAAACAAAATTGAGTGACCTACAGTATATTATAATGAAACTGAATATAAAACATGTATAAAATGCATTTATTGTAAAATCGTAATGTAGATAAAGTGTAATATAATTATAAATTACCTATGTAAATATATGAAATTGTTTTTGGTATTTATATTGAAAACTTTTGAAGTAGTACATAAACATGGTATATTATTAAAATATATGTTATTTTAATAAGAAAATGGAATGAAAAAATGGAAATAAAAAATCAGAAAACTCCAAAACGGATGTTTATATAAATTATTATTTGTTTTTTATCAATTGCACAACTTTTAATATTTTTATAAAATATAATTTACCATATTTTTAAACTGTCTTTACCTAATTTCACAAGTAGCCATGTTATATATCGTTTTACCATTACAGGTATATTATAGTATAACGTAATGGCAATTAGTCATTGTATAAAAAATATAAATAATAAACACATTATCCGCAAATATGAACAAAAATTAAATATTCGTTAATGTTTTAGTAAAAACCAAATAATATTGTATTATGACAAGACAGAATATAAATTATTAGTTTGTAAAAAACTGATTTTGCGAAGCAATGATGCCACTGTTATATATAGCATGATAGGGCGTTCATTAAATGATAATTTATTATATATAAATAGAACAAAACGTATTTCTACACGTGCTATTGCGCATGCGCATTAAAGACACCATAAAAGTAACATACATTATACAAAAGTTTCATACTATGTTTTGTGGCTTTTAGTACCAAAGCAAGTTGGCATAGAACCAAAGTTTATAATACTGTAAAATTAACGCACAATTCCCAGTAGACAAGAGTGCATAATATAGTCTGCAACTACAACAGTAACTGTATTAAATACATAATTGTGTTTGAACAGCTTTAATTCCATAAAAGCTTTTCCTGTATCATTAAGCGTGTGTCTCGTTCACTGATTGAAATAAAATGCATTCGTTTTTCGTGGAATGACCAAATGTGGTTTTAAAATGCGCTAAAGTATTCATTAATAGATGAGTGTAATGTGAATGGAAATTTTCCTCCAATTATTTTAAAATTAGGTTAGAATCACTTTTACGAACCTTTGCACAAGTTCGTTAACCAGAAAATCGATTCAGGAGCAGATTCTTAAAATTAAAAAGTTGTTCGATAATAGCTTTGTACTTGTAACATCCCCATATAGGGTTACTTTAATTTGTGGAATATCCCCTGATAATAAAAAAACAACATCACGTTTAAAACTACATTTAATGATACGATGAAAAAAAAAAACGGTTGTTATTAAAAAATCTGAATGTTAAAAACATGAAACTTACAAAGAAAAAACGTAAATAATAAGACTATAGATCTACAACAAACAAAAGAACAAGACTTGTCTGAGTTCCCTCACACTAATTTTTTCCCGTTACCCCGCCGTACTTTCTCCCACCTGTCTTTCACATCGCACTGGTAGTCAAGTTTTTACCCTTTATTTTCCATATTGTTCTTTTGTTTGTGGTGAGCCTATAATACCAGGAATTAAAAAAAACATATATTTAATCAAATTTATCGCGCAAGTTCGTTTACCAAAAAAATCGATTCGTAAATTTCAATATAAGAGCGGATTCTTACATTTAAAAAAAAAGTTGTTCCAAATAAGCTTTGTACTTGTATCGTCTTAATAGTCTACCTAAATTTGTGGGATATTCACTGATAATAAAAAAAACACCATCAGGTTAAATCTACATTCTATGATACCAACCAAATGAATGTTGTATGATAAAAAAAAAAAAAAAAATAGAAAGAAAAAAAGTAATAAGTCTATAGATCTACAACAAACAAAAGAACAAAACCTGTCCGAGCTCCCTCACTAAATGTTTTCTGGTTACCCCGCCATACCCCACCTGTCTTTTCACATAGCACTGGTAGTCAAGTGTGGCGAAACATATTCTCCCCTTCCATTCTCCATATTGTACTTTTGTTTGTAGTAACAGGAATTTTTTTTAATATTAAAATTCAAAATTAAGGTAGTTTTATCTGTAGAATATACAATAATTGGGAAAATGGGACATATAATAAAAAGAATAAGCCATTTGGAAGCGGTTGTTTTTATATTGGGAAATGAATTGCGGGGAGGAGGGGGAATTATAAACAATTGTATCCTATCATGTTAGCGAATCATCATATCGGCACCTGCATGGTTAGACACCATAATCATTTCTTAGAACTCTCTCTCTCTCTATTACTTTTAGTTGTTGCATTAACTTTGCAATACACGAAAGGACGACGATAAAGTACTTACATAAATAGGATACTCAACTTATTATTTATTATTAACTTGTTTTCTACAGTCTTATGGAGTGTTATTGCCAACATTTTGCCACCTCCGCTATTTCTGATTTACCTATCTAATGTTAAATTTCTAACGATATCACTTCATAATTATGTCTCATTTTTTAAAGAACAAGTGAACGCAAATGATTTTCGTTTAGAAAATAGCATAAATAAAATTATCAAAAAATTATGTTCATAATTTTCGTACTACTAGATAGTGGTCACAATTCGTTGAACGGGAAACATGACATGTTTTCTTATCTATTATCAAAATAATAATGTTTCATAGTGCAACTTTAGAAATAAGACATATACAAACAAATTTTATTTAACTCCAAAATCTTAAAAAAATCTGCACCGATAGCTCTATAGTATGAATAATAGAAACGCATCACTTACGCCCCTGTTGGAATGGATAGATACTACAATTAAACTGTACTCAGTTTCAAGTATTTAGTCAATGGTGTTTCAAGTTTATACGAGTACAAATAGACTGTACATGAAACTTCACAATATTTCGTAATACATGTACAGTATATCTAATTAAGAAAACTGTATGTAATGGATTCTTTTATTTAGTGTAGCCACAATACATGCCCGCTTTCCTAATTAGGAGGTAGACATTGTACGTACAATGATGATGTAGCCCTAATTGGGAACGCTCTCACAGCAATGTGTGTAGATTAGCATTCAAAATTTATTCTGAGAATTATTTGATAGGTAAATTTAACTATGTTATTATTAATATATAAGAAATACGTATGTTTGAACAGAATAATATGAGTATATTATAAACGTAGGTAGTCAAAGGTCGCGGGGTTGTGACCCTAGGCGCTCCATTATACAACTTTCAATATATCCTATTATTGTGTTGTTATTTAATGCCCTAAAGGGCCGTGGGAACAATGTGAAAGAAACATAGGTTTAGAACAATGGTTTCCCATTACTTCTATTTTAGTAAATATTATTACTAAAGATCAAAACAAATACAATGAAAAAATGTATGACTCGACTTATAATAACGAACTAATAATGACCACCGCAGTCACTCTGTACTGTATTCAAAGTTGAGACGGACAGACAACTACATCCTCAATATCGTGGGTATTGTCACTCTATAAGTAATCGCTGCACACTCTTCTAGTGAGGATCCTCACAGCCTTTTATCTTGTCTGGTGATGTAAAAGTTATTCAAGGAAAAAAGATTAAACAGATTTTGAATTATAAATAAGTGTGAGCCAACTTTTACCATAATTTTATAGGCCTACCAGACAGAAAGAATCCTGCGCAGAAGTCATCTCGAGAGTGGCTCGCGCACGCATGTAGGGGCGATGGCGGGGTGGGGATTGGAGCGGTGATGGGGATAAATTGTTACGTTTTTGCCATAATATAAAGCAATTTAAAAACTATAATTTAATGTCTTTTTACGTCTTTTACTTTGTAAAATATTTAAATTCACTAATTAAAGTTGTCAGGAACATAAACGATACACATTCACAGTTTTTTAGCGCTGTAGTAAGTTTGAAAAAGAAAATATTAAGCCCTACGCAGTGAAGCAGTGGGCTGATATGTCTGGCCTAACTCGGGCTCTCCCTCTCTCACCACAGTTCTAAATGCGCGAGACAAAACCGGCGCGCGGTTCTTTTCTAAGCGGTACGTACCCCTGTAGATTGCTGCGTTTACATAGCAAAATGCTACCATATTATCAACTCCTACTTTTGAAAACGTAGGCTACAGACAAAAATAAATATTTATAGAAAAAGAGCCTAAATAAAAAAAATTGACAAAGGATATTAGAGAATATTCAAACTTCAAAACAACTGAATCCACGTGTACCCTGTTCAATTTAATCTCTTCATTCCATAACCAATTGGTATTACGAAGCTCATTTTTGTTTCTAAACTAAGAACAAATTTTAAAACACTTCAAAAAAGGACACTTTCAGTTACTATTCACCCATAAAACACACATGCGTACCTCAAATTAAATTATGTGTTCCTTTAATCTAATAAATTATTTTATTTTTCCATTATTATTAACTGTGTTAAACAAAATTTTCAATAATTTTCTCAGTTTTCCATCAATAGGCTCCCTTATGAATCACACGTCTGACTTGACTTAATATAAGATGTCGATGTTTCACAAATAACAAAGATATGCAAATTATAATATATTAATAACATCAGAACTATGCGAGTGATTGTAATGTACCTTAACATAGGTATTTATATATCGATTGGGCACTATTATAACTACGCATTTCACATGGATAATTTAAATATTGAATTTGAATAAATATTCGCCATTACAACAAAACTATTTGTATTATCAAACATTTTAAATACTTTTAGCAAATTAATATTATTTAAAAATGGATGAAAATATTTTGCCTAGGATATTATATTTGTGTAATGATTGTTAAAACTTTAATAAACAAAATAAAAAGTGGATTTCATGATTACAGTAATAACATAAAACAAATAATTATGCATTGATTGAGCGTCCTGTTTTAAATAGAACATTTTGGAATACCGTCATTATATATTTGTTTGTTGTATGATACACACTTACTAAAAGCGTCTACTTAAATAAATCTGATAAAGAGTTTACATGTATGCCTTCGACCATTTGGCACTCATATTTTCTCAATTTGCGATGGGATTGGTTTGGGCCTTCCCGTAAACTCGACAACGCCATTAACCAATTTTTTTTAACCGCCCATAATAATTTCGAAAAAGATATCTTGAAAATTTAATAAATAACGAGGAGTTGCCAAATCAGGGCATCACTTACAAACGGACCCACAACCACTGTCCAGCTGATCAGGCACAAAATACACGCTGCGTTGTCCAGCTCTCTGCAGCAAGGAGATCCCATTCAAAAGCTATGCTACACGATGCTGGATTATGGCTGCTGTGACTAAAACGTCACAAGTAGGCCAAATATATATTTTCAAATGACGGTCACTCAGCAAAAGTATTGCACGGTTTCAGGGCTGCTATGACTAGGAATATAGTGTGTGCTCGGAAGCAGTTGTATCAAAAACAAAGCCTCGTTTCCTTTCAGATTTTTTTTTTCATTTATATCAATTGAAAACTTTTTCAGTCTCGTTGAGTTACAAAAATATCAAAAAAATTATTTACGTAATAGTTACATTACTGTGTTCCCTGAGATATCTTCTAAAACTATATATTACTTCTATGTAACTGGTAACATGCACAAGTAAAATATATACACTAGTCGCGGTAATACGAAATTCTGGATTCAGCCAAGAAAGCAGCACCTTAGACTATGATGAAGATGTCAGCCAACGGATTTCACTCTGGACAATTGCTCTTAGGCCAACCACCACAAACTGTGAGTTGGAGCTCGATTTTCATCGAAGAAAATTTTGCAAAGATTGCAAAGGAAAAATGAATACAAAAATATAAAAACTAAGAAAGAAAAGACGTAAAAGGAATGATTTGTTGAATTATATCTATTATTCTGAATCTAACCCTTCCTTTCTTACACTCCTGCCAACTGTTATACTAATTGTGATAAAACGTTGTTATAAAAATAATTACTTTTTTTGTACAAAATTAATAAAAGGAATGATAAAAAATTAGGTCATGAAGTTGTATTAAACATTTTACAATAATTATGAAAATAGAATTTCATTTTCAAATAACATCAACATAACTAATGTAAATCTATCTAAACTAATATTTCATTACATCCGGTAATCTGCAACATTAATATGATTATGTTATTGTTAAAAAAAGCGTTGCGATGTAATTTAAATTAATTAAGTTAATTAATCTTTTTTTAGTTCAATGCATATTTTTTTAATAATTTCTGTAATGTAACGATTGCGACCTAAATGTAAAGTATAATAAAAGTATTTATGTAAAACTCTGTAAACTAAAAATAATATTGTTACAGTAATAAATCAAAAGGTAAAGCAATGAACTTGTGAAAGGTTCACCTGTCCACGTACAATATCAACCCCCTAATTGTTCCACTCTCCATTGATCGCTACTGCAAGACCGTTGTAGTGAAGTAGGGAACACCTCCTATTTATTTTATGCAAAGGGTTTATATATTGTTTTGTTCCCCCAACATGAATAATGCATAGTTCTCGCGAAATGAATCATCACTTCTAAAACACAATTGTATTCAGACAAAACAAACGTTTTCAATTACGTAAACCAATTGTAATAGCGCGTTACAATATGTTTCTTATTACCTCTATTTGTATTAACATAATAAATATATAACTAATATAGAGGGCATGGTTAATGTAAAAAACACTTTAAAAAATGTCACCAGAAAAATTTCTAATATACAGGAAAAGTTGTTGTAGGCTTAATTTCATTGGATTCTACCATCGCGAATATATTTTTTCCCTGTAATTAAAGTTTTTTATCCTCATGGTTTTGTTTCAGCTCTACTAGGACTTTGTTTTGTTTAGTTATGTATGAAATTTGTCCTTTGTTTAATGTTTCACCAACTACTATTTTCACATTCAAAAATGTTAAATACTGAAAAAGAAAAAGTGCAAATGGCTCAATATACCTTGATATAATAATTTGTATATGAGCTGAAAAAAATGTTAATATACGTAGTATACATGTGACCCAATTAATTTAAATACAATTTGATAAAGCATACCCAGTCCCTATTATTTTTTCTACACGTATTTTAAAATTTAACACCCACTCCTCTATTTTCATACGAAATTTATTTACAAAAAACCATAATAGTTTAGGGGAAATTTATGGTGAAAGTTTTGGTCTAATCGAACAATAAACAATAATAATAATAATACGAATTGACGCCTACATTAGCAATAAAACGTACTAATGCACACAAACTCGCATACTTATATTATAGGCGTATAAAACTTGTCTTTTCGTGTAAAGAGATAAAACAGAATGTAACTCAAGAACCCTTTGGAATTAGGGTGTAAAACCTACAATGTCATTTAGGTTTTTTTTTATATATTTGTAAGACAATAACTTGACTTAATAAAACAAGAACAGAAATAGTATGTTTATTTAGTCAAACGCGTTTCAACGACAAAGACGTCATCTTCAGTAATTAAACGCACTATTTGTGAGAATTTGTGTTCAAGTTTTATTCTCTTAAGTATACCCATCTCAAAAGTCAAGCTCAATATTTATTAATAAGACAAAAACAAGTTTAAAAATCGTGTTAAACTTCTAAAAATTAGAGCGTAGTCGAATTTCATCAAAATAGGTTCATAATAATAAGGAGAAATTTACATGGTGACTAAATGACAACCTTAAATCAAACACCGTGGCTTAATAGCTCGTGACAAGCCTAGGTCTGTCAGACGACTTTTCAAATAATCTGCGATAGAAATTCCCGTCGCCTTTGTTCTAGCTTTCTCAACTAGAGTTCGCTAACAATTGTAACTTTCTTAACTTGATCACACGATGTTGGGTCAAAAATGTAAATGTTAAAGGATCCCACGCAGTTTAGATTCAGAAAATTTCATTCATAAAGCAAGAGAGCTAACCACTAGACTAGCAGGGAACTATTTCAAATATTAATTTGGCTTAATTTACACCAGATATGGTGAAAAAATCATCTTCCTGTTCAAAAATAAGGAACATGCGAGATTTTACAATATTTTAAAATTACATTAATGTCGACATTTTGAAACTTTAAGTGATACAAATTGTAAATTGATGTTATAAGATGACTAATTTAAAACCCACATTCAAACCAATGCTAGCTTATTGAAAAACTGCATTTACAAAATATTAATATTGAAAATTACACAAAAATCGCTTTTCCTGTTTAACTAAACTTTTTCTAGAAACGACCACAGATCTGTAAACACGGATAGCCTATCAATGTCCGGAAGTCATTTTTTATAGTTGTGTTTTTACAACGGACTAAAACAATGAAATACCAAGTTAATTATTGTGTCATAAAAATTTTATATTGTGCACCACAAATATAATCGAGAACAACCAATGATCTAATCCAATTACATTTATCAGCACTAAAAAATAAGATCGTCCAAACACAAGAGCTTTCAATGGTGGTCAATAATACCACCTAGCCATGTCAGAAATGATGAGGAAACAATTATCAGTAGAAGAAGAATTCCAAGCAGTTGATACGCTGATATGATAATATACTTGAATTTTTTGTATTTCTCTTGATAACAATAAATGTAGACTAAGCTGCTGCAAACAATTTATTACAGTTTTCTAGTAGGAGGATTTACAAATTGAAATTTCTCCAAACCTGTTTCAAACCGCCATTTTGAAATTTTCCAACTTATTTTTGAGTGAATAATATTCAACGAGTAGTAAAACCTACCCATGTGTAAAATTTGACTAAAATCCAACTAAAATTCAGATTATTGCTGATTGTTTAAACACTTTTAGGTTAGGTTCTGAAATATGAATTTAATTGCATAAAGAGATATCATTATGTTTTGGTTTGAAAAAAGAAGATATTTTAAAGGTACATTCAACACGTGTTCTCGATTATGTTCGGTGCTCATTTGATTTACTATGTACCCAACTTTGCTTCACTATATCACAAGAATAACAGGGTCACTTGTGTGCTAAAACCACACGTCTTAGAGTCCATAGGCATAATGGACAATTTAAAAAAAAAAGTATAAATGTTTTAAGCGACCTAGCGCGAACATATTAATTTTTTCGTCAAATGAACATACATATTAGTAATCAGAATAACTAGTTTTATTTGATTCCATCACACATAATATTTCAACTTTATAGTTTTTGTGGGACAATACAAAGAATATAAATGTAAAGTTAGAAATATATTGGATTTATCGTCTTGTCTGCGTAGACGGGTTGCGACTTGCAGACAGACGCACGCGGAATGACAGACACACGCGTGAAATTATAAGAGTCCTTGGTTTTAACTACAGACCCTAAAAACACTAACAGCAACTAATTTAAAACCAAGATATAACTCTTCGTCTGAACTATCTGTATATTACAAGATCTAATGGATATTAAACCATTCCTTAATTGTTGTTTTTCTCTTGTCGCTTCCGTTCTTCTTTCTTTGTTGCTTCACCCATGAATAATTGAAATTTCTTACTGAACTTAAACCTAATATTTTACGCGGGATTAACTTGTCACCACTACAAGTGGATTATGTTGTAAACGTCATGCAGAGCACAAAGGCTGAAAGGTTATTTTTCAAACATTTACCAGATTATACTTGCAAGATATTTTTTGTAAGAATCGGAGTAAAGTTTTTATAAGGTTAAATTTTAATTTCCACAAAATCTGGGCAAAACAAATCGTACTAAAAATCTATAAAATACATTTATAGAATTTACAAACTGACATAAGAAAACAATGCATACACTTTCTTAAATTCGCACAAAAATCAAAGCTTATGCAAACAAAAATATAGATCCCTCAAAAATGCAAATTTGCGAGGTATGGGTCAAATAACTTAGTGGGTAACCACCTTGGTTCTAACTCAGTACGCCAACCACGCTTTAGACATGC
Organism: Aphrophora alni; assembly: GCA_963513935.1. Classification (NCBI taxonomy): domain Eukaryota; kingdom Metazoa; phylum Arthropoda; class Insecta; order Hemiptera; family Aphrophoridae; genus Aphrophora; species Aphrophora alni. Next base: position 105,493,494 of record OY740767.1, on the reverse strand, counting down.
TTAATGAATATCCTAAATGGGAACATCTTAAACAGTTTCCGCTAGGTTCGCTGTATCGCTGGCTCGATACTAGCAACTCCCCTAAAGGGTCAGAATTCGAAATTAAAATTTTAACAATGTCTTTTTTCTTCTTATCATAGAGCGATTGGTATCATTACATGTACAATTAAAATCTGCACAATTGTTGGGCTAACTATTTTTTCTAAGAGAAATTAACCTCGCCCAAGGTATTTCAACCAAAAATAACAAATCAAACTGTCATGTGTATCCAATATGAAAAAACGTCCCCGAGTAAACGATTGAAAAACATTGGAATGTATCGTGGAACGAAAGCGATAACAGTAGTGTAGAGTTCGACCAGCCTGAACCTGAACCAAGTCTGATTGGCATAAAGAGTGACAGGGGAAGGCAAGCGGCAAATGACGATGCAATTATGTTGGACAAATATTTACGAGTAAAATAAAGGCGATCTGCACGTTATAGTTGATTGAAATTCCTGATATGTTCTTAAATACAACACACTTCTTCTCCCTTACCGTACCGTTGTGAAGAAACAAACATCCTTCTACATTTTTTTAATGAAGCGCGGAGCGAACCGTGTAGCGAGCAATAGCTGAGTGCGGAAATGACATTAGAGCATCTCAGAAAATGTTCAAAGCTTTGTTTGGAAGTCTGGGAAGTGATAGGAAGTAACCTACACTAAATGTTATACTTCGATTTTTCTAATTTAAGAAAATCGTGGCGACACTATAAATTAAGAAGGTCAACTCATTTTATAAATGTCAAATAGTTTTATATATTTTTAGTTTGGCAGGTTGTATGTTGATGACGACAGCACGTCTTTTCTTTTTCTTCTATTATAAAAACAAAGAAGAGAAATGCAACACCATATAAGATCAAACACGTAGAATACTATATTCGACTCTCGAATCCTTTCTGATAAATGCCTGCCAATATTAAAAGTTGCACTACAATATTATTAATATTTAAATAGATCAACTGAATATGACCTTGACTTTACGGAAGTTTCCAATAGATAGGAAAATGAAACAACTTCATATGTTACTTAACCTAACCTGTTGGGAACTAAAACTATTAATCTAAGAAATGAAAACCGGCCTAACTCAGTCAAAATAACTGAGACCAACTACATACGTAATTAGGAAAACCACAAGTCGCAGAAGTGTCACACGAAGAACGGCAAACATCTAACTGCTCAAGCTTAGTGTTAGGCTTGGGTTCTTTTCTTAGAATACCAGTTTTTTTAGGCTACTAGGCTACGTTGGCGTTTTCCATAAGTTTATAACGTGATAATGGAAGTTGATTTATACTCTCGAAAAGTCGCGTCTTAGTTACAAAAAAGTTAGTTAACGTCCACATTAAACTATACCAACAACACGAAGAATCCATAATTATGAAATAATAATTTTAAAACCAGAAGCTACGATTCGCTAATAAACTTGTTTGTTAATCGATATAAAGTTGTTGCTAAATCAGGTCAAGGTTTGTTGAGTTAGTTTGGGTAAGGTTACGTTATGTTTAATTACGTAAGGTTAGGTTATGTTGGGTAAGGGTAGGTTAGGTTATACTGGGCAAGGGTAGGTTAGGTTATGTAAAGTTAGGTTATACTGGGCAATGGTAGGTTAGGTTAGGTTAGGTTAGTTAAAACGGTTATCTTGGTTTAAATTACATTTTATAGTTATCATTTGGACTTTTAAGTTAAAACCCCTCTAAATCTTCTATGACTTAACAACAATGTTTTCGACGGCAAGAAGGCATTGTCGCACTTGATTCATTTTTTTTTTGTCGCACTGTTGCCACATTGTTAGATGGGAATAGTGTATTGCTGAACTGCATCGTGTAGCCTTAATCTTTACATACTAGGCCTACTTTCAATTGAATAAACTTGGAGCTTGTGGGACAAGCTTAAAATGTTGTTATAGAGTTTCATTTGTACAAACACGTTAATGTTTAACTTTTCATTAAATACATAAATAGACTGTAAGATAGAACAAGTTTGCATTGTTATTCAAAGGGAGCGTAGAGAACAGAGGTAGCCTAGTGAATACAAAGTCAAGGTCACAGACTACTTACATATTTGTCATTGCCGTTGTCTGTCGCCATACTTCTGTAACAAACAATGGATTATCATTAATATCCTTTCTACAAGATAAAGATGCAAAAAAAATTATGTTATTCATTAAAATGGAACAATTTTTAAAACAAAGTAAAAAGAGAAAACTCGTAGCATGTTATTAATGTAAAACGAATATTGTGCAAAAAGTTTTGTTGTATAACCAGAAAGAGTTAATTTAAATAAACACTCGTCGTTCAATTGATATGACAAGAATTATGTTTCCTGATTTTGTATATATTGTCTCGTTTACCAACCCCGACCTTGGCAATAAATAACCAGATCGCCAGTTGCACAAAATAAACTATTATATTCTCAACTAGATTGTAAACTATTGCTAACCCTTTAAAATACTATAGAGTATCGAGAAGGTTTATTGGGAAAAAACAAATTCAACCAAAAAACAATTACTAGAGCTAATTTTGAGGTTATATTTTAACAATTTAGTGTTTTTTAGTAATAATTCTCTCTTTTGTAGTGTATAAAATATGTTTGGTTAAAAATTGTAGCTGCACAAAATTACCTATTAAAAACATTGTATGTGGTTCAAATAACAATTATTATTAACAAAAACAATTTTTTTTTGAAAACCCATAACTATTTTCAAATTTACACACAATTTTCCTGGTTACGAATTTCTATAATAGTTGTATAACTGAATATACACAATTCTAGCAAAATTGGACTAAATTTGCAACATCTAGCATGTTGTTTACTAACATAAACTACAGATATATACAGTGAGAAATATTATACAAAGTGTATATGTCAAATTACACGAATGGATAGTAATGGGTAGGATAAATTTCTATATTTTATATTCTTTAATAAAAATTAATTTGAAATTATTTATACTATGTGATGAATTTATTAATTTTATAAAATAAAGTGTAGTTTGTAGCTTTACGATTATGATTATCGCTAACAAATTGTGACTTTGTGCTATAGACTACAATTAAAAATACTCACATGTAATGAAAATTAATACCTTTGATCCAAATATTCGATGTTTTCAACTACCTACAGTGCTTTAACTAGATTATATAAAGTTTTCAATTACAAAAGGAGTTTTAATTGAGGACAAAACTATGGCAGTAATTAATTATTTTAAAAGGTTTCTTTCCCTTTATATATAAAATATATACACTTTTTTTATTATGTATACTACAATAAAACCACTATTTATAATATACACTTTCTCACATCCTAACAGAAAATCAAATATCAATCAAGTTCTAAATTTAGAAGTAAAACTTTAAACAGACTAAAATTAAAAATCCAACATTTCCAAAACTCTACAGATTTTTTTTTTTTTTTTTTTTTTTTTTTTTTTTTTTTTTTTTTTTTTTTTTTTTTTTTTATTTTGGCTCTAATAATCTAAACAAAAATGTATTAACCGGCATCTCGAAAAAAAAAATCTGAATGAGCGGTTAGTTGTCGCCTAAAAAGAGAAAAGAAACTCGATTGCTGTTAGGTTGATTTCTATTACACTTAAATTGTATTTCTTCCAACATGTAGATTGGTTTGACTGAAATCGCGTGTGATGATTTTCAGATACCCAATTTTTTAACGATGGCCATTTTCCGTTTTTAAGCGATAAACTCCCGAAAAAGCATTTTTTTTTGTTTTTAATTTTTTTGTGTGGATCCATATTATACTATAATTTGATCAAAATAGTTTGAACCGACTTTGAAAATTTGTAATTTTCAGTTTTGGTCTTATGATTGTTTATTCCTTATCTTGAATTAAACTAAAATAAAAAAAATACTTCGAAATATAGGACTCTTTAGGGATCTAGAGCATTACACAGACATCGTTCCTAGTGCACATGTCATTACCACTACTGATTTACTGTCACATCTCATAACGTTCTCTATACTACATAGGAAAAAGTAAAATATAAAGAACAGAATCATCATGAAAATTTGCGGTACTATAAAATTAAAGTCAAAATTTATTGTCAGAATGTAACAATTAATTATAACTTTATTAAAACCCATTCTCTAATCTGCGAAACTAAGTTACAACTGAATAACGGGAAGTCTGAAAACTGTCACAGATAGAAGGGATATCTTTCGCCGACATTTAAGACAAACAAATCCATTTATGAAAGCAGGTCAGCTTTATCTAACTTTTAGACGCATTTAGACATTGTTATTCTAAGGTGTTTTGATCAAATATAAACTCTAGAAGTTTATAATATATCCTATAGTAAGTTTACTCTAGTATTTTTAATTATATATATATATATATATATATATATATATATATATATATATATATAAAGGTGAAAAGGGTATAAAATAAAGACCCTCAACCTTCGAATACTGTCATAGCATCAGGGTCGGAAAAGAACAAGAGTTGGTCAATACAGATTTGATACGAAAAATGATGAAAAGGAGGAATCTAACCCAAGAGTACATGAAAAATGTGTAGATCCAGCTAGGTCCTCGGGATTGCCACACCTGCATTCATTATAATAAATCCTTCAGAAGACTAAACTTAAAGGACAGAGCTTGTTTTCTAAACTTTAACTATGCATTTTATTATTATTGTTTTTTCAACCTATTTGTAGATTTTAAACGCATATTGATTATAAGTATAGCCTATTGATTGTATTAATCAATCGTTGGGCGCCCAAGCAGTCATAATGAAGTACAGTAGCCTCAGACTAGGATTGTGTCTAGTGTAAGGGGCGTGTCCTCCCTTCTACTTGCTTCCCTAGCCTGACTTCACGGTACAACCCATTCCATGAAAACTAGGTACACAAATTACTGCTTAGCTACATTTAATTCCTAAAATTACAACTTCGTGACAAACTTTTGTAAACGTTTTATTCTTATTTACACCGATAAAAGAAACGAAAGTAGGGTACGCGTTTACACAGAAGCATTTGAGGTCTTTTTTTTATTGGGGTTGTACCACTGAAAGAATACGCAACAAAGTGTGGGGCCCCTCTTTTCCTCTCCACCCCAGACACATTCCTACCTTGAGGATACTGTAACGTCCTTCGATGCACAACACAACATGAGGCGCTCCTACTAAATAATATCAGTTAAGACACTAAACCAACGATTAAAACAAAAACTATTAAACGATAAAAAAAAATAAACAGCTGTGTTACCAAACTAACAAACTAATATTGATGAAAACTAGATCCTCATAACTTATGTAGACTATTAGTAGATCTATAAACGTTGCACACTCGGTAGTCATATAACGAAGGGATTCAGCGAGGACGTCATTCAAGGTCCTACACAATACGCGGCGCTCTTACTAAATAATTACATTGAGAATCATTAACGATTAGTTACTTTACAATTTAATGTTAACAGAAATTGAAACTATTTTCTTTGTGAAAATAATGATATAAAAGCTATATTATAGACTCGTTGCCAATGGTTTGGAGTCACTCGTTTCCTTCTTTTCGCTCCGTTAGATGTGGAAATTTCAACAAAAATCCTGTGAAATATTAATACTTAATAGTTTCTAATAGTGGTATTATTATTCAGTTCAAGTGTGCAAGACCACTAATGTTTCTAAGAACCGGCTCAGACAGTCAACAGACCCTCGCCCTTTGTCCCTTACTGATCTGGGAAAGTTTAGATTAAAGTTCTTCAACCCTTCATTTCTTTACAAACAGAAAGCTAGTTCTTATAAGAGAAGATATTACGTAACAAGTTGGAGAAGTGCTGCAACGTGTTGAGAAGTGGATAAATGAATTTTACAGTTTCAAATCAAAACGTGACGAAGTCTTTACAAGGGAAAACAAAACAGAGGAGAAAATCTTGTTTTCTCTGAAAAATAAAAGTAGATGAGGTTGAGAAAAATACTGCAAATAAAGCTGAAATTTGTTAACTTCTGAATTTCTGGTGATCTATAAACTTTCAAAAGTGAAATAACATTAGCCAAGGTTGACACAATAATCTAAATGGAAAGTTGAAATTGTGTATTGGTAAAAGATAATAATGTTTTCTACAAACGTTTAAGCTTGTCAATTTATTGACGAATATAATTCTATATAATCTATATAGAAGCTATATAGCATTACAACCTCCTTCATGTAAACGCCAACATAAAACGTCCACCGATCCCTATGCATTAGGCCTACACTATTTTGTTATAGACTCCTATCCTTCAAATACTGCAATAGCGTCAGGGTAGTAAGAGAACAAGAATTGGTTAATAGAAACCTCACAGGAAAGAAGAAAGAGAGGGGTCTAACCCATTCTAGATGAAGAAAGGTGTAAACCCATCTAGAAACCTCGAGATTGTCATCAGTACTCACAATAAATCTGTCTCTGAGAAGTATAGTTTCGATATATAGCCCGGGTTTTATGATTGGTCAAGTTCGTAATCAGAATAAACTGCCGGTAAATTACAAAATGGTGGACAATCATTTTTTACACATAAGTTGTACTATCTTCCTCAATCGCTCATTTTGTGCAGCTTTCAATTCTGTATCCAATGATAACATAATGTGTTTTCTACGATGAAAAATATGAGAATTATTATCAAAAAAACAACGTAAAAACATAACCTCAAAAAAATAGTTTTTTTAAGTCTGCAAATGACAGTTGTATGTCGAGTAATAGTTAGAATCTGAATTTTTATTTTGTAACAATTACTATTATAAATAAAAATGGCACTAAAGAGGTACACTCGTTACTACAACATTCCTAAACCATGTGAGGTGGAAGTAAATCTACAAATCCCGCCTTTTCACCGCCATTTCCGGTTTGAAGCCCGCAGGACGTTCCAATCCTCGGAACAACTGATTCATCCTATAACGTGTGACTGACGATGAACACGATCTAACATTCCAATGCCTCCTGGCGACGGGTAAGTTGTCCATCACTAGCTCCGGCAAGAATAAACCGAAATCCATAACTTGTTTGTCCATAACACATTCTCATTTTACCCACAATACGTAATATAAAGAAGTTTGATAATAACCTCTGTTTTGTGACTAAATTTCATATTTCATGGCCATATTTTAGGTATAGGAGGATTATATGGTGCTCATATAGAATTTAAAATGTCAAAATATCGGCCATTTTATGTGTGACAAATATCTCGTGTGTCATTGAACTTATTTACGAGATCCGACGGTCGAGCCACCAAGACGACGCGAGATGGTAGCGAGTGTACGCTTCTCCAAATATTTATGTACAACTCGTCAAAACAGAAGCACTGACAAGAGCGAAGCGAGTGGAGACTGGTTAAGTGTATCACATATCTACGAAGCCCGTTAGGGCCTAACCGACATCAATAAAGTGATATACACAATTACCAGGTTTAGAAAACCTGTGTTACAACTTGTTTTGAAGCTGATACGCTCACTTGAATAGGCACGAGTTTTTTCTATATCCGCTCGATTTAAAACATCGACCTTGATAAATTCATAGCTCAGAAAGCTGCACAAAATTAGTTATTATAGGCTTATATAGAATCTAGATAAAAAGTAACAACCAACGAACGTAACCTGTTTCAAACGAGCGCCATCTTGAAAATTTAGACGAATTGTTCATATCAGATTCAACGAATATTTACACCTAATTTAAACGTTTAATTTAATTGAAATCAAACTACAATTTTTGCTGTTATAGTGAATTTTGAGGTTGTGTATCTAATGATTGTTTTTTAAATAAATATCTTTATCGTGAGTTTATCATTTGAATTTAAATTTTAAAGCAGCATAAATGAGCTGTTGAAGGCTTTACAAGTTTTTTAAACCATGATTGATAAATATTTAAAAATCGGCCGTAATTTTGAATTTTTCAGCATGATTTTTCTGGTTAATGAACTTATTTACGATTCGTACAACCGATCTTATATAATTTTTTTTAACAAAGTCGAATTAAAATTGCGACTATTATACCATCTAAAATATGTCACAGACAAATATACTATCATATTACCCTAATTGTTAGGATAAATATACAGTTTCGGTTGTCTATATTTTCTAGCAATAGTTATAATTTCTATATTAGACATTCATTGAGCTACACAAGCTTCCTTTTAATGAATGGCAAACCGAAACCGAATGTATTGCTATTACATTGATCGTTTGTGACAAGTGGAGTTTGTCAAATTTCGATCGTCTGAGGCAAGTGGAGTTTGTCAATATTTATATTGAATTTCGATCGTCTGAGGCAAGTGGAGTTTGTCAATATTTATTGAATTTCGATCGTCTGAGGCAAGTGGAGTTTGTCAATATTTATATTGAATTTCGATCGTTTGTGGCAAGTGGAGTTTGTCAATATTTATTGAATTTCGATCGTCTGAGGCAAGTGGAGTTTGTCAATATTTATATTGAATTTCGATCGTCTGAGGAAAGTAGAATTTGTCAGTATTTAATGACTTCGATCGTCTGTGACAAGTGCAGTTTGTCAATATTTATATTGAATTTCGATCGCTTAAGGCAAGTAGAATTTGTCAATATTTATTGAATTTCGATCGTCTGAGGCAAGTGCAGTTTGTCAATATTTATTGAATTTCGATCGTTTGAGGCAAGTGGAGTTTGTCAATATTTATATTGAATTTCGATCGCTTAAGGCAAGTAGAATTTGTCAATATTTATTAAATTTCGATCGTTTGAAACAAGTGGAATTTGTCAATATTTATTGAATTTCGATCGTCTGAGGCAAGTACAGTTTGTCAATATTTATATTGAATTTCGATCGTCTGAGGCAAGTGGAGTTTGTCAATATTTATTAAATTTCGATCGTTTGAAACAAGTGGAATTTGTCAATATTTATTGAATTTCGATCGTCTGAGGCAAGTGGAGTTTGTCAATATTTATATTGAATTTCGATCGTTTGTGGCAAGTGGAGTTTGTCAATATTTATTGAATTTCGATCGTCTGAGGCAAGTGGAGTTTGTCAATATTTATATTGAATTTCGATCGTCTGAGGAAAGTAGAATTTGTCAGTATTTAATGACTTCGATCGTCTGTGACAAGTGCAGTTTGTCAATATTTATATTGAATTTCGATCGCTTAAGGCAAGTAGAATTTGTCAATATTTATTGAATTTCGATCGTCTGAGGCAAGTGCAGTTTGTCAATATTTATTGAATTTCGATCGTTTGAGGCAAGTGGAGTTTGTCAATATTTATATTGAATTTCGATCGCTTAAGGCAAGTAGAATTTGTCAATATTTATTAAATTTCGATCGTTTGAAACAAGTGGAATTTGTCAATATTTATTGAATTTCGATCGTCTGAGGCAAGTACAGTTTGTCAATATTTATATTGAATTTCGATCGTCTGAGGCAAGTGGAGTTTGTCAATATTTATTGAATTTTGATCGTTTGAGGCAAGTACAGTTTGTCAATATTTATATTGAATTTCGATCGTCTGAGGCAAGTGGAGTTTGTCAATATTTATGGAATTTTGATCGTTTGAGGCAAGTACAGTTTGTCAATATTGTAATATTTTGTCTGTACAAGTACAGTTTGTCTGAGGCAAGTAATAAAAACTATTACCAAAACTTATAATTAATCTTGACCATCATTGTCTATTCCCCAGTCAATATTATTATCAATTTAAATATTTGTCGAAATATTTTGTTATAAAATTTTCAAAAAATATTGATAGCTACGGACACTTTATACTCATTTATCTACCATAATACACGAGAGAGAAAAAATCAGTACTACAAAAGTTATTTTTTATTTTTCACGTGTAAGAAGTATAGAGATTTTTAGTTAGTATAATATGCTTATATGGTTTTGTTAATTGGTGTCATAAATTTTGTACAATTTATGTACACCGTTTATTAAAACTTAATTTCTCTCTAAAAATGTCTGCCAAGTTCAGATTAGACTGACATGTTAACTGTTTATTAAAAGTATAAAAGTTATTCTTCACTATTTAGTAAGCTTTACAAAGTCAAATATTTCTAACCTAACAAATAATTAATTTTTTCTAAACACGCATTTAAGTTTCAATTCTTTCATATGGAAATAAATTAAACAAACTTTCTAATAATAACAAGATCATGACAATTAAAAAGTCGGTGTAATCATCCTTGTAAAAGCAAATGATTGTGTTGCTAAATAATAATTAAACCTGCAACTCTGGAGCCGCAGCCAGCACAGGTGAGGAAATACAACCTTGTGTTCTACTTGCCGGAATCTCGTGACCTACTATCTTTCTTCTTCTTCTTCACCACTCTCCAACACACGTCGAGATTACTTTGTCAATATATCTGTCTTAACTTTTTATATAAAATCAACTTCAAGTTTTATTCTAAGACGAATAAATTGTGTCTTTACAAATGCAATTATTGAAAAAGAATGTTCCCTTAATTTAACAGACTATATTTTAGCTAACATAAGACTTAATTATTTATATACTTTTGAAATCAACAATTACTGTAATGTCAAAAAGTTTCTTATAGAATGAAATAAACTAAGTGGTTCTGTTTAATAAAGTAAACGAGTATTGATTACATTTGACACTAATTTCATAAAAGTGTTATCAAATTTTGACACATTACATTATATAAAAAATGTAAGTGTTATGTAAATAATAATTTATTTTATATTTTTCAGCTTTAACGAACTAGAAAAGATTTTATTCTTATAAATGAAAACACCAATAAAATTGTAAGCTAGAAATATTCTTTTAAATTTTGTAGTCACTGTGTAATATTTGTATTCGCTGCTGTAAAATGATAATTGTTTACATTATACTCTAATTTTATAAAAGTTTTATCAAATTTTGACACATTACATTATATAAAAAAATGTAGGCCTAACTGTTATGTAAATAATAATTTATTTTATATTTTTCAGCTTTAACGAACTAGAAAAGATTTTATTCTTATAAATGAAAACACCAATAAAATTGTAAGCTAGAAATATTCTTTTAAATTTTGTAGTCACTGTGTAATATTTGTATTCGCTGCTGTAAAATGATAATTGTTTACATTATACTCTAATTTTATAAAAGTTTTATCAAATTTTGACACATTACATTATATAAAAAAATGTAGGCCTAACTGTTATGTAAATAATAATTTATTTTATATTTTTCAGCTTTAACGAACTGGAATTGATTTTATTCTTATAAATGAAAACACCAATAAAATTGTAAGCTATAATAGAAAGATTATTTTAAATTTTGTAGTCATTGTGTAATATTTGTATTCGCTGCTGTAAAATGGTAATTGTTTACAAAGAAAGTTATTGGTAATTTTGGCGATTAAAGAAAATCATATTCTACATACTTATTTCTTAATAATAAAATAAATTTTCAACGCGGAGCTAATTTTTTCACGAAAAAAAACATAATTTCAACTTTTCTAGGTTAAGATCCATTAAGTGAATTACGCGTTAAAATAGGTATGTACGCGAATTTTTACCTTACAAGGTCCTACGAGTAAATTGGTAAAAAAAAAAGAAGAAATTGTGCGTTATTTCCCGAACAGTGAACCATCCAAATACTAACCGCGTTCGATGTTGCTTGACTTCGGTGACGTATAAATGCGTTGAATTCTGTAGTTTTGAAATTGAGTTTTTTCGGTGAAAAAATAGCTCCGCGGTAAAATATAATTTTATTATTAAGAAACAAGATACGTAGAACATGATTTTAAAAAATCGACAAAAATAACGGTAACTCTCTATGTAAACAATTACCTCTATGTAGAGGTGCTGGTTTTGCTGTAAGGTCGAACGGGTTCACGCTCTCTGGTAGTTTTGAGGTGTTTTTGAGGCTTAAGTCAATGTGTGTGTGATTTTTTACTCTTTTTATTAGTATTTATATTTTTTTATAATTTATTATTACTATTATTAGTTTATTAACACATGTATATTATGTCTGTATATGTTTACAACGTTTAAAAGGAAATTTTTTTTTTCAGTCTAATGTATTATTATTATTATGTTAATTGTGTTTTATTATATTGTATTTTTTATATTCTCATGAGAGTAATTTATTTTAGGTGATGTGTTTAAAATAAAATGTAATTTCTTTTGACGTTAAGTGGCAACGGTCTCAACTTCGTCGCCATAATTAAGTTTATTTTTTAATATTAAAAACCTCCTGCGGAAATGTTTTAGATAACAGAACAAATTTTATTTGAAGTACATTTTGTAGGTCTACATAACAGCTCGGAATGTTTCATTCACACCATTATATTTAATATTTAGCAGCGCGTCGTTTACTCAAAGTCAAAGCAATCGTGTCTATGCATTACTTTTTTGAGCGAGGGTCAATTTTTAAAGGAAAAGAAAATCAAACAAACATGCAAAAACTAAATTACAAATAATCGTCGAAACAGGATCTCTTTAACCTTGGTTAATTAGTTTTATACAGTTGAATATTTTTAAATTCCAGAGAACAATTTCGACTATGAAGTATCCTACTACTGTTTAAAATGGGAGTTTACGATTTGAAACCGAACAAGTTATCACTTATTTAATTAAATAAATCAAGTATTGTGTATAAACCTAACCTACCCAGTAAGATAAATTATAACAATGTCATTTATATATAGCTGTAAATTAAAATTGATCTCTTATCGAGAATTATGTTTAATGGTGATTATGCATTTAACAAACAATAACTTTCTCTCTCACACACAATTAAACATAAGTAAGAAAGAAGTAATCTTCACTCTCTTCATAAATTCCGGTAATTTTCGTTCAAAAAGTAGAAATTGAACAAAGTACGCCGCCCTAAATACTTTCAAATCGACCCAACTAATTTGATGAAATACAAAGAATAAACCATAAAAACACTATACAGAATATAAAGATTTATGGTTTAAACTAATCTCCAAACAGCACGTAAAGAATACTATTGTCGTCAGTAATGTGAAAAACATAAAATGAACTCGTCGGAGCGTTTTATGGCTTTACAATATTTTCTAATTACTCAGCAACTGTGGGATAATTTTATAGTTGTCCAACTTGAGAACCAAAAAAAACTTGTCAGTATTATATTTAAAGGCATGAGTATCGGTCATCATTGCTATAAAAAAAGCAAGAAAATAACTTAAAAAGACTTGTAGCCCCTCTATATTGTAATAGTGTCAGGGTAGAAAAAGAACAAGAGAGGCGTGATACGAAAGATGCAAGAGAGGGCTCTAACCCAAGACTACAACTAAACATAGAAGAGAGAAAATGATTATAATATTCTATATTTTTACTACAACTTAGCCTACATAATTACGTTGAATGCAATTGTTAGCCATTCCTTGTCACGTTATTCTTCTTAGTTGAAGCAGTATTTAGGTAGTTTTTAAAGATAGATGTAGTCCGAAACGCGCCAGCTAATAATAATTCTTTTTATTGTTCTTTAAAAGCAAACCCCTCGGTTATCATAGCTTTATAAAAAAAATGAAGAAAATGACATAAAATAACTACCCTTGCCCTCGAGTTCTCTAACAGCGCCAGAGTCGGAAGAGAACAAGAGTTGGTCAAGAGAAGCCTGAAATTAAGATACCAGAAAGGGATCTAACCTAAGACTACATGAAAAAGTAGATCCATCAAGAAAGGTATATATACAGCTATGATCGCACGTCTGTACACGCTATGGTGAGCCCCTGAGGGCAGTAATAATAGTAACAAGACAAGGGAAAGGTTAAATATTATACTCAACAATTTCGCAGATAGTGAGAACTTTTGTATGTGTTTGTCTTTACACGTGTTATTCATAACATATTTGTAAAGTGTACCAAGTACAGTCTACTTTACATACTTCAAGTAATCATATGTTTTTATTACATTGAGTACTGTCAGTTTCAATAGAATAATTCTGTTTAACACTCTTGTCAGACATTTAAACACCAATATGAAGAATCGTCATCATTGTGCGATGAGTCTGTGTAACTGAATGAAATCATCAAACAGGTTTAGTCGTGCCACCTACGGGGGGGGGGGGGGGAACCCCCTCCCTTTCTCTGCCTCTCCTATTCACTCACCAGTGCTGCTAAAATATAAAAGTATTTATTATTATCACACTAAAGCCGTACAAAAATCATCTTGCCGGGAAGTTTATTTCAGCGAAAAAGTTTACAGTTTAAACAAAAGTTATGCATCGTCACGCGCCCTGAGATATCTGATTCTCTAGGTGCTTTGGTGTTTGCCTTCATGGAACTATATTTGATTACAGCAAGACACAATGTACCATAGGAGGGAGAAACATGTGACACAGGAAATCTGTGGTTTATGTGTCTCGTGTGAAGTGTTTACAGCAGAAGTGAACTGAAATTTCATCGCACTAGCATGAACTCTCTCAGATGGACAATCTTTTCCATCTAACAATAAATTCAGCGGGGTTGCTTATAAAATAAAACGGATTTTTTACCACAAAATTTTATTGTAAATCATTTCTTTTGAAATGTAAATAAATGCGAAATTTGGTCTAGTTTGTACATTTCTGATGTCTTAATTATATATCATATAAGTTTGATCATATATAAATGTTCTTATGATCTCTAAGTAAAAATTAACTTGAACTTATCATTTCATTGTTATTATAGTTATCTGTACAGAAGTTTAACATTATTCAATGGACATCTATAGGTCTGCACAGCCTTTCGATTTCATAATGTTTATTGCAAGATTTCACAACTTTCAATATTAAGATTTCTTTCCTAAATTAAACTTGGCGACATAATTTTTGTTAAAACCAGAGTTCAATTCTTTTAGTAATGAGTTAGTCTATACAAAAACTTTTTAATCAAAACATTTATGTTTTCGAGTTTAGTTGTGCCACCTACGGGGGGAACCCTCTCCCTTTCTCTGCCTCTCCTATTCACCACCAGTGCTGCCATATATTAAAATATTTATTATTATCACAGTAAAGCCGTACAAAAATCATCTTGCCAAGAAGTTTATTTCAGCGAAAAAGTTTATAGTTTAAACAAAAGTTATAGTAGAAGTGATTACTTTTAAAAGCTGTCAGTATATTTTATCCCGAAATACATTATTCACATTTTTTCAACCATTGTTTTTTCAGGGGATATTTAATGTTTCAGGTTTATCTTAAGAAATTTAAGTTGTCTTTTTAAAAAGCACATGTAGCCTACTGTTTTAAAAAAATAAAATGAATCATTATAACAAATAAATAACCACACAACAATATCAAAGATGGAAGAAAATAAGAAGAACGAAAACCGTTATTTTTCTATTTTAAATTATCTGTTCATTTTTCTTTTCCCTTCCCCCCAAACAGATTTTATTAATCTTCACCTTATTGTTATCTTCTTCGTAAAATTAAAAAGAGTTTCCAAGAATGTACATTGTGAGTTGTTGAAGAAAGTTGTGAAAAACTCGTCACATATACGTCAGTGATCCGCTTTTAACTTGGTAGGTCGGAACGCTTCCGCGTTTCTAGATATGAAAAACTATAAAAATGAACGGAGCATCATCTAACATAATTTGTCACTAAATTGATTGATCTAAACATTAATAGTTACAAACTCAAATGTAAAAACAACATAACTTGTCCAGGTTGTTTACTGGTCGAGCGAAACGACAGCGACGTCTTTATCTTCCTTGATGTTTAACGGTGAGAAATCTCTCGGTCATTATCGTCTTATAAAAAAGAGAAGAAAAGACGCTTAACCCTTGAATACTCTAATAGCGTCCGAGTCAGAAAATAACAAGAGTTTTATCTAAATATTGAATTAACTTTTCTGTAATTTGTAGTATATGTACATCGATGCATTAGAGTAAATACAACAGTTGTAAGATAGTTTTCACTTACAACGAGACGTGAACAACTAGAGTAGCATATCACAATTTCTGAAAAAAAGGGGAAAAGAAAATTAAACTTCAGTGTTTGAAAATACCAATGTCGTTATCATTGGAAATATCCAAATGTCAAAATAAATATAAACCAACCCAAAAAACAGCTCACTATCTTCTTTTAGGATAAAGTTATATTTGCATCAATATTTTTAAATATTAAATCAATTTGATATGTTAACGTTAATTAATTCGTTTTGCTAATAACATTCTTTTAAAGATAAAAAAAACACTTACATTTTTAATAAACAACTTTCTCTTCTCATTTACAGTCAGTTATTCAACAACTTTGCGCTATTCAAATTTCTCTCTTTTTTAATCCAAGGGAAATTATAAGAGTTGAACATCTTTAGAATGTGAGAGCGAGAGCGAGAACGAGAGGGAGAGGGGGGGTAAAGTGCATAATAATGAGCGGTTTTTAACTTTAAAGCATTGCAGGGAAGTTGAAGAGGTGTTTGCCTCCGACCGCATTACAATCCGGAAGGTAGATGGAAACCATTTCCGGTTTACATTGATTAGTTTTACTCCTCTTTTAGTGAAACATGATACGAGGGTGGGGTTGGAGATTAATTAGAGAATTCCAGGTTATTGTTTAATAAATATCTAACAATATGGTTAATAATAAGTCTAAATTAAACATTAATTTAAGGATTTATACAAAAGCATAAGCTGTATCAATTGACTTCATTAATAAAATTAGTTGTATACTCAGCTTTGTGTAATTTTTAACGATTGAACAAATCGTGGTTTTTAAGACGAGTCTTCAATAAAGTCAAATGTTGGGACACAATGTTCAATTTTTTTTTTTTTTTTAAGTTATTTGAAAACTTTAGGGTACGAACAAAACAAGTGGGTCGCGGTGGATGCTACTAGTTAAGTCGCGGTCGATGTAAAACAAACACATTGTAGTGAATGGAAGAGAACAGAGCAGGTAAGTCGCGGTGGAGGTTTAGCGCGATGCCATCCAGGAGGTTTACATCGATGCTTTTGAAAATCAAGTGAGTTTGTTTTTACATGGATGCCTACTGCGCGATCTACAAGGATGCTTCCCTGTGATTGGTGCGTTCAAGTCAAGGCCAAGTTGCCATACCCATCCACAGCAGCTCGCATACAACACGTCTGGCGTCTGTCATTCCGTACTCTAGTTGCTTTCCATAATCTCATTTGTTCATTTTTGAATTTCAAGTGCTAAATATGAAGGAAGATCTGATAGCATTTATGCAGCTCACTCCCGTATTGTGGGTATATTACCTATCAGCCACCACTTGGTGACAGCTGACATTTCATCACTTAACTCACTACTCCACTTGACAGAGGTCCTAGCTCGACTGAGCAGTGCAGGTAACCTCCTTGCTATGTGCTGTCGACATCGACCGCGACTTAACTAGTAGCATCCACCGCGACCTCCACCTCCACCGCGACCTACTTGTTCTGCTCGTACCCTTAGGCTCATTTTGAGATATTCGTCATTTAAGGATGGCGCAAATAGTTAATTTTCACTAATTGACTAAATGGTAACGAAATTTTGTTTCGATCCTTAGAAGTTACATTGTAACAGAATTTTCTCAAAATCGTTTGATCCGATTTTGAGAAAATTAAAATTTAGAGTTTCGTTCATTATTGCAGGTAGGCCTACGCTTAAATTTTAAAACTTAACAAACATCATCATAAAAATCACTGTTTTGTAGTCAAAATATTAAAACAATACAGACGCGAAGATCTTAAAGTATTTTGTATGTCATTACAATATTTTTTACATTCTGCACGTGGAAGAGACCATTATTTCTTACTTAGTCAGATAATAAATAATTTATTATCTTAATGTATTTATAGTGAGTACGAGAATGACAACCCCAAGGTGTCCGTAGTCTTGGATAGTCCTTTCTTCATGTAGGCCTACAGTCTGACTTCAGTTTTTGCTAATTTATTGCAGCTTTAATAACGTTTTGCACCACAGAGTGGTAAGGTGGCGGAAGGATAAGAGCCCCATGCTGTCGCGGTATTCTGTACGGTACGCAACCCCAGTAGATTGAGAAGCTGTTGTTTGTAGGTGGTGTACATGGTGTGTTCCTTAGATGTTATAGAAATAGGTTCAGCTGAAGATGAATATTGCAAATCGAGGCAATGGACACAAGAAATTAACCAAAGATCATACATTATTGCGGAACTTAGAAAAACGAATTATTTTTTTTACATTTAGGGCCTACTTCACAATGACCACGACGAGTTGCTCCAGCTGATTGGTGACGAAATTAGGAAGGACACAAAACTTCAAAGAGGCAAATGATAAACATTTTTATTTAACACCTCAATTGAAAACAACTTTGGTACTTTATGAATCTGAATTGAATTTGGATTATTAAAAACACTACCTTCAAACCAAATGACAATTGGAAAACCTGATTTCTTTTAACTTTTTTTTTACATTTCCAAAACATCAAACAACAATTCATGTTTTATTAATTTTCACAGTTATGTTTGTCATGAAGGAATCCTTTACTGCAAAAACTCATATAATCACTTGATAGAATCACAATTGGGTAAACAACAGAACAGTCCATGATACAGTTCTGAACAGGTAAGGAGTCTTTCTGCTGCCCAGAAGCGATAAACTAAGAACAGGACAATTGCACGGGGATATTTTGAGTTGCACAAAAATATTGAGTAAATGGTGGGTAAGAAATTATTGATGGAACGAGGTCTAATTATTGAGGGGAAATATTGGAAACCGTTATGTATGCGTAAATACTGCAGTACTTCAGTCCACTGTCAGTAGGGTTTGTGTGCATGTAGCAGCTGAGGACGAAGACTTAATCATTGAAACGTCGTCTTGTATTAGTGTTGGACAAATAAAGTGATTCTTTGTGGAAAATTATGTTTCATTTTATAAACACCGGAGTATATAATAGTTAATTATTAAAGAATCGACAAACTTTCAATGACTACTTTTTTGATTC
Organism: Aphrophora alni; assembly: GCA_963513935.1. Classification (NCBI taxonomy): domain Eukaryota; kingdom Metazoa; phylum Arthropoda; class Insecta; order Hemiptera; family Aphrophoridae; genus Aphrophora; species Aphrophora alni. Next base: position 105,474,641 of record OY740767.1, on the reverse strand, counting down.
ACTAAGCTCTTTTACGATGACTTCCCAGATTCGGTTCTTCTTCTTAATCTTTTTATAATCAGGATGATTTAGGTTGTACAATACTGGATACAAGTACACATTTTCAATGAGACGATACTAAACACATGTTGCTAGCTCGTTGTGCTTCTCGACAATGGAAGTATGTGTACTGAGGAAATACGGCGCTCCCTTACTGTCGCATGCAACATTCTGCACTACGAGAGTAAAAATGACAGCACCGGAAGCAGTATACCGCGCCAGTGTGGGAAATCCCATTTACTTCCATAGTACTAAAATAATCTGCGGTTTAGTCGTACCGCATACCGCGGCAGTTTGGGAGTGCCGTATTGGGGACTTTAATCTACCACGCATGGGCTCGCAATTTGAGCATCCCACACATCTAATTTTTGTAACTGAATTTTTCAAATCATGCATGTACAGTTTATTAAATAATAAAATTAGGAAAATGGCTCGTAGTTGTTATTTTTATATTACTTATGATAATTATAACTTCGGTGTAACTGTCATCAGTATAATTATAGTCTTTGTAATTTCTTCTGCCTGTGAACACTGCAGTAAGCCCATTGTGAACTGTTGTCGCTTTCATCAATACAATTAGGTCGAGGACACACTGCTTGGCTGAACAAACGTTATTAGTGTCCGAAAACCATGACTTCCAATGGTTAGTCATCTAACAAGTTATATTTATTTTGATAAAAAGAAAGCAATATACAGTAGTAGAAAAGAGGTAAATTTGTTCTTTACGTGATAGATGGAGAGAAGTAAGTTGAATTTTCATTTCAAGTAAGTTGAATCGAAATGAAAATGAAACGAAACGATATTCAGGGATCATTTTTTGGAGAGGGGGGGGGTGGAATCATATTTGATTTTCATTTTTTTGGGATCAGCGCACGATTTAAAGTTAGTTCTGCAAACCTAACCTTAATTTTGGATTCAATGAACTTAAGAATAAAGAGAGTAAGATTACTCGAATAACAATGATCCGAAAATTATGTGAGATATGTCATTTTGATATATCAATAGTAATGTTTTTTGTTTTGTTTTTTTTGGTTTATTTTGACAATCGTTTATATTAAACTTTAGGAATTATGCAATTTCTCTGCATTTTAAATATTGAAGATATTAAGAATGTACAAAAACACATTAATTGCAACAAGTTCTAATAAAGTATGGCCAAAAAAAATTGCTTTTCGGAAGTATTTCCACCCGGAGTTTGTATTTAATAAGATGGAAGACCTTCCGTCATCCGAGAAAGTTCATGCTAGCGTATTGCAATATCTGCTTACTCCTCCTGTCACGCCTTAATAAGGATGAAGACGGGAGCAGCTTCCAATAAGTAATTTTTAAAGAAGTAGTACACAATTACGATACCAGGCATGGAAGGGACTCCCGGGTTAAGTGACATTACGTTTATTAATAAACTCCCGCTAACATTTTCAAGACCAAAAACTGTTAACAGGAATTTTTAACAACAGCTTTTTACTCAGTGGTGGATTACCTCTGAAACAAGTAGTGAATCTAGGTGTGTTGTCTTGTGTTAATAAAAAGAATAATAACGCTGTTAATCCATTCAGGAATTTTATTTTCATGCTACTCTAATTAATTTTAAATGTTTACTGTATTTTATTGTATATTATTAATGTATTTTTAAGATATATCCCGTTTCATTTAATTTAACTCTATGGGCTTCAATACAATGTTTAGTTCATTTTAAATTTATTTTACTTGTACGCCTGCTATACAATTAAAAAAAAAGAGTTTATTAGCAAAACTCAAATAAATACAGGTGTATTGGTTGTTAAAAACATTATTTTCTGTTTTGAATGTATACCATCTGTTACGTAAAGAAGTTAAAGGAATAAAAAGACGAGTCTTCTGTTTATAAACAAGCCTAGCTGTCATACTCTGCTATGCAACATTTATTATTTGTCTGACCATCCACGCAGAAACTGAGGCATACAGGATTTGACATCGAAACAGTTTACTATACCATTCAATCACTGTGCTTAGTGACTCTATTGGTCCTAACTTTCACGTGATTAGGTTTTTCATGACCGTTAACGGTCTTCAAATAAAACTTCTCTCGCTACGCACACGCCATTGACTTAAGAAACTTTCTCTTCTCCCTAGGGTGGCCTTTCTCTATTGCAAATCAAAATGGATCAATTATGGGAACATAATTTGCCCTGACTATAATACCTCACTACTCATCAATACTCTGAAGAACCTTGGGAACAGCCCTCCAAGGTCAAGCTGAGTCTTCTTCGAGCACATTCCTCCCACTCGCTTAGATGGTGTTCTGTAAGAGTAGTTTTCCTTAGTGTTGGCGTAATTCTTAGCCTTTAAACAAATCCTCCACACTTTGCGTGTTTGGTCGTTAACTCGAGTCATGACAAACTTTGTAGTTGTTCATTTTTGCCTCCACTCACTATTGGACTTATATTAATATATTTAATTTTGTTTTACCATATAAAATTAACGAATATAACATAATATACTATAATATAATACAATATAATATAATAGGCCTATATATAGATAAATAACTATTTGTCAGGTCTAGAATGATAGAAATAAAATTCAGTAGTAAATTAACCTAACAGGCCCAATTTCACTTAATAATGAAAATAATGGATCTCTAGTAACAAAGGCATATTTGATAGGCCTATTTTGATTACACTGAAACTTTTTTGTAACGTGATAAATATAGGGTGAATAGTGAACAATGTACCAAAAACATTTGGGTGATATAGTATACAATTTATTTGGAACAAAACTAGCCATATCTTTGTTCGTTTCCCGGATATAAATATTTCCCCTTCTTTTAGGAAAAACGTAACTTTTTAGGTAAAATAGTTATTTGTGCAACTAGTAAATAAAGTGTCACTTTTTTAACCGAGAGGAAAATGTTGACGCACGAGGCTTTCCGAGTGCGTCAATTTTATCGAGTTTAAAAAAGACACTTTGCTCACGAATTGCACATTATACTTTGTCTACAGTTGTTATTTTGTGACAAATAAAAAACATACTTCAGCAGTAACACAATTTAATAAAACATTAATTTAATACAATAGTGTTCAAACAAACAATCAATTACAATTCGATCTTTAATAACCGCATTTTTCTAATTTTTCATATTATTTTAAAATCTGAACTGTCCATATTTTAAAACTAACTACACAAAATATAGCAGTAGTGCTAAACAACACATCAACACTGAGTAGAAGTTCTCACGTCAAAACTGAGGTTATTTATGAATATTACAAATACTTAGGTGTATTGTTGAGGAAACGGGATTGCCAACTTCAAAACTCGGCAAACGAAAAATACTCTCCGTGTACATACACTGTCAATCATATTCATGAATAACTACTTCCTTTTTCAACTTTAAAACGATGTTTTGTTGTTTATTTATGTTATTTTACATGTAAGAATTAATCTAACCTACATACGGGACATTTCCTGTATATTATAAATCAATTCAAATAAACTTAACCTAAATTTCGTTTTGTTCGGTTGCCATTCGGAGTGAGCAAAGTAGTGTGCAAAGTAGTGGGCAAAGTGAAACTTTTGAGAAATCAGCTGTTTTGCAAACTAATTTAAATGAACAAAATGCCACTTTGTACACAACTGTAGACAAATTTTACTTTCTCACTGTACTTTACACCTAACAATATAAATGACTAAATTAAATTTCCTATAAGACGAAACCAACATTGTTTTTGAAACAGATAATATTTACATGAAACTTCTAAACATGAAAAAAGTGAAAATATTTTGAAATCTTTGTTAAAATTCAAATTCGTTTTACAAGCAAACTACACCATGTGTTTCAATTTCACAAACTTCACAAACTGATTTTCGTAAGCTTTCCAACGGTATAAGCGAATCGCTAATTTATTTTTTCGTTCACAGAATTTATTCCATCCAGAAAGTCAAAAGTCGTGACTAAATATGAAAGTATTTTCAATTTTGGTTAATTAACATCAACAGTGGTAAACTATAATATTTTTACTATTAAAAAAAAAAAAATTAATACTCAGCAAGAAAATAGGTTGGTAAAAACTCTCTATGAAATGTCAACATCGTTAGAATTAAATATTAACAAGGTTAGTGATCTGGTCAAATAATGATATGACAAACACGCAAGTACAGAACTGAAATATATAGGATTACGAAATCAATACAAGTATTAACTTTAATGAAAATTAAAGAGACAAATATGTTACTCCAATGATACTCTATAAAAATGAATCATGAAAAAAAAATTAAGTTAATCTATATTTAAACCACAGCATATTTAACAATTTTGTATAATATTAGCGTTTGAAAAATAATTAAACTACTTCAACAGTCTACAGACGAGTTCAGCAATTAAGTTTCAAACAAAACTTTTAACAGATCGTGAAGACTTTTGTCGACTTTAAACAAAAACTTTGTTCGTTAATCAGAATGAATGAAAGCCTTGCATAATACTGATCCCAATAGACTTGGGAGACTTCTAGTACTCAAGTAAACTTTATAAAGTTTGTTAACGCTTAAACATTAGGCTTTAGTATGTTAAAATCATTAGTATTACAGGGGGGATTGAATTTAGTACTCCTAAATTAATTTGTCATATCTACAGGGCTATTTTCAAAACGTATTCTGTAAGGTAAAATGTTCACATAAACAAGCTCCGAAAATTTTTAGTTTCTGGAATATTCCAAATAAAACAAAAACATTGTAAATTTTGAAATATATAAGATATTGAGTTCATATTAGGTAGCCTATACGGATTTTTATGTTACGTTTATAAAGCGTACCATAAACAAAGACTTTGTTTTTAATATATTTTAAAGTCTCGCCGCTTAAAACATTTAACTTCAAAAGAAGTGAACTTTAGAAAAAAATTTAAAGAGACAAAATATTTTGCTCTTTTAACGGAAATAAAGTGGTGTTTAAATTTTTCCTATTTATCAAAGAATAAGTGAGTTATCTATAAAAACATAAAATTCATTTTTCCGTATTAACCTTATTAAAGCAGTTTTTAGTTTGGTTTAACATTTTCAAATTACTGAATCTTCACTACGATTCATTTACTCAAAGAATTACAATAAAAAGATTTAGATAAAATTATCAGAATTCGGAAATTGGTTGTTTTTAGATTAACATTAGAGTTACAATCTTGTTGAGCACTGTGGTGAAATTCACAATAATGATTCGAATTTGCCCCTAACCACAATCACTCGAAAACTTTAAAATAAAACACAATTATTTGATTAATTGTTCTTTATTAATCATTTATATTATTCTTTATTAATAATTATTAAAGAACAATTAATCAGATAATTGTGTTTTATTTTAAAGTTTCGAGTGAGTGTGGTTAGGGGCAAATTCGAATCATTATTAACATTAGAGGTTTTAAACAATCACCAAGTACTTTTTAGTTTTTTGTTGATAACCCGGTTATCCTGTATCATACAAAAAAAAAAGAAAAATTTTTAAATATCACTTTTGTAGTTAAACTATTTATTCTCTTGTAAATTTTATGTAAAAATAACGGTTTTCGAGATATTCGATGTTTAATATTTTAAACGGCCGCCATTTTAAAAAATATACACAATAAAGTTTTGCTTTTGGTAAACGTGTAAAACGTAACATAAATATTGTGTATCAAATCTGAACTAAATATCTTACTTGTTTCCAAAGTTGTTTTTTTTTATTAAAAACAAACAAAATAACGTGTAGACTGGAAACAGCGTTTTATGAGTAATAATTTAAATATTAAAAATTTTTTTTTTTTTTTTACCAGTGGAACACGTTCTGAAAATTTCTGCATTCTATCGTTAATCACTCTGTATGATTTCTGAACTGTAAGGAAAAGATTATTTATAAACAGCATACAGAGCAAACAGTTGATAAGCAGTCAAGATAAGAACTAGACTCTCATTTGGGTATCTGCTCGATTACATAAATCGCGATTTTTTTTAAGGTATTTCTATTCAGACAAAACCAATTACAATGTAATACTGCACAAACAGTACCATAAATAAACATCATCATATATACCATATATAAATAAATATTGAGCTTGATTTGTAAAATAATATTAGATAGAAAAAACTGGAACACAAGATCTCACAAAAATTAAGTTTATTTAATCAAACGCGTTTTAACCACAAAGTTGCCATCCTCAGCAATACATGAGGTATAATACCAAAACTATAACTTTAACAGTTATAGTTTTGGTATTATACCTCAAGTATCACTGAGGATGGCGACTTTGTCGTTAAAACGCTTTTGATTAAGTAAACGTAATTTTTGTGAAATCTTGTGTTCGAGTTGTTCTATCATGCATATAAATCCACAATGGTGTTGCATCATCAATTAAGAAGAACTGCAAAACAACTTCAGTTCAAAGCAACTAATGACAATAAATAATGAATATTTTTACAATAATAAATAACAATTATGGATAACATATGCATATAAGACAACAAGCATAATTCTTAAATAAAAAAATAATAACCTCTATATTATTGTCTATAAACAATAATATACTGTTTATACAGTGATGTGCATATCATATCAGCGTTACTAATAATTACAATATAAATTAAATTTCAGAACGACTAACAGAATAATTAGAGTATTGCCTTGAACTAATAAATCATAATTACGTGTCTAAACCAATTATGATATAATAAGCTTTGAAACATAAATAAAACTAGACAGCAACTATAAAATAACAAAAACAGACAAAATATAAAATAAACGAGTTGTAAATATTTATATATGCAAATCACGAAGCTGCATAAAATGAGCTGAGATATTTTACACGCTGCCATTTTGAGACTTTCCAACCATTTTTACGTCATCTTAGATTTAAACTAAATGTTTTAACAATTACTTATATCATTAAATAAAGCCTTAATTTGTTTCGTTTGTCCCCTAAACATCTTTCTAAGTTTAAATCGTATTTTTAGAAATAGAGTTTAAATGGGAATGGCCAAGGTGTTTTCTTTTTTTTTTAAGTTATTCCCGAAAGGACATTTTATTTTACTTGAGATTTGATGAACAATTTTGGATCATTATCTTTACATTTAAACAAAATGGGAGGAGCCGATTTTTAGAAATTAGCCCTATAAAAATGAGTCATGAAGTTTTTTAAAAAGACGTAAATTTCCAAAATCTGTTCTACCTATTCATATTGTAGTAAATTATTTAATAACAGTTTCGTAAATGATTTCTTTTGTTTATTCTCGAACCGGCATTTTTGGAGAGATGGGAACAAATAAGTTTTGTTTCTATCCTTACAGGTTACACTTGATCATAATGGTTATAGATGATACAAAGAAAATCAGAATTTTGAGTTTCATTCTAAAAACCTTGAATTATAGCCAATTAATGCTCACATATAGAATTTAATAAAAATCTAAGTAGTGTTTTAAGATTGTAGCACAACACAGACGATGGCATCATCCCAAAAATCACTTTTTTGGTGTTCAGAAGAACGGATGCATACGCAAAAAACTCGAGATCGATTTCTCTATATGTGAGATGAAACAATGGTGGAGATGTGTACGTCAATAACAAAAATATATCTCATAACAATTTGCTACCAACTTTGTAAAGGTAACGTTTATACCTAAACTAGGCTCTACATTTTGGATAACGATACTGCTTAAGACCTGCCCATGTACCATAGGTTACCCAGTAATATAATTAATAAGAAATTACTGAATTTAAAATTAATTCCTGCATGTTCACTCACACCACACTGACTCTAATTAAGGAAAAGTCATTCTCAGATAGTCTAGTTTAAATTAAGAAATAACGCGTCCGAACTGGTGATTGGGCCTCGGGTAAAACCCCGAACACCATGACCTAAATTAATTAAAGAATAATTAAGGCAAAACGGACTCTGCTCAAGTAGGTCCACCTTCAAGTGACACCGTCGCAACTTGGTATCACAAAAGTATCCGTCTTTCCCATCATATTAAGTAACAGTAATTAATAATAAGAATACTATTGTAATATGATAGAAATCTTCTTGTGTACTCTGTGAATCGAGACATCGGTTCATAGAGCTTGATATCTCTCTCAACAGTCGGCTTATAATCTCTCCTGTGAACTGGGCTTTAAGTTTACCGATCACCTGACTATACATTCACTAGCCATATATATATAGGTTTTATAACAAATAATACAACGTACAGGATAAATCGTATAACTGAAATTGTAACGATTATTATAGTTAAACAAGCGATGATGATTTTACTGAATATAAAAACAAATGATTATATTGATGGCATATAGAAAGGGTGTGTATTCAAGTATAACAAAGAGGTTTCGGGAAGATGACAAAAGAAGAGTTAGGAAGATCAAAAGCACAAATAAATATTGAATGTCGTTGGGCGACGATAGGAAAAACTCGATGAATCTTGATCTCAAAGAGACGCGATATTTTGTACCTTATGTTAAATAAATAAACGTTGAAAATGAATACATTTATTTGTTTAAATATCGATATAATTATCAGGAATTAATATTCGCATTGTAATTCAGCAGTTTTCTGCAAATTAAAATCATTGTTTTCTAAGAGCTACAATTTTGCAAATGTTAAAAAAAATTTAATTGCAAGACAAAAACGTAATATATTTAACTTCATAAAAAAGTTTAATAATTAACATATTTAACTAGTGATAATTTTAAAATTATTAAAAACAAAATATTTGAAATATACATTCTTAAAGAGGTTGGGAAACTGTTATTAATACGTAATCTTGTAAATTTAAAAAAGAACAACAAACTTAAATTGTATAGTTTATTTGCTATCAGTTGGTTGTAATAACAGCCGATCTATCGAGTGTACGGTATAAATCTCGATATCAAGCGACAAAACCTAGATCATAAAAACGGACATAGTAGACTAGTCTAAAAACATTGACTATTTTTTAAACTATCCAAATCTCCGAATAGACTATGCAAATAACAAGAATAATTTACATTATCCAATAAGTTTAAAAATAGAATAATTAAAGATTTATCTTGGAATAAATGTGTGTTATTATTATTTGTTTTGCTTTCATTAATAATTAAATAGTAATTGCAAACTAGTAATAATTTATTTGTTTGAACGAGATGATTTACAACTTTGCTTCATGGAAACTTATATAATTGTGGTAGAGAAAATAAAACATGAAATTAAAAGCGAATGCTACGACAAAATTATAAAACAAATATTCCCAAAACTACAGTCAAAATCATAATTCCGAAGTACTGAGCAACATAAAGACGTTAAGAACAAAATAAATGAACTTCTTGAGAAGGTTAGCTGCAATTTAAAAACTAGAACAAATACAGATTAAGTACCATAAATATACTAGACTATACTGGTGTTCAGTAGGGAGGAGTAAACTGGTATAAGCAAGTAAAATAATCCTGGAAGAAATTCTGCCCTATCTCTTTTGGTTTATTTTTATCCTAATATTATGTTGTTTGATAAATTAACTCTAATTATTCAAGAAAATGTCTTGGTTATGCCAGTACGAAAAAGAAAACACAAAATTAAAACGATAAAGCATGAGTGTTCGTTACAAGGCTAATACAGTAAAGTTGTACACTTTGGGTTCTAATCAGTATAAATTCATTAGAAATTAAATTTTCAACTAGATACTGAAAAATAAATATATTCCTAAAAAGCTCAGCGTCTTCAGGTACACGAACTTAATTCAAATGTTACGGATACAGCAAAAATATTTTGTAAAATATTTGAAGCTTACAAAATTTGGTTAAAAATTGGATTTAAAAAACAGCGATCACTATTTAAAAAAACAAGATACATGAAAATTGAAATGTTATATATATATATATACATGGCATATAATAAAAAGTTTTCGACATTTTTCTAAAATATCCTACAATGGTAAAAATGAACCCTCAAAATATAAATAACTAAAACAATTTAAAAAAATAGTCGGAAATTCGATTTCTCCACCTAAATTTCAAAGATTTTAATCGCAAGTCATATACTCGTAATTAGAAGTAAACATTTCAAGTTTTTTTTTTAAATTAAAAAACTTGACCTAGATAGAAAGTGGATTTGTTAAAATAATTGATCGAATCTTAGCTAGGCTTGAAATGCATCAACTATAATTTGTCACACGTATTTGATTCACATCTGTTTTCAACAAATTTCTAACAAGCCCAAACAAAATGTTATTAAACATTCGTTATCTATGTGTAAAATGTACCTTAATAGGACTTAAAATATTAAAAAATTTCAATAATATAGATTCTTAAGGCTAAAAAGCTCAATTTAATTGAAAATTAGCTTCATGTTAATTTAATTCACGTTTCATGTTAAAATTCACGAACTTCAGAATACTCCAAACCCGAACTTCAATATTTACAATACACCTGTCAGAAGTTTTGAAACATTTCATGTAGAAATTTTTACTCTATATAAGAACTCTTAAAACTTATAAATTTGGTTTGAATCCCACAATATCTTAATTGAGTTAAAAATAATTTAATAAATATTAATGTTATTCTTAGAAATTCAACACTTATTTTGAGGATTTTTTAAAGTTTCCCTTTTTATTCCGTGACAATCTCTATCAGTTGCTAAATTTCAAGTTCATGACATTTTGAAAATGACAAATAATTAGTAATAATCCGCTATTAAATAGTTAAAGACAAGCTTACCAATATAGTGGAGGAAAATGTTTTACTGTGTACATTTTAACTTCAGTTATATAAATATTAATAATACAGTTATATATAATGTGATGGACAAACATTACAAAAACTCCACCACATGAACGTAACATTTGGTTAATATTTGATAGACCAGAAAACTTCACTTCTAATACTGACCCTCACAGTTCTCACATTTGTTTATATTTAAATTGAAATTTATTTCGTAGTTGGTTTTGCCACACCCTACCGGCCTAATTTAATAAAAGTTCCACTCTCAGTTCGTGTCGGCATCTCGGCCCTAGTGAATACGTAGTTGTTTATATTTAAATTACCCCCTTCACTTGCTTAGCTCGTCAATTAAAGTGAGTTTTAATTGACAGGAGTCAAGATTTTCTTTGGAATTTGGTACACTATTTATATTACAACCAAATTTCATACAAATCTGTAGAATATATTATAAGGAAATCCATTTTTTGTGTATGTTCTTTTAAAGCAGGTACGACAATTATAAGAGACAAAATCTTTCATGTACTAATTTTGAACTAAATTGGTCATACAATTAATTATAAGCCGTTGTAAAAACACATTTTGGAGCTGAGAGGGAAAAAAAACGATTCTCTCTATCAGAATGAGGAAGTACAACTGTCATCACATTTTGCAGACCATGTGGCTAATTTATAAAATATAAGTAAAACCAAAATCTTTCTTACGTAGGCCTACCACTAATCGTAATCAATTGCCATTAACTTAATTGATAGCTGTTTGTTTTCCAAACTACCTATAATTTTCTTTTGCTATTGTGTTCCTTGGTTTTGATCTATAAACTTCGAAAACATAAGCTAATTTGAGATAAACGAACTTCCATGACGGTGTACGGTTGTTTTAAATTTATAACCGATAACACATGAACCACGGAATATATTCCATTTGTTTTGTTGAGGCTTTGTGAGAGAAAATTTTTATAATGTTTGATTGATGTTATTTTATTTTAAATAGAAACTTACTTATTAGGTAAACAAGTCGATATAGTTCATTTTGAAATAGAGTACATCTGCCTGTTATGCAACGTTGGGTCAAACTAATTAATTAATACCAAGACCAGCCTACCCAACATATGGTTAAATATTAAAAACGTTCTCACCGATCTCGTTTGAGGTTATTTTTCTATCCCCCCCTCAGACCAATAACCACTCCAGGGAACCAGTGCTTATTGAGTTCATTATAATAAACTAAAAGGGAGAACTTACATTTAATTATTAAAAGTAACTGCAGACAACTCAAATTGAAATACGAGTGGTCGATGATATACGCCTATTACTAATTCACCCATTTAAATAAATATATTTCCACAATGCAATCATTATTTGGCCTTGGTGAGAACTAGGGAACGTCATTGACTGAAACATAGCCCGAAAATAATTTGGAAAAACTCGGTCAAGTCCAATCTGCTCTGAAGCCTGTGTCCACACCTGATCCACTGCCATCTCAAATCCCGAAGTATTAGCAATCCGGTTGATGAATCTGAAGGTATGACCGAAGATTCATCTATTCTCAACTGGATTGCCAATCTCTCTGAGTCGGGGTTATAGTTGTTAGTGCTGTGCTCCATGTACTTTACAACTGGACAGATTTTTATATATAGTATGTTGGCATATTTTGGAAATACAAAGGCTTTTTTAATTTTTATTTGGGAGTAAATAAATAAAACATTACAATTTTAACTATCGAAAAATTGACCTCCAACAATTTTGATCAAATTTTATTAAACTGTAATCAAACAACAACAAAAACTAACTGGTCGCTATCTACCCCAAAACTAACTGGTCGCTATCTACCCAAAAACTAACTGGTCGCTATCTACCAAAAACTAACTGGTCGCTATCTACCCAAAACTAACTGGTCGCTATCTACCCAAAAACTAACTGGTCGCTATCTACCCAAAAACTAACTGGTCGCTATCTACCCAAAAACTAACTGGTCGCTATCTACCCAAAAAGTAACTGGTCGCTATCTACGGTAACGGAGTTACAGATATTTTTAAATCAAAAAGTCTTCCATGTAGTTGGTGTAAAACTAATTAACTCCTTTAATTAAAATGTTGGTTAAATCTGAAGATTAGCAACCTCAAAACAATGACAAATTTTAAATTAAAAAAATATCGATGCTGATAAAAGATAAACAAATCTTGACAATCAGAATTTAAACTTGGATTTCGTGAAATACGACTTAAGCTCCAGGATAGTTTAGGCTTTGTTTGATTAATATTTGGTTATACAGATTTATATTCGTGAAAATGATTACAAATTCTTGCACATTTTATTTAATTAAATTGTTAACATATGGAAGCACAAATTAAAATCTTCAGTAAACAAAGAAATAAACTTCAATTACAAAACAATAAAAAATCGTGTCAGACAAATTATTTAACTATTATCTTCTCCTGCCTACTCAAGCTACAAAAACACCGAGTCTAAGTTTAAATATCAAGACTTGCTTTTAGCAGAGGCTCATCATTTATCTTTATTGTAACGAACTCTGACGTCTAACTATAAATCACGTGATACCTCTTAACCATTTGTCTTACCTAGTTTCCTATCAGTAAATTTATCATAACTAAATTTGTATTTTTAAGAGCAAATAAAATTTCAATTTCAAAATTACTTTAAGGAAATATATGTTTGTGTCATTTTTAGATAAAACGTTCTTCGTTTTATACATCTAAAGGGCAGTGAAGAGATTAAAACTTAACAATTTAACGGTAACCACTCATAAGGGACTTTTTTATTACTTTCAATAAAATATGCAGGTAGATAAGCACAGCAGTAACATACAGTTTAGTGCGTGCTTGTACTTCTTGGCTATTATTTTTACAATAACAAACGAATATGAGCTTTTGAACACATTAGTAGCCCCATTAGAATATCTCACACTTATACATAGTTTGGACCTTCTAAGCCCATAAAAGTGATTTGAGGAATAATGATCAATTCTCCCCAGCCCAAACTAGAGAATCTGTTATACTGACCGCATCTTAAAACCTTATTTTAATAGTTCAAAATTTTGCACATAAGGCCAAAACTCAAATTTCCGATATTCTCAAAATTGTTTTGAATAATTCTGATCAAATTTTGCTAAAATGTAACCCCTATGGTAATTGAATTAATCGTAATCTCTCAAAAAATGACATTTTGGCCATAATCGCTTTAAAAGGGGGGTATAACCACTGGTTTCATCGTAAAATTCAAATGTCTCAAAATCGGAACAAGCAATTTTGATCAAATTTTGTTGAAAATGTGAAGATTTTATCCAAATCCAACTTGTCAAACCTGAGGAAAAATGAAATTATAAAATCCTGAAATATAAACCCTGTTATTATTTATTTTTTCACATACTGTTCTAGTTTAATTTAAAAAAAAAAGTTTTAGTATTATGGCAGCTTTAAAGTTAGGCTTCCTTAGAATTTAGTTTTGTGTATGTGCTTGTGAAAAAGATCATGCAATGTTTTTTTTAAATAATTTGCAATAGGAAGAGTAATGTTCAGGAATGTTTTAGTACTTTGGTTTGACCTGTAAAATATATATTAATATCACAATATTAATACCACAACAGAAGTTAGTAAATGAGTGGATCCACAAAAAATACCAAAAGAATTTTGCGTACTGTAACACCAGAGTACCGCCTTTTCCTTTTACTATTTCTTTACAGAATCTAAAAGTTAGACTGGATATGAACTTCAACTTTCCCTTTCTGTCTGCAACGACAGTAATTAAAAACAAGACTGAAAAAAAAAACAAAACCGGACAGTAACAAAACCAAGGACGATATAATAATGCTTAAATATCAATCCACACTAGTACCCACCTTACAAAAAAACTTCGATGCAAGTAACCTTTAAAATTGTTTTTTAATAAATAAATATGGAGAAAAAAATAACTAATGATTCACGTACAACAGTTGAATAGACGCAATTTCATTAAATAACTAATTTTATCGGAAGAAAGTGATTTAAAAAAATTGAGATTAAAATCTCAACAATTTTGTTATTATTAAATAAATGAGTGGAGCTATAAAAATAAAATTTTATATACATTCGCAATTTAACATTTTATCTTTGATAAAATATCTACGCTAAAGAGGTTTTGGAAGGTTAAAAATGGTACAACATTTTACTTGTTTTTTGTAATGTTAAATGAAATGAATAAAAAGCTTTTACACAATTTGGTATCTCATTGCTCTTAGACAATTTATCAGTCAACGCAATCTAAAAAGTCACAGCAAATTATTTAAGCCTTTATTGTATTCCATTTGCCAACAGCTTTACATTGATTAACAAACAAATTATTTTATTTTAGATTAAAATGTTTGGTTTCTGTCTTATTCGAAAAGTTTGTTACAGGTCATTTTGAGGTTTTACAATAATTAATTGTTCTTTATTTAAACTGCAAGTTTATTCATACGATAAATGTTATTTTAAAGCCGAGTTGACGGAAAATTTGCTCATATTTTGATAATAATTTAGTTATTTGTATTTCAAGATTAAAATAATCCCCCATAGCAGCAACTGACACCGGATTATTTCATAATAGGCCTGATCATTTTTAATGTTGGTAAAATTATTATTTTACTTGTAATTTATTAGTCCCTGTGAGTTTTTCCCTTTAAGTACATAATTAAATAAACAATTAATTTGTTTAATATAATATTATGCCATGGTTAGTCGTCGACACAAATTCAATGAGACATATTTCAAATCACTAAAACTAGGTAAATGTTGGAAAGTAATATTAGTGATCTGAGAAAGGAGCCCAGGCCTAAAGCTGTTGTTTACAGTTCTTTTGTGTAGTCTAGTACCGACTTAAACGTAGTTTTCCCCGGTTACGTTTGTAGTTAATCTTAGTTATCTTGACACTCAGGCCTAGTAGGTTCCTTTCTTAGACTGTAGTTTTAGTTTCCAGCATGGCCCGAGATTACTATAGTAATAGCAAAGCGGGAGCACCGATGGAGGTCAGGTCAAGTCAGAGAGAACAGAATTCTGTTCTCTCTGGGTCAAGTCCCCTCGCACGTACGCGCGCAAGGGATTTGGACCGTCCTTCCTTCCAACTCTATGCGTCACCTAGTGTACTTCAGTCTATAGAACATTAATTTTTGTTATAATAATTTTATTTTAAAATTAATCATGTATACAGATTCTACATAACATTTCATAAAAAATTATACCAAACATAGTATGAATATTTACTCTATTAGACCTTAGATCAAAATACAATGATAGTTAACAAAGTACTGGCTAATATCTGAGATTGTTGATATACTTTAACCTTAATTTTTGTTGACTAATTTTAATTTATACTGTTCATTATGTCTTTCAAAATAGCGTAACATGTCCTTATAACCTCCTCTATAGTCTGAAACATTTATTTTATGGCAGTCTGGTTTAAGTATTGTATTTTATTATAAATTATGTGAATATTATTTTTAAATTATAATACTTGTAAATATAATTAATTTGAGTCTATATATTATTTAAATAATATTTGAGTATATTTGAATAATAAATTATAATGCGATTACATTACAAGTTTGAGTTTTTATAAACCAGAAAAGCTTGTGGATTGATATATTATTGGATTACGTGGAATGTAAAATATGATCCCAAACAAGGTACAATTTATAGTAAATATACGTTGTTTGGTATCATTTTTCTTGTTATAATCTATAGAGTTCAAAAAATACTAAACAAATCAAAAGAAAATTACAAATAAACAAAATTATATTTTGATTGGTCAAGTATAGTAGGGGACTTAACGGAGCGGAAATACTACCTATCCTAATCCCCTGCGCTTGTGTGCGTGCGGTCTACGTGGCTACCTGGCCTCCATCGGCACTCCCGTTTTGCTATTACTATAGGCTATATGACCTTTTATACCTTTTTATATTTTAGGTTTATTACTTGATAACGGGAGTTGATTTATAGTCTCGAAACGTCGTGTATTAGTTTTTATATAGACAACTATGGCAAATGTCCAATTAAATAATTTCAATAAAATGAACTATAGTGTTCCCTAATGTCACCCCATACCTGCGACAAGTGTTTCATATCTAGTATTTTCATCTGTAAATCTACAAAGCCTGCTAAAGAGCGTAGCAAGCGAAGGTCTGTTTATTTAAAAATGAACATTTGATGGACTAATTTCCAAAACATAATTATTAAACAATTTTCCCAGCAACAACCTACTGTTGTACACTGTGTTGGTTGTGTCTATGCGATGTATTTATGTACGTGGTATGTGTCTTAGACTCTAAAGCACACACACGAAGTTCTATAAATAGCTGACAGTAAGTTGATGCAGAAACAATCGGCCAGTATAAACTACGTGTAAATGAGACATTACTCTCCCACACGAAGAGCCAAGTTTAAAAATACAACACGCCAAACAAGATCCCAACAGTCTGAGTTGCCAGTGACCTGGATTCAGTCCAAACTGAAAGGAACGCATTATCAGAATCTGTTGTTTTAGATAACGTTTTATACCATATTTGTAATAGATTTTAAATATTGAAAAGTTATCATAGAACGTTTTAAAGTAGGGTTTACATAATACGTGTACCTACACAGGTCTGCAAATATTTCAGTTTGTTGAATAGCAACAATATATAGAAGAGTGATTATGCCAAAATGGAATGGTGTAATAATAATTGCGAGTTATCCAATTTTCAGTGAAATCAAAATCATGAAATATGAGCAGTAAAACATATTTTCTCATATCTTTGGAAATAAGAAACTTATAGTCTACTTTATACAGTGTAAAAACAATTGATTTTATCATTCACCATTTAATGCAAGAAACTATTTTTTTTAAATATGTATTACTTTTATTATCCGGGTTGTAAAATCTGCGGACAGACTCACAGCACCAATATCATGAGGTCCTCTACGTACAATGACCAGGAAGTAGTTTACATTAAAACCCGCCCATTAGCCTTCGTATAATACATTAAGATGAAGGATTTTATGAGGTAATTCTCAGTTACAAAGTCAACCACAAAGTTCCTTTCAGTTCTCCAAAGACTGAGCAGTTTTTTGCTGAGTCGTCTATCATGGTCTCGTCTCTGACCCCTCATTATCTCCTGCCATCTGTGAGAGTGCTCATACAGAACATTTTACATTATTATTTCTTCCCCATAACTTCTTGAGATTCCAAAAACAGATTAGGGTCCACCAGTTGTTTCCCAGCGCTTCTTCTTGTCAGTTTATCAACTGTCTCAGTCCTAGGATAAAATAAAGCAAAAGCTTAAAGTTTCAAATATTTAATAGTATAAATGAGCTACCATTGTTTCGCCTTGCGGCATTGGCGGCATCGACTTAGTAGCCCGTCGATGCCGCAAGGCGAAACAATGGTAGCTCATTTATACTATTAAATATTTGAAACTTTAAGCTTTTGCTTTATTTTATCCTTGAATATGGAGTTTCAACAAGAAATATCTGCTATTACATTAAAGTTGTCTCAGTCCTCTTTAACCCATGTCCTGATCCGATCAAGCAAGGATTGTCGCGCTGAGACCAGATTCGATGTTGTTCTAAAAGCCATTATGGTATTAGTGGCTGCTGAACTATCAGAGCGTAATATAGCAACAGTTTAACTTCAAAATCAGTTAAATTCGATCCTCCCATTTATCTATCCCCCCCTCTTTTTTCAAAGCTTGTTTAACGCAATCTAAATATTCACGTTTCTACAGTACCAAATTGGAGAACAACAAGTAAACAATGCGTCCGCTAAAATCAATAATCAGATTAAAACCCAATTTCCTATTTAAAGATTTCTTTGACTAAATAATTCCACTGTTGATGTAATCAATTGAATACTGTTGTTTATGTATAAACTGTAAGATATGTTAACTTAAAATATAAATATTTTGAGTTTCTTTAGCATAGTTTAATAACATTAATTAATATATTTGTTACAAAATGTTAGGTTAGGATATTTGAGAGATTCTGGCTCCAGGAAAAGAAAATCTAAGTTATGTGAGATTCTAAATTGACTTGTAAAACAGTTATTTTGACTTATAAAAAGCGGACGATTAATAAAAATGTTAATACATTTTGGGACTAGCGATATTTTTTCTTAACTTTTATAACGAGTTATATCAAAATCTATTATTACATTTTCATAGAATCTAACAAATATTTATATTTATCGCTATCACATTGCTTAATATTTTTGTTATCATGCTAAGTTGTCCCTTACAAAGTTATTAAAATAAAATCTGATAAAGAACAAA
This sequence comes from Aphrophora alni, assembly GCA_963513935.1. Lineage (NCBI taxonomy): Eukaryota > Metazoa > Arthropoda > Insecta > Hemiptera > Aphrophoridae > Aphrophora > Aphrophora alni. Next base: position 105,455,654 of record OY740767.1, on the reverse strand, counting down.
GACGACCTCCATTATAAATTGACTTCATCTGTATTGTAACTATGATCATGTCAGGGTCTGTGAAAGAGAACCACCTGGTCCGATGACGTGACATGCTTCCTCTACCAGGCGTGACTCTGACACTGTCGTTATCCGGTCCTGACTCGATCCAGATCACTATATTTTACCACTTACTACAGATTCTTTACAAATCTAGAAATTTAAAAAGACATCTTTTATCAGTTAAAAAAAGAATTCAAAATGATGCATAACTTTAAAGTTCATTGGAGATTCCGTAATAACGGTCAGAGTTATTTGTGAATGCTGTTTTTAGTCTAGGATAACAAAAATACAGAAAACTCCAATGTTCTTTCTTTTTTTCTTGTTGTTTAAAGGCGAAAAATCTCTCGGTCATCATCTACTTATAAAACAAGGAAAAAAGAGTGTAAAATAAAGAAACCTAGCTCTCGTACTCTATGAGTTATAAGTTATGCGTTATGAGTTGGTTAAGAGACCTGTTGGAAAATATGATGAGAGGCATATAACCCAAGACTACATGAAAAAGGTGTAAATCGAGCTAGATTACCTTGGGATAGCCAAGTCCGTACTTACTAAAATGGAGGGAGCTAAACATTTTACATTCCTTTTTTTATTAAAAACTTACAGCTGTCAATCACACATTAGATAACACCCCTCAGAGAATTTTCTGCTGTTGTCTCAGTAAAGAAGCATGCCTAACTGCAATATAAACCATTTAAATAAAAGCGAAAAGTGATTTATTGGAATATAAAGAAGGTCTATTTTATCCATCGTAGGACTGTACAAGCTGTAAGTAAAACTGCAGTGAGTTATCCCTCCTTACTTCATCCCTCAATGTTGGTATCACCAATGACTACATAAAAAATAGTATTTATGTAGTTATGTAGTCATTGGTATCACTCACTGTAGATGCAAATGGGACGTCTGTATAACATCAAATGCGACGTTACCTGTACATGTCAGTTATGTTTTCGTACGCGTGTGCAACTAATACGCTTGCATGAAAGGAACTTTTTTAAATATTTTTATTATATTCATTCTTTTCCTGACTTTTACTTTGGGATATAGGAAGATAGAAAACTGTACAAATTAGCTATTATAACTCAATTAAGAATTAAATGAGCCCCCGTCTAGTAGTTAGTACTCACGTTTTACGTGGGAGAGGTTTTGGGATTATTTCCCGAAGGGGCACAATAATTTATGGTGTTAACCCAGCATCGTGAGTTGATTGGGATGCTAGAACAACGGGGATGGTTATTCGATATGTTAAATAAACATTAATTGATTGAAAAGCCGTCTAGCAGCTCAGGCTTCTTCACGGACTATTGAAGTCACAGATTTGTATTAATTTTTTTTTAAAGAACTACAAAATCTCATTTTCAACGGCCGTCATTTTTGAAAATTCTTAACCATTTATTTTGAATAACTATTACATACGACAATACACTATCACTATACGACAAAGCTACAATACGATATTATTGCTGTATTCCCCCCACCCTTTTATAATTTTTAGGTTAATTAATTTTGTTTAGCAATTTTATTTTTAAGTTATAACTCTTACATTTTTAACGTAGAAAAAGTTTACCTATCATTGGATGCAGATTTAAAAGCTGCACAAAATTAAGTATTGTTAGACGTTATTAGACATACAGCTAAAACTTATACACGAAAAACTAAAAAAATATATTTTGAAATTGGTGGCAACAATCAACTGATTTTTCTGGTTTACAACCTAGGTCAACGATTTGAAAATTTAGAGTACGTACTAAATTCGAGTAAAACCGGACAAATATGTCGACCTCTAGACTGACACACACGTACGCACGTATTCTTTTCCGCGTACATTTTACATCAACAATAGTATTAAATTACTCCTACGGGTAGAAGTAGTCAACAATTCATAGGCTTAGATTCCGGAGTTTCCATGGAGAAGAAAAATAAATATATCCCTTTACTCTTTTCAAGTTTGTTGTACTCTCAGGGGGCTCATTATAGTAGTGAGTACCTGAGTGGCTACCTGGTTATACACTTGTAGTATCATGTAGTCTTGTGTTAGATCTTCCCTATCAAGTTTCTTTTGATCAACTCTTGTTCTCTTCTGATCCTGACGCGATTAGGGTATTCGATGGATAGTTATCGTTATTTAATGTTCTTTCATAGAGGGATAATAAACGAGAAGTTTTTCGCCTTTAAACGTCTTTAAGAAAAGGAAAGAGAAGGGGGGGGGAAACACGAGGAAGACTACAATATCTGGAATTATAATTTTACTAATATCTGAAATGGAAGACCATTGTTAAATCAAGTTTGGTAGCGGCTACCATATTCTCTTTGATATAACCAGTGTTCAGAAGTGGTGGATGCAAATTACACTGCACGCAAGAATTAAACGAAAACATTAGCATTAAATGGCTATAACTCAGGAGTTCCGACTCAATGTTCTTGTCAGCGAAATCTAATTGGAATTATCAATGAAAATGTGATTAAAAATATGTTTTTATTTCGTTATTAAACACTACACAATACATAAATTAGAGGAATATAAATCAATAGGAGATTATTTTCAACCGGATATAGATTAAAACACAAATAGTTTACAAAAGATAACATTGTGTATTTAAGATAAAATACTTGTAGCATATTTTTATATATTGCATTAACTTTCCTCAATCAAATGTTATCGTCAGTAACTGTTCGAAAAAGTTGTTCGTAGCTAAAAATGAATAATGAATTAGACCGTCAAAAAGGTCGAAAATTAACGTCCATTTTTTTTATTTAAAAATCGTTACTTTGCTTGGGCGTTGAAAACGTTTTAAACCAAATTTAGTAAAAACCGTTAAATATAAGATTGACATTTTATAACAACCATTTACCACAATTAAACAAAATGGGTGCAAATTTTAAAGCTCTGTTGGCAGACGACTAACATATATATGTAAAACAAAAAAAACAATATTTGAAGTCAAAGGCCTTCAAACGGATTATCTGTAACAGTAAAGACTATCTATTAGGAAAAAATTAAAAAAGAAAATTAATTTGAAAACCAAAAGATTTTCTATAAAGATACTTAATAAATATAAATATAGACAGTGAGATTTGATCGAATCGTTAAAACCCAATATGTACTTAGAAAAAATATTTTATATAGATTTGCTCTACAGCTGTTACAATTTGATTATATGATTTGCTTATAGTCTCAAAACATCTTATAGGTATAATGAACTAAAACAAAATACGCTTGGTTCCTGAAAACCTAGCATATATGAAAATGCAGCAAATTTGTAAAAAATATTTTTCTTGTCTCCAGAATATTAAAAAAATATTTTCCCGCAAAAATATGGAATTAGATTGTTGTATTTTCATAATACAAAAATATTTAGGCGTAATATAACAAAAGAGTAGCGTAATTTTATATTTTAAAATAGAAATGAGCGAAACATATAAAGTTATTGTTAATGTTTGCGTCATGGGGTCAATAAATTAATGGAATATGTTGTCTATTTAATATTGCTTTAGGTCTGGGTCTAGCGTTAGGAGGGAGAGTTTGGTTGCGCTGTTGTCAAGTTTGGCGGTGACTGGGGGTAGGTAGAAGCACACGACACAAGCGACTTTCTCCTCCTATCAGTCGGAATATACGAGGACAATATAGCAGGGCTGCAGCTATCCCCACCGGCCTGTTATTGGCCAGGCCGGCGACAAGCCCCTCAGGTCCCGTTACCGTGCCAGACCTAAGGCAATATTAAATAGACAATAGTTTTATAAAATAGGAGAAAAATATAAATCCCTACTTTACGTTTCTGATTTCTCCCACACATAATTTCTCATGGAAAATATTTAAATGAATAACATAAATTTGTTTACATTTTTAGTTTAAAAACAAAAATTGAATAATCGGTTTCATAGCCTATAACTAGACCACAGAAGGAAAAGCACATGGAAATTTGTCCAACCATTTGATGATATATGATCTTAGATTTGCAATGAAACGTAAGTTATTAATAATTATAAATTGAAACTATGTCATCGGATTTTGTAAAGTGAAAACAACATGTCAGCAGTGTTATGGAAATGCTGCATATACAAAATTAAAAATTCTTATTCAACGAAATTCTTGTCTATGTTTTTTATCAGTTCTTTCGTACTATTTAAAAACAGACGTAATAATCTGGAGATTGGAGTAGGCCAGAACCAGTTTGTATGTATTGTAAAATTACAAATTATTAAATGTAATAAGAAATAGATAAGTGGAAGAAAGCAGATAAGAGGACTATTTTAACGATCCTATATTTCTTGCTGCGACAATAGTGCTTTCAAGCAGGAAGTTTCATAACTTCGTGGAAGATATTTACTAGTTACAACTCTTTGTTAACGGTTAGGTGGAAGAATAAACTGCAAAAACATTACATAAACTTTCTTACACACAATTGAGATACTAACCTTTCATCGTCTAAAAAGTCAGTTCGTCCCATCTCCGCCTTAAATTTTGTACATTATTTTAAGCAATATTATATATTTTTTTAAATAAAGTCTAAACTTGCTTCTTTTGTGTCATAAACTGGTCTTAAGCATAAATGTATATTATAAGATGAAATCAAATTTAAACGACGGGGGTCAAGCTTTGTTTTGGGTTTTTTTAAAATTATCATTTAAACTCATGTTTTTTTATTTGCAAATTTGTACACGGGTTTGGGCCATTATTCACATTTTACAAACATTCGATCAAAACTGTTAGAACCGATTTTGTGAAAATCGGCATTTTGTGTTAAGTTAGGTACCCCAAATTTTGAGCTATTAAAAAAAGTTTTAAAGTCCAGAGATATGTCCAAAGTATTCCAACAAACCAAATTTCATCCATCCAGCCAAATATAACAGCCATCGGGGACGATGAAATTGCCCCGATATTTTCGGTACGTTTGAAATGATGAAACTGCCCCGCTCATTAAAGAGGATCAAGAAGGGTCGCCTCGCAAGGCCAGAAATTGCCCGGAGCAACCGGCCAGGTAGTCATTTTCTGACTTGTTAACCCTAGAACACTTATGTCCGGGTTGAGTCACACTATCACTTAAGTATCGTAAATTTGACTACTCATTTTTGTTTTTGTTTTTTTACTTGACGGAAACCTAATTTAAATTTTTTTCATTGCTATAGTTATGTTTTAGTACTCTTTAGAATAAGGAAAAAAACAAGGGTTAGAAAATATGTTTATAAATTATGTATAACAGTATTTTTATTAAATGAAACACATATTTATCTAAAGTATACAGGTTGTACAATCTTATTTTACTAATTAAACAAGGTTATAGTAAAACCTTAGTAAAAACAATGGTTTTTCCCTCTACAAAAAAAGTAACGCAGTCACTTATGTATCGTCAAATGCACGACGTGAGCACAAATAAGTACAGACACATGTGGCTGGTAGGGGTGAAATTCCGCGACTGCCTTGTCTATTAGAGTAAGGAAGGTACTGGGAGGGGGGATGCGCGGTCACCACTCTTCTGTCAAATACGCCGATTTTGGGTTTTTCATGTCGTCATTTTGACGACACATAAGTGTTCTAGGGTTAAGCATGTTAATGGGTGTGACATATCGTTCAACTATAGAGACGTTACTGTTTTGACCTATTTATGAATTTTTTCAATGGAGACAGGAGAAATTTAAAGACATTTTATTCAATGTAGTTTTTTATTTAAATTTCTCTACCAGATTATTTTATTTCGGTAGTATGTGTTTAAATTTAACCTCAATCAAGCATATGAGCCTGTAAGGTTAGGTTAGGTCCCGTAGCGTAACATGTTTTCAATATTATTTTCTGAAGTAAATAGCCAGTCATAGAAAATGACACCCTGGCCGGGCGCTCGGGACAATTTCAGCATTTCTGGTCTTGCGAGGCGACCGACCCTTCCTAATCCTCTTTAATGAGCGGGGCAGTTTCATCGTTTCAAAAGTACCCAAAATGTCGGGGCAGTTTCACTACGCCCCAGCCATCACCCAGTCAGAGAGACGAACAGACAATACTGGCATATATGACATATTATATAACTCTCTATATTTCATATATATGCGAAAATAAAAGGACGGAAATTCAAAACAACTGAAAGTCCTTTCTTTTCTGAAATTGTGAATATTAGTATTTATTATGCATAGTTACATAATTTTGTTTCCAGTTAAGATAATGAAGGCTGAATACTGTTGAAGACAGAGAAAGGGAAGGGGGAGGTTCGGAACACTTGCACAGAAATCACCCTCCTACCAAACCAGATCGGGTTGTGACACGCGCCCGGAATGACTACAGACAATAATAACTTACTACTGTATTATTATTAAAACCATTATTGATTGTTTAATGAATGCAGCCAGTCATAAATATCTAACCTTCACAAGATTAACAGTAATCTGTTGTGCGAAAATACTGTTAACATGTTAGAATAAGTTTAATATTCAATTAAAATAAAAGATTTAATCTAGGGAATTTTCAAATGTACTCTACCCACCCTTAGCATTTATTTGTGTAACTGTCAATGTTTCATCCATCTCAATTTGAAACGTGCTTGACATTAGCTTTGTCAGGCAGCTGTCATAAGCAAACATCACCTCGGCGGTTAGGTATCACAAACTCAATCAGGGATTCAATCCTATGATCGCAGCAATTTATACAAATACACCTGTAACGGTTTCTCACGATCCAGTCTTTTTAATTATAATATAAAGTATTAAAAGAGAACCATATGTTTATTAGATAATAAATGAATAACAACACCTATGGATACTCCTATAAAAGTGTAATTATTGTAGGTTATGCTTTATGTACGTCAATTATACTCAGTCTTGCCTTTTTTTATGTACGTCAATTTATTTCTACCGGTCGATACATATTTAATTGTCCAAAGGTTATTTTGGTTTCAAAATTGTAAACCAACTATCATTTTTAATTCCTCATTTCTAACTTTCTACCTTGTGGGGTGAGGAAAATATAAGTCGAATAGAAAAATATATAAAACAAAATAAACCCCGTGGTACAACAGCTCGTGAAGAACCCGTCGAAGTAGTTCAAGATTTCTCAACCAGAGTTCGCTACCAATTGTTTGCTCATGAAAGTAGGTCAACACTGTAAATTTTTAAACCTCCTCAGAAATTGAACCAGAATCTCTCGCTCGTGAAGTCAGAGTGCTAACCACTTATAATCCTAAAAAGTAATATCTACATCCTTCTACATTCCATAAAATCCTTTTTAAAATCATCAAGAGAAAAAGCAACCCTTAATGCCAAAAACTTTATCACAATGATTAGAATAACACAAACTAACAACTGACTAAATAATTATTTAAAAAAGCCATTATGATTAGGATAACAGACTACAACTATTAGGGTGATTTTTGTATGTTGCGTAAGGAAACAATTTGACCTGTGAATACATTATTAGACTCATGTCCTACAAACCTTACCTCATTCACACAAATACACTAATATACTCTACTAATAACAAAGAAATCTGGCGATTGTCCAAATTAAAGCAAGCCCTTGGTATCTTTTAAATGTCTGAAAGATTCCATTTGTGGTAATTAATTTCTAAAGATTTATCTGAACTATATATATATAAACAAAAAAAAAAACATAGTTTCGGTTAATTTTACGGTTATTAACAGATGAATTCAAAACGTTATTATGATGTTAAATTATCTTTACAACATTGCCCGACACGAATACGCAGAATTCCTGCTGATCACTTTTCTTCTAAATATTCCACTAAGAAAGAAAGAGCACCACACCCTTGTGTAACTAGTCTGATTTATTTGAATCGTATAAAAGAATTAGCCAAACACAAGAAAACACGATTACAAATAAAGTTATCACAATTCATGATCTTGGCCTAGTAATTGTGACCTTGAAGGAGTTCCCGTGCACTGGCGACTTGCCATCTAAAACCAAACAAGTAAAATAAAAACAAAGATAATATATTACGACATTAGAACTCTTTAAATAATCTTTAGAAACAACTCATTATTATCTTTTAAATAGCACAGATTAAAATACGAAGATCTTGAAATCACAAAGACCACTGATGTTCTCGTGCAATGCTCTTTTTTCTTTCAATTTAATGGTACGTTAATTAAAAGAGTTTGAAGTTATGAATTTAATTGATTTCTCTTCTATAAAACTAAATAAAGTGCCTTTCTTTTAACGGAACTAAATCTCCTACATTAACGTAAATAAATATCTTTTAGAATTTCTCACAAAAATATTAGTACATGACTATAAATAGTTACAAAAGCTTTTTAATATTTCGTGTTTTATACATGACCAAGAAGAAGGTAAATTATTTTTATCATTTAGGTACATATTTGAATGAACGATCAAATGTAGATAGGAGAGTACGCTCTACGTCTTAAATTAAAACTATGAATACCCTCAGGGCTTAACATAGTAAGTACAGGAGTGGTAATCCCGAGGGGCTTAGCTTAATCTTACACCTTTTATTCATGTAGTCTTTGGGTTAGATCCCTCTCTAATCTTTTTTATCAATTCTTTAATCAACTCTGATGCTTTAAAGTATTCGGTGGTTAGGAGTGATATTTATTTTTATATTTTCCTTTTTTTGTTTTTAAAGTTAATGAAGACCAAAAGGTTTTTCGACTTTATACAAACAAAACATCAAACAATAAATAACACGGTCTTGCGACTTCTTATCAATGTTTTATCAAAACATTATTGTTACAAATGTTCATTCGGACCTTGGCATTGTAGCCATTTAGCATTTCTTATCAGACAAATTCTTGCAAGTCTATTAATAGAATATTTGACGGCAATCATCCAAAGTTCGAGAATAGTCTAGCTAATGATTAAAATGTTTACTGTAAGATGTTAAAAGAACACTACTAATGTTATTCTCTTCAGCTTCCAGCAAGATTCCACTACATTACTTCCCTGGTAATGTCTCTTTACCTTTCCTTAAGGGCGCTAATGCCGTCGCGTAGATACCGTCGAGATAACGTCGCTCCAACCCGGCAATGGGGTTCATATGGAGCAAGTCATACGGACGCTAATGCCGTCGGCGAGTCCGCGTTAGCCGGACGCCGAGCGCAGCCAACGCGGACGGTAGCGTTAGCGACGCGGCGCACGTGACGCCGGGACCCTGTCATACGGAGCGCTAGCGCCACCGGGACGCATTTGCCGCGAGACCACTAGCGTCCGATGACTTGCTCCATAAGAACCCCATTGTCGGGTTGGAGCAACGTTATCTCGACGGCATCTACGCGACGGCATTACCGCTCGTATGACATGGCCTTAACAGGCACCTTTCCGGCGCTATCTCGACGGCAATAGCGCTCGTATGACATGGCCCTATGGTGTGCCAAAATCCACCTCCATTTCCTTCTATGATTTGACCTCTACTAGTTCATGTTTCGCTCTTCTCCATAGTTCTTCTTTCCTGATTGTATCCGGCAAATCTTATTTTAAGTATTTTATCAAACTCATTGAAAAACACCTGAACTTCTCCAATCAGTAGTTTGTAACTTTCATCTTTCACACTCATACAGTAGTTCAGTATTCAAGTTAGAGTTTATAATCCTTATCTGACTCACCTCTGAGGGATTTTTATTGTGGCGTCTCAACCGATCGTCATCCCACTAGATCGACAACGCGGTTCCTACAGGAGAAACTGTATTTGTCAATACAAATATAAGAAAATAATCAATTATAGTTTATTGTAAAACTGTAATATTATTTTTGTGCTATTTACTTTTGTAGTAACGTTAAGATCTGGTCTCCTTTTAGATAAACAAGGACCCTTATAAAACCGTGCGCGTGTCTGTTAACATCCAATTTTAACTCCAGAATTATAAGTCTGATTTTGATGAAACGTGCCAAAGTTGTTTAATGGCCGTGCCTAAAACTACGAAAAAATACAGCAATTATTTTTAAAAAATTTGGAATATTGGCGGACCAAAACTGGTTTTAATTAAATATTGCATAATGTGTCTAAATTTATTTACCCGTGAATTAAGGTTCATACAAAACCATTGAAAAAGATGTTAATTATTTTTTTAAACATATTAGAAATAAATCTTTTCGTGCGATTGAACAGAACCAAACATGAAGAGACGGTAGTCAATGTTTTTACAACGGTTAGTTGTCTGTAAGTGCCGGGGAACGATAGCCTACCTCACATTGACCTAATTTCTCGCTATACTAGCTTGCAGGCTTGTTACTCGTAGGGATGGCGATTTCCGAACTTTATTACATCCATTGTCGACCCAGTGATATTTCGATCTATTGATACGTCACTAACTACACATCTACTTTAAGCTGTTTACATTACACATCTCATGTCCGCCTCTGCAGACACAAAATCATCCACTTCCTCCACGTCTTGATTTTTCATTTGTATGGATCCAACCTCGCCACTGCACTCTTTCGTGTATTAATGGAATCGTAAAAGAGCACCACCTTTTAGATCGAAAGGGGCTCGACATAGATGATAGACTAAACGATAGATCATAGACGATAAATGACAGACGATAAGGTGATAGACGATTATCGGAGTGAACAATCTTGTCTCTCCTCTTTGAAAAATATAGTATGTGATATAGTCATTGGTCATGTAGATTTCACCATTATGTAATGTAGATGAATTTTTATTTTTAATTTATAAACCAGTGTAGAAATAAGTTCATTATTATTAACTGAATTAAAAGTAAAAAACTAAAATAGTATAAAAAAATAATCAGTAAAAACCTGAAATTTTGATTTCAATCGCTCCCGTAACAATTGATTACAGAGTAACCAATACATACACTACCAAGGATCTGGACCCCCCCCTCATATCAACCATCAATAATAATTAAGATCGCACAGCCATATGTTCTCGCTTCGATTAATAGTGTTATAAACTTAGTTAAAGGAATATGGAAACAGATATTTTAAGTTTTAGTTAGATATATTATTATTTACGATTAATTATTTATGTATTTTAGTCATCCCTATCTATTATGATAATGTTCAATTAATTATTAACTCTGTTTTTGTAGTAATTATTACAATATAATCAAACTGCATTTAGAATCAAATATTTTCCAGGACTAAAGACAGTAAAAACATTGTTATATCTAACTTTTTATGAAACTATAAATATACTCCATTATTATTAGTTTAGGTATCTTCAAGAATTGTCTTACATGTTTTCGTGTGTAATGACCATATAATTAAACAACGACAATGCTTATCTTAACTAGATATTTATCATAAAGCATGCAGTAAACAATAAAATGATGCTTCTAAACTAAACAAACTTTAAATTTAGTATTCTTTAAAAACAGAACAAAGAAATAGTTTTAATAAAATATGAAAGCAATAAATTGATGGTTCTAAACTAAATGAATTTTCAATTTTATTTGAAGCATTCTTTAAAAACATATAAAAAAAGTTTTAATAAATTTTGTAAGAAAAAATAAATTGTCGTTTCGAAACTAAAAGAATTTTCAAATTAGTATTCTTTAAAAACTGAATAAAAAGTAGTTTTAATAAATATAACAAATGCATTGTTGTTTCTAAACTAAAAGAATGTTCAATTTAGTATTCTTTAAAAACTGAATAAAAAGTAGTTTTAATAAATATAACAAATGCATTGTTGTTTCTAAACTAAAAGAATGTTCCATTTTGGATTCTATAAAATAAAATAAAACAGAATGAAAAAGCAGTTTTAATAAATATAAGAAAACAATAAATTGGTGCTTCTAAACTAAAAGTAGTTTCAATTTAGAATTCTTTAAAAACAGAACAAAGAAATAGTTGTAATAAATATACTCTTATATAATAAATAATGTTTGCCTGTTGATTCATTTATAAAGGATGATTCACATAAAATTTCATTTTAGAATAAGAAGGAAAATAGTTATTTGTGCAACTAGTGAGCATAGTGGCACTTTTTTAAACAAGAGAAAAATGTTGACTAACGAGGCTTGCCGAGTGCGTCAATTTTATCGAGTTTAAAAAAGATACTTTGCTCACGAATTGCACATTATACTTTGTCTACAGTTGTTATTTTGTGACAAAAAACATACTTCAGCAGTAACACAATATGGCGGTTTATTTGACAGGTTTTCATCCTCTGAACTGTCAATATTTTAAAACTAACTAAACAAAATATAGCAGTAGTGCTAAACCAACACATCAATACTGAGTAGAAGTTCTCACGTCAAAACTGAGGTTATTTATGAATATTACAAATAACTTTGGTGTATTGTTGAGGAAACGGGATTGCCAACTTCAAAACTCGGCAAACGAAAAATACTCTGCGTGTACGTACACTGTAAATCATCTTCATGAATAATTTCAACTTTAAAACGTTGTTTTGTTGTTTATTTACGTTATTTTACATGTAAAAATTAATCTAACCTAGATACGTGACAGTTCCTGTATATTATAAATCAATTCAAATAAACTTAACCTAAATTTCGTTTTGTTTTGTTGCCATTCGGAGTGAGCAAAGTAGTGTGCAAAGTGAAACTGTTGAGAAATCAGCTGTTTTGCAAACTAATTTAAATGAACAAAATGCCACTTTGTCAACAACTGTAGACAAAAATTATTTGTACAACGCAGTTGGATTTTTGTTTGTAAATATATTAGGGAATTATAATATGTATACATTTAAATTACAATTCTATTTAGTATAAAAAAATCAAAAACACACACTTAATGCACCACCAATGGGAAGTGTTTTGCATTAATTCGCAATCTGGCTCTTTTCCAACTCACAAACACAGCGACAAGAGCGTCTATTTTTATTTCACTTGTCCCTTTCCTTTTACTAATTACAGGCTGTAAAAAGGAAGACATCTTTGCGTTTCTCATTAACAGGCAAAGATATCTTTCATTACATTTTCGTGACTGTAATGAAATCTGTTTACTTAGATTTTTGAATTATAAAGAAATCGTAAACATTAGGTAAACATACTGAAAAAAAAGATTGCTCAATAATTATAACAATTGCTGAAAAGTACTATACAAAATTTAACTGAAAATGAAATCTATGGTGTTAAAACCATGTAATGTTATTAATAGGTTTGCAGAGAAATAAATATTACACACGGATTGTAAAAGAGACAAATTGATCAAATAACGAAATGACAAGTGAATCATTAAATACATTTGACAAATTTATATTTAAAAATATAACTTTAACAACATAAATCTTAGAAATCAAAATTCATTACATTAACTACAATTTTATGGACCTTATATTCATCACTTCTGTTCGCGCATTTTATAACTAGTCAGAGCACCCGCGTCCACGCGCCTTCCATGGAGTACTATTTTGATTTGTCGCCATTTTAAAACTGAAAATATTTTGTACATAGCATTCCTCCTAGTCGGAAAACACTTATTGTACATTTGTTCTGAATAAAATAGTTGTTAAAAATGGGATAATTTAATGAAATTATAACAAAGTTAGTCTACTTTATTTCAACTTTAGGGTTTTCCAAATCTCATAATGCACAACTTCCACAAACTCCCCCACCCCATTTCTAATTAATACCAAGTCATAACTTCTTAAATTAAGTAAATGAGAATATTGCAAGAAGTCAGTAAAAGTAATTTAAAAGATAAATTAACCATACAATTAATCTGGCTTGACAAACAGGATCAGTTTCATGTGGTCCTTTCTTACTTTTTTTCTCATTAAATCCATACCAAACACTTTGTGATTTAGTGTATAACTACCACGTTTCATTTTAATCCTTCGTATTGAAAAGGAAATACTCTTTGTCCGCCATCTTAAGAGTGAATTAAAATATTTCACTTCATGATATACAAATTCCCTTTGTTTTTTTCAATACCTCTTTTGGTTTTTGATTAAATGACGATAATTAATTTTCTTTAAATATTGTTATTGCTCCTTATTTTAATTTTTGTGTGACATTAAATACTACCAATAAATTATTTTAAACTTTTAAAACAAACATTTTTTTCCATTAGTAGGCCTAATTTTAAATAAACATTTTAAATGGTTTATATTTTGAGAAAAGGTAACACAAACTACCATAAGACCCTTTTGCTTAAAATATTTAATTAAATTTCCAATTGACAGATCTATTACGGCGACTAACAATTGTTGTAAAGGCGGCGTGGCGCTCCCTCTCTCTGAATGTCTTGTTTAATCTTAACAAATTAAGTCGTCATCATTAATGATGAACTGCTTTTTATTATTAAATTAACTGTGTAATTGTTAAATGAATTATACTTTTTGAAAATACTTTTAGCACATTGTTTTTAAAACCAAATTAAATGACAAACGGATTGTGTTGTTCTCAAATACTTCAATATATTATAAGACCATCATTGTACATAAAATGTGTTAAATGTTAATAATTACTTGTAGAATTATTATACAGGTGGACCACGTGACCAGACGTTCGGCTTTAGGAGGACATGTCCTCCTTTTTAACGATTCTCCTCCTGTCCTCCCGGCTTTTGAAATTATGTAAAATGTCCAGCTTTTTTCGAAAACTAGCAGTAATAATAATAATAAAAAGAATGACATGAAACATAACATTCTTTCTTGTGCTAAAGAATTCTTCAGCCGCGGCGTCTTGTCGCTCGTTTTCATGTTTCTGCGTCTGCGCTTCGTACCTTACCCCACACCTACACCGCACGGTGCCTCCCTCCAGTCCAGTCCCTCCAAAGTTTTTATTTTTTGTTATTTTAAAGGTGTTTTGGTATAATATTTAAGCAAGCAGAGTTAAATTTTCTTTAACTAAGTCGTTTATAAGAATACTTATTATATATGTATTTCTACACAATAAACATGTATTTTTAAGAGTTTTGTATGAAAATACTACGAATAAAAATTCCTTTAAAATGTATAGGCTAAAGTGTATTTAACATTGTCCTCTTTTTTTTAGTCCAAGTGCCCTAGTTGTAAAAGTTTCCTCTCGTCACCCTGTACGTGATGGACTGAAAGTTCAATGGTTTATTCGTCTGTGAACGCAATTCAGAACAAATTTTCTTTATGTTTGTAAATCTTCAAATGTTTCAATATTAAAGACATAAATATTGAACCTTTGTGACATATATAGTTTTCGAATATATGACGCGATCAGATTTGTAAAAGAAAAACAAATGAAATTTTCACTCCTTATATTACGACAAACATTTTGAGAGTTTATAGAAAGGCGTAAATCAATCAATTGACACATCTCATGTAGATAAAAATATTAAGCCCCAAGCTACGCAATGTATACGGAGATTGCAATGTCAACGTGCGCGTGCTTGATAGATTGTAAGCATATCAAACAATATCTCCCCCTACCTGAGACAACTGGTCCATGGCTAAAATAGCGATTCTCCATATTATCTGGCAACAATAAAGAACCTTTACAGAAGTTAATAATAAATCAGACAGTAATTTGTTATTCCTCACATCAATGCGACATGTTTATAATTGATAACGTCAACTTTTCAAGGGAAAACAATACAGCTACTTTATGTTAGTAATCAAACGCCTTCATAGATTCAAACAATCTTTTATCTTATCTAAAGACCATGCATCAAACAATCACACCACGACTTATCTCTACGATAACAAATCACTAAAGATTGTACTATCTAAGTATCAACTAAAAAAAAAACATGATATTCCAAAATAACTTTAATTGGTACATTTTTTATTTGTACATTAAAGGTAAAAAAAGCATGTCAGAATGTTCTTTTACAATTAATGATATTTTTTTCAACAACATACGAAGCTTATAACAACTAAAAATTGTTTTCTTTTAAAACAATATAGCCTATAACGGATTTATCATATGTGACAAAATGAAAATATTTGTAGTTCTGCATAAAAATACTTTTGACGTAAAAACACATTAAATTACAATTCTAATTTGTATGAAAAACAAAAGCATAAACTTAATGCACTAGAGAGGGCTGTGATTTGCATGAATTTAATTCAGAATGTGGCACTCTGCCAACACACACATAGACAAGTATTTCTATTTTTATTTCAGCTTGTCGCTTTCGTTTTACTAATTAAAGGGATAAAATAAACAAATCTTACTGTACTGTAAACAGTGTTTGCTTTTTTCTTCTTCCATTAACGATAAATATAAGTAATAAATTTGTTTTTTTGGATTTTGTATTGTAAAAAAAACTGCAAGAACATTGCACTAACTTTCTCACTCACCCAGCTCTAAACCAAATAAAAACCAAACAAAACTAACGAGCTTTTTTTATGACGGTGATCAAGAAGCATTTTTCTTTCATGCCACATATTTTTAAACAATAATAGTGTTTTTATTTGTGATTTTGTACTAAGATTTGAGTCATTATTCTTCACATTTCTACAAAAGCTGAGAAAAAATTGAGAGAAATTCTGATAGTCCCAGAGTCGATTTTGGGGAGATAGGGGGGTTTACAAATAATTTAAGATACACTATTTTTCAGAGATAATGACCAATACTTTTATTAAGGTTCTTAGAGGCTACACTTTAGTAAAATTTGATAAAAATCGATAGAGAAGATTTCGAGAAAATTTGTTTTTTTATGTCAGCTACCTCCAAATTTTGAGTTATCAAAAATATGAAAAAACCTTACCGAGATTTGAGCAAAATTTGCCCACATGCTATATTTGATTAAAATCAGTGCAACGTGGCTCTAGAAAGCACTACAGACGACAGACGCCAGACATTTTTTTTTTTATTATTATTTATTCAGGAGACCTTAAACGGATACATCCGCAAAACTCAGCATCATTTATTTAATCCATCAAAGTCTGCGTTTGTCAGAAAATAAAAAAAGTAATTATATACCAACAACACAAACCAAATCACATTTGTAAATTTTATCAGATACAAAATTATCGTAATATTAAAAAAAAAAAAAAACCAATTGTGTTAAAATTTAGAATTAAGAAGATATCTAATTTTTAATAAATAAAAAGTGCATTTTGTCAAAGTAGGTAACGATTGATGGTATAAAGAAAGGCGATAACCAAAACATTTAGAGCGACCTAATTCTAGACTCAACACTGAAACCATTGGAGTGTGAAATGTATTGAAATGCAAACATCAACCAATCATTTGTTAACACTTTTCATATTTATGAACAATAAAGTAATAACATCGTACTGCTGTTATACATTTCAAAGTATAGGTTAACCATAAATTCATTAATTTTAATGTGACTTTATAAATGAAGTGCACTCTAAAAGTGCACTAAAATAATTCATTTACAATAAAATGTTAAGTTTTGTTCATTATGGAATGAGTAATTTGGTGCAATTTTCTGCTCACTAATATATCTGTCTGTGTTAGTAAACTCGTTAATCAGTCACAATTAATTCTACTAAACTTTGGTAAAGTAGGCCGAATTTATGAATTGTTCGACAAGCTCGTTATCGAGGGCGATTTCCATAGGGGAAACAAATATTGAAGGAAACTTTTTACCTGTAACTGCAACGTCATGAAAATTTTGTGCTGCTTCAAAAACTGCATTCAATCACGTTCTTACGATAAAAAATAAAATAATTACTAAAAATCAAAACTGATTAAACATAACCTATAATAATACCTCAAATAGGTACAATTTTAGTTGTGCAAACTAGGTTTAACTATTCTTTGAAAATAACCGAATAAATGAACCCAAATTTCAATATGGCCATCGTCCGATAACGGTTTTGTTTATAAGTTCCTCCTTCTTATCTAAATGAGCCTTAAACAGCTGATTTTGTTGCAGATTGCGATCCTTATGACGGAGTCTGCAGATAATGGATAAAAAATATATATTTTGAATTTGCGTTTTATGTGAGAGAGTTAATATGCTCCACGGGACATATTTATTGGTAGCAATAAACTTGAATTCCAGTCATTGGTGTCATTTTCCCCAGGATACTAAGAATTAGAGATTCCTGAGCGTGCCTTGAAGGTTTAGGATAAATCTTAGAGTTGTTACTATAAATATTGTTTACTTACGCACAATAACGAATAGAATGCTATTGATGTGAACAATATCTTGTGATGTTTTCAAAAATGTAGCTCTATATTACGTGTTTTGTATGTTTTAAAATTTGAAACATCCTTTCTCACATGCTCATAATGCAGAAAAAAATATTCCAAGAGTCGAAAATAGACGTTGAGTGGTCAAAATATCGGTTTTGAGCCCAAAAAAGGTTTTTCTAATGATGTGTGTCTGATATAAGTGGAATACTTTCAAGAGACTAAACGAGTGGGCTGATTTTGATCCTATTTTGTATTTCGACTCGATCTCGTCGCGTTTAGATAGACTCAACATTTAGACTGTCATTACAACAAAACTCAAATTCCGATTGTGTATTGGTGTTATGGCAGTTCCGTCTAAATTTCGAATTATTAAAAAATGAACAAAAGTTTGTAGGCTACTATGTTAACAAAGTAGCAACATCGATAAAAACATCTTAATTAAGGCACGTGCAGAGGACAAACATTAGACGAATAATTGGAGTCATGAACCTTTAAACTGCACAAATCCTCAAAAATCTTGATGTCGATTTTTGATGACAATAATTTCTCCCATACTGAGAACATAGGAAAGTAAATGATGAGGAATATTATTTGTTAAGTAAATCGTAATACAGCATTTATAACTTTCATTTAAGATGGAATGCAACCGTTAATGCTATTGTTGACCAAGAACACTGTTTGTGTCGAGTCTAGGACATCGAAATGCGTCCTCGCTGAATCGTTATTACTCTCCCAAGACATACGACTATAGACCTACATCAAACAAAAGTGAAACGGAACTAGAATTTTAATTTATGATAGGACATGATACTGAATAGAAGAGACAGAATATAAACCTCTATTTTGTGCAGAATAGGATAAATGTGGATAATAATATATCACATGATAACATGACGGTAATCAAACTATAGGCAAACCAGACAGAAGAAAAACCTGCGCAGAACCGTCTCATCTCGAGAGTGGCTCGCGCACGGATGGTAGGAAGGGGATTTGAGCGGCGGTGGGGATTAGTCGCTGGAAAATATTAAGCCCTACGCAATGAAGCAGCGGGCGGGTATGTCTGGCCTAACTCGGGCTCTCCCTCTCCCACCACAGTTCTACCTGCGCGAGACAAAACCGGCGCGAGGTTCTTTTCTAAGCGGTGCCCCTATAGTACCATCGTTCCAATACAATTAAACCATTAATTATTTGCAAGAAATACGTCATGAAACATGAAATCATAGAGTAAAAGTATGACACCCATGAGTGTCGTTAAAATGTTAGAGAAACTCATTTGTAAAATATACAGTTATTAAAAGAAAGTAACATTTCTCCCATAATAACTGCAAGACTTATTTCTTGAAGTGTCGACTAGTTGAAATAAAGCAATTGTTATTTAAATGAGTGTTTCTTTTCTTTACTGGTTGAAATATACTTTAATAAATATTTAGTATTCATAAATTAATACGACAAGACTTATTTTAAAATTTACTTGGTAAATAAATAATCAATAAAGACTGACAAGTATATAAACAAAATAATGTTTTGTTAAAAATATAATTTTCGTCATACTGCTTCAAAAACAGCTGTTTTCAATGCATGCATTGAGATGCTATAGTTGTTCTTTTTAGTCCTAGGACCTAAAAACATCAGCTGAGGTCGAGGTCATCAGTTGATAGTTCGTTTATACGAATTAATTAACGATTGTAAAGCATCTATAAAAACAACCGATACTCTAGATTGTAAATAACCGTTAAAACAGCTGTTACCATCGATTTGAAGGTAAATAGGTTATAACATTATAGTTTTTGTGAAAATTCTTTTCTTACATTTTTGCAGTATAACGAAAAATATAGTTCATCACTTGGACCAAAAGAAGGTTTTCGATCCTCGCTCATTTTCCAATTCAATTCGCTCAATTTTCAAGTTAAACTTGTATTGGATCACTTGGACCAAAAGAAGGTATTCGATCCTCGCTCATTTTCCAATTCAATTCGCTCAATTTTCAAGTTAAACTTGTATTGAAAAGCTTCACTTTTGGTCCTAGTGAGGAAATATACTATTATTTACTTCAATGAAAGAAATAAGTATAAGTAAAAAATACTACACGTGATAAAATATATAGGAAAAAATATTATACGTAATTGATCAATGTTTGTAATTTACGACCCTCTACAAAGTGGAAACGAGAAAGTAAGAGAGTGAAATAAGAAACGGGAGCGAGGGAGAGGAAGGGAAGTTATCAGTGCATAGGGCAATCAACTTGGAATCCATTGATGTCATTTAGTGTTTTCAAGTAAGATAGATTAGTAGAGTTATCAAAACATATCTCTAACATCTTTTGATAACACTTGTACAGTATTTGGTCAGTAGAGATGTGAGAAATTGATAATTTGCGCCTACTATATCTCTCTGCCTATGGCTTATGACACTAATGTTTAAAGGGCAGTGATTTAGATTCAGTTCTATTACATAAACTATTAACATTATCTCTTAATACAAAAACTTTCTGTGTTAATAATGCACTCTTGATAAGCAATCTGAATGAAATAAAAATAATTGACAAATCATATAAGTTTTGATTACACTTTCTTTCTGGAATTGTACCGGTAGCCAGAAACACAGGTACAGCCAACCCCCTGTACAATTAAATATCGTTAAAAACATTTCCAGTTTATACCGGAAATGGCAATATAATTATATCATATGGCTAACCAAAAGACGTCTCGTTACTCGCAACGAGAAAGTCAAAAAAGCTTTACCTTTAGCTCACAACGCGTTATGGGGCGAGGTCAGATAGACGGCCTATAATCGGGTAATTAACCAGCACTTAGAATTCTCGTCGTAGTAATTCTAACTTTCGTGAATGACAGAATACGCCACTAATCATATCCCCACGGTTTTCACGATGCTGGGTTAAAGCCGATACTTTTTTAACGAACTCTGGAGCTCTTGACTCTAGACCCAGTTGGATCGGGAGCCCAGTTGGTCCTTCTCACAGAACGATAATGCTACAAATATTTACCTGTTGCATACTCTTATCAAGCATTGTTGTTCCACGTCAACGTTACTCATTCCATTGACGTCATTATCTATCATTCCACAAACATTACTGTTATCTACAAATCATTTAAAGCAAGACTTACTTTTACCCAATCACTTCAATATACAGCTGTGGAATATAAATTCGTAATTAGTAATTAATTCAAAACTTCATTTTCTATAACAAGAAGACGTCACAACGCCTAAGTAATCATCCTGAATTGCAATCATCACATAAACACACCCTAAGGTAGACTGGACAAGAACCTTATTGAAAACGGTGACAAGTTGAAAAGTCAAATTCACTCTTAAAAGGTTTTTATCCAGTCTAAATTATTATGTATGTTTTATACTGGTTTGTATGCGGATTGCAATTGAGAATGACGACGTGGTCTTTGAAACGTCATCTTGTGGAAATTCAAATGTTACATTAATTATTGATTGAAGCTTACTTTTGATCAACACATTTAATTTTAAATTAGTTATGCAATATTTTTTATAAAACAACTGATTAGTTTAATCAACATTTAGTTGTTTTATCGACAAAAACTAACGAGATCCAATTAGAACTCGGCACTAATTACCACGTACAATTTTATTATTGAAAAAAAAAAAAAAAAAAAAAAAAAAAAAAAAAAAAAAAAAAAAAAAGATGACAGAAAAGTATGACTACTGGGTCAACAAGAACCGAGAGCTGTAGCCTATTTCCATTTCTTGATAAAGTTGACGACGAGAAGGACACTTTCTCAAACGCAAATAGAGAATGTTTGAATAATGATGAATCCGTATGAACCTGACTACAAACAGAAGATATTTCCACATAGCCTACACCCCGTCAAATCTCAACAAAAAGACTAAGGACATTAAGAACCTGTTGAAAGGACATGAAGGAGAAATGAAATCAGAAATCATATTGAAAAGCTTATGAAACCGGAAACTTCAGACGAAATAGATTAGTTTTTCTAAACAATGGCGGCCACTGGTCAAAATTTTAACTAAAGTTTTCAATTTAGTTGTGTGTGTGTGTGTGTGTGTGTGTGTGTGTGTGTGTGTGTGTGTGTGTGTGTGTGTGTGTGTGAATGTAGTAGATGAAGTTTAGTTTATTGTGTCTCTTGTGCCTTACAAAGTTATAATCTTTTACTAGCCGGTTCTTTTGCTTTTTGTTGCTTCAGACTGTGAAGTTAGTTTATGTATGATAATTTTCTTGATATTGTTTTATTTGTGTGATAACTAATAACAATTAGGCTACTTCTAAGAATATATTGTTTTTAGTATAAGGATATCTTCAATTTCTGCTTGGAAAATATTTTCTATTATGATGGAGGGTCCAATATAGGCTTTTCCTTAGGACCTCCTACATTTCTCTTGTGCAATTTTGTTTGTGTCAGTTTTTTAAAATTTTATTTTCTGTTAAATAAGCTATTTAGAGTATTTATTGTATTATATTTTTATTTGTTGTGGTATGTTTTATTGTAAATTTTGTATTTGTTATAGTGTATAATCTTGCACATGAGAAATAAAAAAAATTATTATGGAGAGAGAATGCCGACATACAACAATCACACAAGCCCTTCTCAGCCCACACCAATACACTCAACTAATACCAATAAGTACAGTGTTCTCGATCCATTTGACACCACTAACAATAATTCTATGATGGTAAACCACAACTCAAAACAGATGGAAATGTGAAAAGTTAAGTGGTAATGTTAAGTTGGAATTTTGATGATTTAAGTGATGTAGGTTAATTTTAAGAACTAAGTGAAATTTGTTGAATTTTCATTTTAAAATCATCTGTTTAATTTTTATAAAAAACGTGAACTGAACCAAGATTTTTATTAATTATTATATAGTTGTTTAGATCTAATTATATAATAATCAATAATCTATGATTATTATATACCACAATGAGGGCTTTGCAGCTGGTGAAATTGGCTTTCCTCTGTAACGCCGTCTATATGTTAAATATCCATTAAGTAATAAAACAACCTGTTGAAACTAAAATACGCTATCATTTCATCATCTAAAAGATGTTTCTAATAATAATCGAAACACTCCCTCATGTTCTCTAGTATTGTACAAGTCAGCTTTCTTGGTTAAAATATTAGCTTCTACTTTTTTTCTTTCTTTTTTATAAACTCATCGTCTTGCTGGAAGGAACTGCTGGACTGAAACGCGGACGTATTTTAGGACCTAATTCAGCTTACATAAATCCTGTACACAATCGAGAGTTTTAGGATGTTATACAATATTTACTTTGCGAGGCACAAAAGATCCATTTGGGTTGCAGTGGCAAGAGGCTAAATAGCCCGGACCCCAAAAATACGAACTAGGCCTATCGTTTAGTACAAATATACACAAATAGGTGATCGTACAGTATCCTCAAGCTATGAATGTGTCTGGGGCGGAGAGGAAAAGAGGGGCCCCCAGCCCCCCACACTATGTTGCGTATACTTTCAGTGGTACAACCACAATAAAAAAAATATAGACCTCAAATGCTTCTGTGTAAACGCGTACCCTACTTTCGTTTCTTTTATCGGTGTAAATAAGAATAAAACGTTTACAAAAGTCTGTCAAGAAGTTGTAACTTTAGGAATTAAATATATCTAAGCAGTAATTTGTGTACCTAGTTTTCATGGAATGGTTGTACCGTCAAGTCAGGCTAGGGAAACAAGTAGAAGGGAGGACATGCCCTTAATGGACACGGCATAAGCACAGTATAGTGGAACAGCCCCAAGAAGGCACTTGTACCCGGTGCGGGGCGGTAGAGGAAGAGGTGGATTATGTCGGAAAATAACACCGTTCCACAAACATTGACTTTGCCTCCGAATCGCCAGCTACCTGAGACTTGCCCTCCTCGCACCCCTTAACGTTTACTTGGAGAATAGTACAGCGTTTTCACCCGATCTTAGGCTTGTTTCACTATACTCAATATAAAAACTTGTCTTTATTTTGTCCAAATTAAAACTTTCTTTTTCTGCAAAAATAAACAAAAACTTCTTACTAACAGACTCTAAGATTAAAACTTTTGAAATCGACCTTACGCCAGGTGAGTTACAATTAGGATTTTCTATTTATAAGTTTGACCTGATGAGAAAAGAGGCCAGATAAAAATAATAACCCCACTTTTTAATTTTCTACATGTGTCGTCTTCCACGACTCATTTCAAATTATTACTGATCCATTCAGACAATACCGGATACAGTAAAGTTGACAGTTTCCGGTTACAGTTTATATGTTGTCCAGTCAGTATGTTGGATACCGGATGCAATTTTCCAGAAAATATAAATTGATATTAACAGATCAAACAAATTTTAAATCATTTCCTGTGTATATGTGAATTGGATTTGACTATCCATCGTCAACTTATTTAGAAATAATTAATTAATGAAACCATTCATTAAAAAGAATTATTTTAGAGTCAAAGTATTTTATAAAATAAACAGTGCACAAACATTGCATAAACTTTCTCACACACCCATTTAGGCTACAAACCAAAAACTAATAAAGTTAAAAATTTATTAAGAAAGTTTTCAAAAAATCAGTAAGCCGATTTTCTCAAAATTGGCTCAACGATTTTGATCAAATTTTACCAAAAAATGCCGCTAGATAGTTAAAAATAAAAATAAAGAACGCCGGACGGCGAATTCAAAATCGGCAGTATTCAGGAATCGTAATTTTCATTTACATGAGGTTTGGCACATTGTTTTGGGTTGTAAATATTTACATTTCATGAAAATTTGTTAGACATATTTTACTCGTATTTCATTATTTCGATTTGACGATACCTTCCGAACCGACACCTTTGAGGAAATGACAAAACAATAAATTTTATTTGGATCCTATCAGGTACATTTTAGTCAAATTTGATCAAAATCGTAACATCTGATTTTGAGAAAATAGAAATTTTGACTTTTGGT
Organism: Aphrophora alni; assembly: GCA_963513935.1. Taxonomy (NCBI): domain Eukaryota; kingdom Metazoa; phylum Arthropoda; class Insecta; order Hemiptera; family Aphrophoridae; genus Aphrophora; species Aphrophora alni. The sequence goes on along the minus strand of OY740767.1, from coordinate 105,430,702 downwards.
CTTATGCAATAACCCCACATTTTAAGATACATGGGAAAAAAGAACAAAGTCTGTTAACACATATTTGGACTGTAGAACACTGCAATAATCCAGAAACTAATCCCACAAACTCGGACCTTAAAACTATCTATATGCGAGAAAAAGTAGACAACGTTGTTTTAAGCCATCATATGACTTTCTCCATACTACATAAATGTATAAAAGTAAAGGTACATGTTTGCGTTTAAACATACTACAACTTAGATAACATAATATAAATACTTGATAACGACAGTTGATTTAAACTATCGAAACGTCGTGTATAGATTAAGTTTTAGTTTCCAACATGTCCTAGACTACTAGGCTATGTTGGTGTTTTTCTCTTTTATATTCTAGTTTCACACTTGATAACGAGAGTTGATTATACAATCGAAACGTCGTGTAGTAGTTTTCATATACACAAATGATGGCATTTGTAGGATTAATTCTTATTAATAATATTAACAACCCATCATTATCAAATAACTTTAAAACCAGGATGATATAAATGTTCAATGTACGCAATTTTTTATAGAAAATGTATAAAAACAGAAACATATTTTGGCAAGTATATCAATAAACCTAACACAACTTTTCACAAAACATAATTGTTTTGTTTAAATGAATGAAAGTACATTTTTGTCTCGACACAGCAAATCATTGAACTCATCGAGCCATGAACTAATTATAAATCAATCATATTTTGAAAACTAAAGTAAAAGCCAAAGTACAATCTCGTTGAACAAAGTTCTCAAAGTTGACGTGATTATACAAGACAAGGCGAGGCAATGACCTTTGTATAATTTTATGTTACAACTCAGAGGAAATTGGAACATTTAATTTAAAACAGAGATAAAAAGTTCATTCTTTTAGTTCATATCTAATTTAGGAAAGAACATCAAAGTTGGTATTTTTATAACCTTGTATTTTATTCTTCAAGTATTTCACATTGTAAACTACAGTCTATATAAAACATCATTTTTAAGTATGTACTTGTCTCGATAGAAATATGTTTCCTCAAAACTAAAACCTTTAATACAAATTTTGGTATGTAAACATTTTGTTATTCATTCAAAATTGTCGAAATGTATTTTAAAAAATTCAAAAAACATAAGATGTAGGCTACTGCAGAAATCAAAATTTAAGCACGATTAAAATACATTAATAATTAATATAATACATCTAAATATTTTGTTTCTTCCTTTCTTGAGAGAGGTGGGTCATACCTATACCTAATACATAATTTACAAACTAAATTTAAAGTTTTGTAATTACAGTATCGAAGTAAATACTCAATGACAAAATCATTTAAATTCCTTCACTTGGTAAATTATTAAAAGAAAACTGTTACAAATGACGAATACCATATACTTTATGTAATACTTATATCTTGTTCTAAGGTCAACTAATAGAATTAGAACAACAAGATTTGGTTAAGAAACAAGAGCTGGTTTAGAGACACCTGATGGAAAGATGAAAGAGAGGCATCAAACCTAAAAATACATAAAAAGGTGTAGAGCTCCAGATAGGTATTGCTAAACCCGTACTCATTATAAGTAACCCCTGAGCTATTTACCATATTAATATAATAAATAAGCAATGATATTTACAATTAACTTCCTCATTACTTGTATTTTATTAAATATTATTATTTCTATTAATAAATATCATTAGCATATAAAACACTATTAAACGATGCGAACATGTATGACTGGGTTACTAAAATAAGGAAAAACTTCTGCTACTCTGTAATATATTGAAGTGAGGATGGGAAATTACATCCTCAACATCGTCTGTAACCAATCGTTGCACGTGTAACGAGACAAATGTCGTAATGATACGATGCCTTTGATAACCTGCATGTCAAAGCAAGGTACTGTTACTAAACAATACTCTAAATATATATTTGTCTTCAAAACAATACTCTAAAGTATTTTGCACATGTATGTCGCAGACGCAAAGAACGCAAGTCAGTGGCTGACATAAAGCACATTTTCACATTACAATGATTCACCATACTAGTGACATTTGGTTCTATAAAATTATTAACCCATTCAAAATAATTGTTTTATATTTTGTAAAAAATCGGTAATTAAAATATAAGTAGCCACTTCGTTATTTGTCATCGTAAAGAGCAAATTTTTATCTAATTTATTGTAATATAAGTCGAATAACACAAGAGACACGAACAAAAAACTGTTTAAAATTATCGTCATTTTGTTCTGAATTTCAATAGGGTTCTATATGCCCACACAACAACCGTCATGTACTTATCTTAATTGTTGTGCCCACTATTGTGTTTAGGTACAGGCTACAACGAAGACGACGGATTTTGAAAATTACTTCTCCAATTTTTAAAGCCTTAAAACGTGAGGATCAGTCAAACACAGGAGTCGACATTTTTTGCAATCTCGAACTTACTCTATATTGGATACTAAAAGGTGAGATTTACGATACACCAATACGATTTTTTTATTTAGGTCAGTTTATGTATGAATACAACATAAATAATGATGTTCACACCTAAAAATTTAATTAGGTATTGAAGCTCCCTCATTTACGTCACTCTCATAATGTATTTAGTGTAAACACGAGGTACGTCATAAGGAAACTGCATCAAACATAGACGCTGAATAACTAATTTGCATAATGAAACAAATTCTCTCTGCGCAACATATTACTCAACTGTCTCGATTGTGATGTCGCAGAGACAATAAAACTAGTTTGATAGAATATTTAAAACAAAACGGTTGAATCACGGAAAGAATTGAACAGCAAAAACTGTGACAAATCGTATTAGCAATCTGGGTAGCATTTTGTTCTTACACAATTAAGACCACAAACGCGGTCAACTAATTATTATGTAATTTATTAATAAGGTTCCTTACGATTAGGCCCAACGATGTATGTACACGGTTTTTGAAAATGGTGACCACTCAAAAATTAATGCATGATTCCAAGACACAGTCCAGCGTGCTCAGATTAGGGATTCAGCGCGAACTTTCGTATTAATTATAACTATTGATATTTGATAATTGAGGCAAAACCGTCAGTAGTAAAAGAACAAATTATTTTTTAAAAAAATTTTGAAATTTTTCTAAAACTTTCCCAATGAAAATTTTTAATTGATCAAAAAATTTAAAAAATAGCTTACACGTTACATTTTTAATGTCTTAATTGATATGAATTAATCAATTCTGAGTTTGATTGGGATCAATAAGTAATAAAAAAATAATTTAACAATTATACTGCTTTTATCCTTGAAACGGTACATTATAACTTTCATGTAATTATATGCATGCATTAATCTAAATTAGAATAAAATATAAACAATAGTCCGATCATTTATGCTTCCACGGTATTTAGCCACCAGATACCGAGGGCCTCCAGTGGTGGCGGTTAGAGCAGTTATCATTGCAGGGGTTTTTATATCGCTGGATACAACACAATATTCATTATCACTGTGATTTCAATTAATGGTAAATCACAACCATAATACAAGAAGAAATCCACACGTTTAACTTTTATTTCCCTTAGGGACACACTATAGTGAGCACGAGATTGCAATCCCAAAGGTATCTAGCTGGGATCTACACATCATTTTCTTGAGTTAGATTCCTCTCTTTTTCTTATCAGATCTCTCTTAACCAACTCTTGTTCTTTTCCGATCCTAACGTTTAGGGTATTCAAGCGCTAGTGGAGGGGGAGGGGGTCCTTATTTTCTTCCTTTTTATTATATAAGGCTATGATGACTGAAAGGTTTTTCGCCTTTAAAACTTTTATAATTTATCCCTGTGAATGCTGTCCTTATTTACAGTAGCTGTGGTATTTCCTGCTGTTAGTTCCTGGTCTATGAATATTGTTTATGTTACTTGACTTTGTAGTACCACAATTATTGGGTTTACAAGAACGATGTTTGTATGTATTAAAAATGTAAGGAGCAATGTCTTCTGCTACATTTCCTATTTATAAAATAAACTTAACTGGTAAATATTCTGATTTTATAAGTGTGTTTTCCCACCAACACATTTTCATTATACAGTTCTGTAAAGTTGATTTTGTAATCAGGAAACTACAGTATATCTAACCAATTTATTGTTTCGTCTACACCAACACTGTTAAACAAGAAATTATATAAATGAACACACATTTCTCAGTAAACATAATTTGATTATATTTATTCTCATCGTACGCCAACTAAAACAACGTTTTTTTTTTAATGAAAGGTTAGCAGAGAAAGGAAAGAGAGGGGAGAGAGAAAGCTGGAACTTTACGGGACTTTGTAACGGTGTTTGGAAAGAATCAAGTTCACTCGCCGTCCAATGTTCCGGACTTCTAACCTGTTATGCCACAACAGCAAACCTGGTGGCTAAGAAATGAAGCAACCATGACGCCCGACTGGTTAAAGCCGAGATAAACTTGATGAAATGAAAGCCATAATAAAGTTGCCTTAGTAAAAATGGCAATCCATCGTAGCAGAAGTGTCTTTATAATTCATTTGTTATCCAATTTTTTTGATAAAATTCTTTTATAATCAATGGTCAAATTATATGTAGTTAAAAATAGCCCGGTCCCGTTCTAAACAACAGCTAATTAATTATAGATTAACATAAGAAATATAATGATTATATAAGTGATAAATTGTACCACATAAGCCCTCGATATGATCGTTATGACTCTAAGAGATCTTTAAAGGGATTTTATAACAATGTATTAAAAAGAGCTATGAATATTTTTTGTAACAGTATATTTATGTAACCATACATTTACTGTAAATATTAGTCCTTCAAATAAAGCTATGCTGAAATATCAACTTGAATTGTATACATATACTCATCAAAATTGTAAAAGGTATATGATCTTTATTCGAAAATTCTTCTTCAGCATATCAAAAACATGATTAAATTGAGATGCTCAAAATCGCCAAGGAATTTAAAAAAATTAAATTAAGAGACGCCATTTTGTAAATATAATTTTAGTTTGAGTTAAAAAAAAATTGGTCCAGCAGAAATAAATTAGGACTCATAAATATAATTAAAGAATAGAAACGGTGAATATTAACGATTTGTTTATTTTGTTTTGATTTAGATAAAAACTTAGTGATTAATTCGTAGGCGAATTCAAAAAACGTGTAAAATTCAGATTCCATCAAAATCGGTAGGCCTACATAGCCAAAAAGTTGAAAATATTAAATGAAAATTTTATAAATTTGTATAGTTCTAACATTTAACCCTATGCAAAACGATTGAAAATAATTATGTACTTATAATTGAAACTATAAAACATCGACTATAGAAACTACTAATTAAAAATGATATACTAAAGTTGAAACACTAGGCTTTATAGACGATGGAAAAATTGGAACAAGTGTTCAAACACCTAATTTGGATTACGGATTTGTTTCTAGAAAGCTCAATAGAAAAATATAACATTTAGTGTTAAATTTTCATCTCCAAAAGCTAAAAGAAGAGCAATAACATTTTGGTATAAGTAAAAAATATGGAGACATATAATAAAGAAGAATATATTACAATGGAAATCAGAGCTTGAAGATAAGAAAGGAGACCTTACAAAGGTATGCTTTATACTGAAAAGAATTGAATAAAGGGGGAAATATAATTGTTTTCAGTCAACATCTCTCTGTTTAAACGGTTATCAACCTGACGCATATGAGGCACAGCTGTGTCGCAGTGTCGCCAATCCCTGAAAAGATAAATTACTTTCTTTTCTCATCAACTTTCAGTTTATAGACGTTTACAATCTGTACTTAGACTTGTGTGTTTATTGGATTCAGTTGAAATACTATCTATAAACGTCAAATAAGATTAGGTATTGAAAGTTATTCTTAGTTGTGAAAGACGATGTTATACTGTAGTTGGAATAAAATATTTCTTTAATGATAAAAGACAATTTCCTAGAAATATATAAATACTTGAATTTATGAACCAAAACCCAAAGCATTGAATTGTTTAAACCAATTATTCTCAAAAGAGTAATGAACCAAGTCAAAGGCCACATCATTCCGAGAATAATCTACATCGAGAGTAGCACATTAAATAAACGGTGCACAAACTTTCTCAGAGTTGTCTATCAACAAAACCAAGTAACAACTATTCGTCACCAATAATGATAGTTGAGTAATTATCAGTCAAAGAGTGAAAATAAACAATGCAATACGTCTTTAAAAATATTATTATACTTGACGGCGACTAATACTTTTTGTTTGCGTCTTTAGAGGCTATGCTTGAGCAAAATTTTATCGCAATTGTTTAAGTCGATTATGAGAAAAAACGGAATTTTGTGTTTTTTTCTGTCCCAATTAACCCTCAAATTTGGCGATATCGAAAAATGAAAAAATCCTGAGATATGGCCTACTTTAAAAATTTGATAAAAAGCGGTGTTTTGGCAGTATAGACTATAGTGCATAGACATCATTCCATAACCACCGATTTGGAATAAGGGAACCTTAAATAACTGATATATCAAAAAAAAACTTGACAGATTTTTCACTCGTCACATAAATTTCTCTATGTCAAAAAGTAGACGTAAACTTCAAAAGTCGTCATTAAAAAATGTATCTAAACCTCGATTTTACGACAACAAAATATGAGAATGTCAAAAGAATGAAACAGGAAAGATTACCTAACCAAACTCTGGACGGAAGAGGACCACAGACGCGATAGGAAGATGAGTTTCGTAAATAAGTGAAAAGAAGAGGAATGAGCCCTCCCCCCCCCCCCAAATATTACCTATTTTGAAATGTGTGAAGATAGATACTGCATAAAAAATATTAGGCATGTAGTGGAAGGGATGCGCAGATTGCAAATCCCTTTGTGCGCAGGTATGCCAGATTGAAAGTGACTCTTAACACGCCAAAATTTGTAACGATAAAATATTTCCCATTTGATTAAATGACTCTCAAGCGAGGTAAATTCAACAAGCCAGCCTCGCGTTTATAGTAAGAGTCACCGGAAGAGTTAACCGTTAGCCTATTCCCACCTTCCTCACCGACAGAATCCCATATCCTTCCTTCGCCCGTCGCCCCCCCCCCACTTATACTAACTGCGTCATGTCTAATATTTTTATCTGTACGTCGAGATTAAATACCATACCACACCCGACACTTTTACGGACTGAATAGTAAATCGTAACTACGCAAAGTATGGACTCGTCAAAAGATTGAAGGAGGAAAGATTACTGAAACAAACTTTTAACCTGGAAGAAAACCAATGCGAAGGCTACAGAAGAAAGGAAGGGAAATGTCCTGAGAGGAGGCAACCAATTTGGAGATGTGGAAGATCGACAGATGGAGACTACTGTTCCGCAAGAAAAGAAGAACTACAAAAAGTAAAATTTATTAATCGTCATCAATCACGACTTTAAAATATTGTTAGGTCTATATGTTTGTCGTCAATTTATTTACTGCATTAGAAGAATTAAAGGTACAAAATAAGCCTGTTAGAAAACTACATCATTCATTATTTTAAAGTACACAACATCAAATTCATACAGACAAATGTATTTGTAAACGCTAGGCGAGATATTATGAACGAAGTTAGAATTACATGTCAAATATTATGCATCGACTGAATAATACAATAACTTCAGACCTCGAGGGGGCTTTCATGTTTGGCACGCAGCCAATGTTATTCTACCGATAAGTTCTGTTCGTTTCACCTTCATAATCTAGATGACTTCTGTTGAAGGCGCTAAACATAAAGATGTCTTAAACTTGACTAGACCACTCCCCGTTAAAATATACTTGTGTAGAATTAGTTTTTATTTTGTTAACACTATGCTATTATTATGACTGTAAAAACAAATATCGTTGTCATTAATAATAAATTAAATTAATCAATCGAGTTATACTCAGAGGCTCACTATAGTGTGTGGGTTTGGTAAACCAGAAGGATCTAGCTGTATCTAACTTTTTGTGTTTAGTCGTGGATTAGATCCCTCTCTTTCGTATTTCCTACCATGTCTCTCTTGGCCAATTTTTGTTCTCTTCCGACCCTGACGCTATTAAAGTAGTCGAAGGCTAGAAGTCTTTATTTTGTGATACCGAGAGGTTTTCGCCCTAATACAACAAGGGGGAAAATACCAAGGAAAACTAGGAGATGTAAATAAACATAAAAAATTCCAAACAAATCAAAAAATATTAAAACTGAATTATTGATAAAATAAGTAATCAGTCACCTCGAGAGAATTATCCGTGAGCAACTGCAGTTGATCTTTATGATTGTAAACATTTCAATATCTCTAGTAGAGTTACCAAATGAAAGAGAACACGTTTCAATGACCAATTCATCATCTTCAGTTGTAACGTGTACACAAACTTTGTGTTAGTAAATAAAAAGAGGTTAAGCCAATGTTTCTGCAGATAGCAGTCAAACTATCCCTGATCTTCTTTTATTAAGTAGCATAAAATTTGTGTACATACTGCGAAGAAAGTGTTTCCACAAGTGTTGTTCATTTCAAGTGAATAGCACAATAGAGTTGTTAATTGTACCTGAATATATTTCACAGATTAGTCACAACAATGCAATAAACAGCGCGATTAAAAACTTTACATAACATGATTCCCCAGGGTGGCGTAAGCAATATAACACCATAGAGGTAATATCGTAATTACAAAATTAATAGTTTCAAGGTCATTGCACTCTTGGCAATGTGATTACACTTTTAATAATCTACCAATAGAACGCTTCCTGGCATATTGGTTATGTATTGCACTCTCTGATCAAGGGAAATTCAACTATATGGGTTCGAATCCAGTGGTAACACACAGTTTTTTCTGTGTAACTAAATTTTATTCTTGTCAGTTTAAAGGTGAAATAGACACCTTATTAATACTGTATTGATGGTTGCCTGGCTCGAAGATGACGGGATTGGTTAAAACGGAAGTTAACTGCATCGTTCACTTTATTTTTAACGTAAAATATTAAAAATATACTCCCGTATGCAAACATTACGTTAGAAAATATAAGGCTGCAACCTATGTAAATTGAGTAAACACGTAAGAAATTCTTTTTTTAAAGTTAATAAATTCTCCAAAAAACGCGTAATAATAGATTTTGGGAAAGCGGACACCTATATATAGGTATATTAAAAAACATCTACTACATAAAACATGTAAGAAAAAAAATCAAGATTGCCAAAAAACGAGATTATTTTTCATTGCAAAAATCAACCTTCAAAACACAAAACTCTTTTTCTCCCAATTTACCCGCCAAATTAAAATTGGCCGATTTTTGTTTTAAATTAAAGCTCTCTATCAACAGATAAATTTAAAAAAATCTCATGTAAATTTACATACAAATGTAATAAACACAGCATAATATTACATTTATTAAATCAATTATTAGATAAATCAGCTTTAATATTTGGCTTAAACTATTCAGTGAATGAACCTCTACAAATACCAATTGTTCTTTCTCTCTGATTGATTGTGCGACAAAGTATTATAATCATTAAATATAAAATTATTAACTGTTCACACATGATATATTATGTTCTAAATACTGTATAATACCCGACACATCAATTCAAATTTAGATTAGGTTATTTATCTACATCTGTTTTTAGTGAGCAGGATTTTTGCGTAGGTACAGCTCGTTAAATATTAAGCGACACATTCAAAGAAACTTCCTCGTCTTCCACAAAAGACTTAGAGCTTTCTATATTTGTCGAGTGATATTTTTCTACGAATTCTTCAGACATTGAGAGTTATTATTTACATTATAAAGAAACCATTTGTTAACTTCGTGTCAAACAATTTCCTTGTTTTCAAGAATGATACAACAATTATTATACTTTTTAAAAATGACAAATTTCAATTTGATTTTATATGTAATTTCACACACATATGTAAAAGAAAGAAACTGAAAACAAATAATAAAACAGTGTAATTGAATTATTGCGCAATATAGTTGAAACTCGTCTGGCTAAAGAATTAAATTCGAATTGCACAACATTAGACATTAATCTTGGATTTTATCCAAAATTGTGTTGGTTCAATGAACTTGAATGTACACTACCACAATAAATCTCCAAACTAAGTTCTGTAAACTATTTATACTGTTATAACATTTCTAGTTAATTATATATTCTGAACTACAAAACTAATTTCCACTCGAACATCGAATAACCTTCTGAGGTTGAGGTTAGATCTAGACCGTTATGATGTTGCCAACATTGCAGAATTATAGTGAGAGTTAAGAAGTGTTGCCAACTGTAAAGTACACGCTCTAAGTATTTACAATTTACATACTTCTCTCTGGTCTTGTTACGAACTGCCGCTTTGTTATTGTTATGTAAATGGAAAATAAATTTAAATAATACATTTTACTAACTTGGTTCTGAAACAACTGTATTGATGACTTTAAATTTGCATTTAGTTTAATTATTTGCGTTCGTCGCAGTTTTTCAAATTTGACAATCAAAATGTTCTTATATTTTTTAAAGTTTGTAGACTTTTGTTTTAGACCTTTCCAAGAACAAAAGGAATAGAAACTGAGGTTGACCGGACGACACGATGTAAGGTCGTATATCGTATATTATAAGTTTTAAGGATTTCACTATTCTTTCAGTTGGTGTAATTATACAAAATTAACCTACATTGGGTTTTAAAAAAAACGGGCCATTTTGAAGTAAAATTATCAAAATTACGATCGTGTTTAACGCTAACGACGTTTCCTGACTTTCCCCTTTAATATTATATTGATTGGTTATGGGTTTTGTAACAGTTAGAATTTTATATTTTGGTACATTTAATTTAAACATCAATATTATCTGCAGTTTAAAAAATAAAATAAAATGAGCACAATGGAGTTTAAATTAATTTTAAGTAAACAACACAAGTTGAATTAACAATCATATACTGTACAAAGGTTTTGTAGAATGATCATTGGGCAAAGTAAAGTAACCTTATAAAACGTGAAGCAGAAAAAGTGTCCAAAAAAGAAGTTATTTTTGTTAAGTTTCTACACAATTATTTACTTTTGGATGACGAATTTAAGTTTTGGATAGAGATTTATAGTTAGGCCTACAAATCTCAAAATAAAACTGATATATTTAAAAAAAATAAACAGTAACAATGACAATACAATAAAGAATAAAAAAGATTTTGTTAATAAATAACACAAATAATAAAATAATTTGTTTAATCAATAATTGTTTTCCTTGTTATTAAATTTTACCTCAACAAGCTTGCTTTAATGCATGACATAACAACCGATATCTGGTGTCGAAGTCAACAACTCAACTATAAGTTTCTTCCAAATAAAACATATACAAATTATATAAATAACAAAAATATATCCGAGATCTAATTCCAAGCGAGTAAAGAAGTCATATCGGCGATCGGCGAGTAACGGCATTGCTGGCGTTCCTCATGGCATGTCTCATATTAAGGATGGTATCTCTTCTGGAAAATGACGAAATTGGTAATTATTGAATTACATTTCTGTCTTATAGCCCTGCTCGTTGGCCTCCGTCAGTTATTTGTTAATTTTGCACAAATTCCATCAACTTGCGTCATCTACTGTATTTATTGAAATACCAACTCAATGTACAAGAAGAGAAGTTTATTTTTAATATCACTATAGTTTTGTCTATTTCATTTCTGCTATGTAATACTTGTACACAACTGAATGCATATTTTTTAATTTTGAATGGAAGTATTCACTAGAATTAATTTTTTTTAATGGTATAAAATAAATAGCGGAAAGGAGAATCAAGTTGTTTTTCTAACTTGTACTGTATTTATCAGCTATATAACTGTATAACTGATGTGTTCACTCCAAGTCTTTTGTTCGTTGAATTAAATTTATAAATTATCAAATTTTGTTTAACTGCAAAATACTTTTAAGTCATCAAATTTACGCGTGGCCGAACAGCTGGGTAGTGGAGCGCTCAAAATGTTTTACACATTTATACATTTCATCAAAGGTGGGACTACAGCTGAACGATGGGTCGCTTCACTCACACAACCGCAGAAGATTAGAGTGTCCGGTGACCTACTCTCTAAGCCACTCGTATGAGTCACGAGTACGCGGGCTTCACTTTATAAAACTTTAAATTATTTATTTTTATATTTGAAAATTAAATCTAGAATATATTTTTATCCTACACATAATTACAAGAAAAATCAAACAAATGTAAGTATAATTTACTGAATATATAGCCCAAAATCAACAATGTTTGCTACATACTGTTGATTTTGGACTCTATTAAAGTAAATTATACATTCTTTGGTCTCATTTTCCTTATAAGGAAGTGTAGAATAAAAACATATTACAGATATTATTTAAAAATATAAAATTAAATAAATGAAAGTTTGATTAAGTGAACCACGGTAGGTAACTCATGCGGGTGTCCCATGGCAGTTCTAATACTCTGCGCTCCTGTATGTGATAGCGCGTGCGTTAGAGTGAGATGACCCTTTGTTCAGCTGCATTCCTCGTTTGGTAATAGTATAGGGATCAGATGTTTTGATAGCATTTAAAACCTTAAACAAAGATAAGTCCGCTTGTTTGACGACCTTGATCTTGGTATCAATATACCGATTGCTCAAAATTTTGCAGAATATTTTGGAAATAGTTCTATACATCAAAACAAATAAAAAGTTTCTTTGACAATGTGGCTTCGTTACCTGTCTGTTTGTATTTGTACATAATAATTAATATCTCGAAAACCGTATGAGCTATAACTTTCTGATTTTGGAGTTATTAATACCATTTATTTGAAAATGGCGAACATTTCAAAAATTCAAAACATTTTTGGGCTAAAGTACAGTTTTATAGTTATTGCGTTTTCAATTTTTGAAACGTTCGCCTTTTGAAAAAGGTTGTAGCGCATATGGTTCTTGAGATATTGTTGTTATGTAAAAAACACAGACAGACAAAGAAGTGAGATTGGAGATATTGTCAAAGGAACTTTTTTGTTTGTTTTGATGTATAGAACCATTTCCCAAATTTCCTGCAAAGAATCTTTGAGCACCCTTTATATAAAAATCGCCTACACAATAAGAGCTATTATAAAGTATTGAAATATCACCGGTAAGAAGAAAGTTCTGAAAAACTAATCCAACCTTCAGCCATTTTGAAATTTTCTGACGATTATTATTATGTAACATACTCAACTAGACAGAGACAAGACATATAGAAGATTAATTTATACAAAAATATGCCACTGTAAATTTTGTAAATCGGATAAATTGCAACTTTATCTTTTCACTTAGGATACCAAACTTTCTTTTTCGCCATTTTATCGAAACCTATAAAATGAGATTCACATAATGAATGCTACTATATAAAATTGAGTGCTCCATCCCTTCGCTCTTTAACGGGAATTAAAATTTTATCTCCGTTCAAGATATTATTGACATATGTAGCTTAATATCCTGAATATTTAAGGTTCCTATATGAAAGGGTTTTAAGTTAGGTAGGTATTATTAGATGTTTTTTTTTTCATCCTATTTATCTGAATTTGCATAATAATGTGAATGGTCATTGAACGTTCCAGGTTCAACTTTGATAAAATAATATTATTTTTATTTAATAAAAGAAAAGCGGAAATCTGTGATTAATGTGCGTAACTTTAAAACTGAGCAAACAAAATATCTTTATCAATGTTTCATCCCACTACAATGCTTGGCAATCCCGAGGGACATAGCTAGATATACACCCTTTGCCATGTAGTCCTAAGTAAGTTATCCCCTTTCACTTTTTCTTTCAGGTCTCCCTTCACCAACTCTTGTTTTCTTCTATCCTTGACGCTATTAAATTATTTAAGGACCAGTGTTCCTAATTGTATAAAGGTCTTCTTTTTTTATAAGGCGATGATAATCAAGTTTATCCTTTATAGCAACACCAACTTCTACATAATACGTATCTTTCTTTATTCTTAAAATCCAACAGCCCAACAAGAACACATTTTGTGGACAGAAATAGAAACACAAAATTACCGTAAATGCGGCACAATATACGGACTCAACGACCTTGAGACAGAAATAATTTTGTTTATGTGACAGGTTTATTTGGCACTTGCATATATAAATAAAAGGTTGAGATAATTTGCCAGTTACAGTGCAGTTTTGTATACATGCCAACACGTATAATCGAATACAGGTGATTCATTACTAATAACAACTTACGCAACAACAAAACAAAACTTTGATCTCACAGAGGCCTACAGCGTCATATATTTACAAAACATTTCATAAATAGTGTTGATGCAGTTTTCGTGTCCATTAAAAGAACGTAGTTTATTAAATTAAGAAATACATTATAAAACCGTGTATTAGTGATTTATTTATATACAGTGAACAGAAAGTCCCCTCCTAAACTTTTTCCCATACCGACAATTTAGTACTGAATAAAATTTGTTAAATACTTATATAATGTTTAGTAATGTGTTAAAATTTTCGGCTACCATCTTGAATCCGTCAGAGCCCATTAGATTTGAGTCATTTTTTTAATTATTTTTTTTTAATGTCAACATGCTGTTTTGACACATGATTTAACACCGTTTTTTAACACTAAGTTCAGTGGTATAGCCCGTCTCAAGGTAAGTTGAGGCAGGGTACCTGGCTGGAGGGTTAGGACGATGAATAGCTGGGGTGGCCCGGCCAGTAAATCCCATTAGTCACGCCTCACCGAATACTCCACTTAAGAGCGGAAATGTAATAAATAATCATTATTTAAGAAAATACTTGATACTGTGTTGTTAGTTATCATAATACAAACAATTGTGTGTTTGTCCCGTGCTAATCGGCCGACTTAAAGTATTGTAACATACTGTTTTGTTATATATTTTATTTATGTATATTTTGATTGCGTTATTAACACAACATAATAATAATAAATAACTCGACACGCAGCTATTACGCTGAAGTGAATGAAACGAATTTCAAATTTTATTTATGTGCGATCCTATAAAAACTTGATATAATAATAATAACAAAAATATTTCAATGGTTTAATCGTTATTTGTATATCCTGATTTAGAATTGATGAATTAGTCTGGTATTATTACCCTAAATGTGTATATAAAGTCCGGCACAAATTGGAACATTAATGTATGATTTATAGTAAAAAATCGTGTAAATAAATGACATGACCAACAAATATTAATGGACACTTCCTGTTAACAACTCACTCACTCAAGCCGGAAACAATGAATGAAAATATATACATAAATAAAATATATAACAAAACAGTATGTTACAATACTTTAAGTCGGCCGATTAGCACGGGACAAACACACAATTGTTTGTATTATGATAACTAACAATACAGTATCAAGTATTTTCTTAAATAATGATTATTTATTACATTTCCGCACTTAAGTGGAGTATTCGGTGAGGCGTGACTAATGGGATTTTCTGGCCGGGCCGCCCCAGCTATTCATCGCCCTAACCCTCCAGCCAGGTACCCTGCCTCAACTTACCTTGAGACGGGCTATATAAATTTATTTTTTAAATAATTCTCTCTTAACTCCAGTTATTCATGAAAAACAATACTAAATGTATGAATTTTGACTTTTTCGAATAATAGTTGCTTTAATTAGACGCATCTTGCTGCACTAGATTTTGATTTTCACCTAGATCAGTATAATTCTACAACTTACTTTATCATTACTAATGAGCGTCTTGGTTTGTTCTATAAAAGCCAGTTTAAAATCACTTTGAAGTTATTTTATGATGTAATATGAGTTTAAAAAAATTAGATTTAGGTAACAATCATAGTCTAGTTTTGTCTCACATAATTTAAACATTAAATTTTCAGTATTCGAAAAAAGTCAAATTCCATACATTTCCTATGGGTTTACGTGAATAACTGGATATAAATGAGACATATTAAAAAAATAATTATACCAATGAATTCTGGGTTGAAAAACGATATTAGATGATGTCTCAAAACATCATGTTGCCATTAAATCCAATATGGCGGTCGAAAATTTTAACACATCACAAAACGAAACATAATTAATTATACACAAACTTCATTTAGTTTGAAGTATAAAGACAAAAACAGTGGGAAAAGTAGGGGGAGGGGAGTAAGAGACTTTATGTTCACTTTGTGGAGCTATTTACTACGATCTTGTTTAGAAAAACTGGCACCGATATCACGAAATGTTCACTGATCCTACTCAAAGGGATAGTTTGGCGTTAATTGTGACTTAATGCATGTATAATATACTTGAAAGATGAATTTGTCAAAAAGATTAAATATATTTGATTTCATCAAAGCTGAAAATTTATTTTTATTTTTATTATCAATTTATTAGTATTTTTTGTGTTGTTGATATCGTTTAAGAGAAGATTAAACTGAGTCTTAGTTATTTTTAATACAGTCTTCTGAGATTACTAGTTTTAGTTTTAGTAACTAGTAGTTATGTTGACGTTTTTCACTTTTATCAAGTTGTAAGTTTATCGCTTGTTAACGGGAGTTGATTTAGGCGCTCGAAACTTCGTGTATTAGTTTTTACATTCACAAATTATGGTAAATGTTCGCTTAAAACAAGTTAATAATATGAATATCCTATAAATATATAATATATCAAATAGGCCTAACTATAAAACTAGAATGCATGTTAGTAAAAAGCTGAAGGGGTCACAATTTTTGGAGGATTTTGTGGAATTTTGGTATCTAGGCTTGGTTTTATAAATTTTAATCTTTTTCAGACACCCTTAAAAAAACTAAGGAAACAAACGTATTAATTGCCAAAAAATGCTTTCTTCAAAAACCAAAAAATCGTCCATATTCGTATAAGGCATTATTACACATAACAGATTTTGGGGCATGTTGAATAATAATCCAAACCAGTGTCAAATCTTAGGTAAAATAAAATGAGAATTAAGGAGTAATTGTAAGAGATGGGGGATAAAATTAATCTTGACCGTTGTATATGAAACAAGCCCAGACTATACAAATATAAATAACTATTTTTCTAATAACTATTTTTTACTAATCTGGGCTGAAGAGATCATACAAAAATCCACTTTTTGTAGAAGACCTCAGTAAGGATATTTTCCTACAACACTCAAATATTTATTTTCAACCATTTCGTAACATATCTATATTACGTACAGTATATAAGAAAAATAAAATCCTGTTTTTCAAAATTGAATTTTTGGATACAAACAAATAATTTTGTCTTCAAATATTAAAAACGGTGATGTAAGCTTGGTTCCATAAAACATCAGTGAAACTAAACCGCTCAAAGAAACCTTACAATAAAGAAAACTTTTTAATTATAATTATCAATTTAACTGGAAAATCTAGTTACAATCAAAGATAAACACAGTTGAACGAATCAGGAATTCCATTTTACTGGTAAATCACAATCAACGGTCCAATCGTAGTTTGAATAACTTCAAAATTAATGTTACATTTCTCGACGCAAATCCTTTAAATAAATCAAATGTTTACGTCTACTAGATGAACAAATATAATTTTTAATTTTAATTTAATGTATAAAATAAATCTCATTTAATTATTTTAAAACGTGTAATGAAATTAAAGAAACAATTATAATTAAAAAATAGAAAACAAAATGATTTTATAGAAAGTAAAAGTGCCACAATTTACAGGAAGGATAATAGAGTAAAAACAACAAAGACGAGTGCACGATCACCAGAGTAACGCACCCTTCTCCCCCCCCCCCACAATCCCGCGGGACCCGTGTCCTCAATATGGTTAAATGAACCCCCAGTACTCGACTAATAATTCAAAGCACTGTAGTTTAACGACATAAACATGTTTTCGTTTTAAGCAATATATAAATTTTATTTTTGCAGTGAAACAAATTTAAGGTTAGTGAAATGAAAAACTTTAAATCAATAGAAATATAGTATTGGTTAATAAAAGATATAACTGATTTGGCGAAATGACGCGATTAACCTTTTAAATGCACAACAATCAACATAAACACAAATCGATATAATACATTAAAAAAAATGTAAAATAAATTTGAAATAACTTACAAAATATTATAAAAACGAAACCAATTCCAGACTTTGGTTGCGAAGCATTTGCCATATACACTCGACATGACTGATCTACAATATGTTTAACAGATTACGCCAAAGGCTGAATTCGGTGACGGGTTGCATTTCTGAGTGTACCCAGGACTATTCCGTCTTATATAAAATACTAAAACGTGAATGTGAGTAATAAAGTCCCCCCCCTAACTTAATATGATCTTTATAATAAACAAGGATAACATTTATATTCAAAATATTTATTATTCTATATCTAGAATTCAAGTTTAAGGTTGAACACAATTGAAAACATAAAATAAAAGATAGTACAAATGAAGCAAACCATTTAAAAATCTTAAAATGAATATCAAAATCGCTGTGAAAATTAAAAGTAACGTTTAATGAAGAAGGCAACGATGGAAACCAATTATAATAATATATAAACGCGTAGTTTATGTGTAACACAGTCGAGAAATGACACCAATTTTCTTAATATCTACAGAATTGAGAAACGGTATATAGACCTTCCAACTACTACTCCCCCCCCCCCCAAGAAAGAAACCTAGTACACAAAAAAATGAACGAAAATGTGTTCGACGTCTGTCTGTCTGTCTGTCTGTCTGTCTGTCTGTCTGTCTGTCTATCTGTCTATCTGTCTATCTATCTATCTATCTATCTATCTATCTATCTATCTATCTATCTATCTAAACTGTCTATAAATCTATCTATAAGTCAAAATCAACTGACTGATCACGAAATCTGTGGATCAATTTTTTAACATGGTTTGGGGTAGGTCTATAGACGCATATTAGGGTTGTGCTAAAAATCTTGAATCTGAAATATTCGCTTGCGAAGTCGCTGGTAACAGCTAATTTATATTAATAAAAGTATCCAAGTCGTTGGGATTAACAATGTTATGAAAAAATTATTTGATATTTTTCAAAATTTATAACCTAGATATGAAACCAGGAAGTAATTTTAATTCATATTTTTGTTCGAAATATTGTAGAAACAGCTTAATTTTATTTTTCAATTGAAGTTTTTTGTCACGACTGCTCGTTATGCTTCGCCCACACGCCATTAATATTTAATACTTGAAGAGCGCGCTGTATACCAAATCGGAGCACCTGTATCCATCCTTTGGAACCATTAACTGTTTTAATGAATGGCCTCATTTTTAAAACTAATATAAACAAATTTTGCTCTAGTTGAAAAGAACATTAGTTTTAAATCTCATAACGATTTGTAGACGTGTTTGGCAGCAACAAACAAACAGACTAATTCACTCAGTCAATACTTGTACAAATTTGCCTCTAAATGTCCGTAGCTTGTAAATGTTCGTTCAGTTGATACTTTCTTCGGCAGTTACGTAAACAGGATTACAGTTAAACACTTTCTGACGTCATTTCTGTCCTAAATAGTTAACCAACTGTTCGACTATTAGCTCTTTAGTAGTTTTATAGCTATTTAAAATATACAAACATCTAATTTAGCAAAAATTGTCGAGAATTCAGTAATTTCCATAAGAAGCAACACAAGACGACGTTTCAATGACTAAATCATCATCTTCAGTTGTTTGAACGGAACTAATCGGAATCAAACTTGACTCAACAATGGCTTCCCATACCAATTAATGAATTTATAAATTAATTGAATAAATTAGCAAGAACTAATACAGAACAGAAATCATAACTTATATAAATATAATTGATAATTATTCTGGTTAATTCACTATTTTCGTACAATTTTGTATAACCTAAGGATTATACACATTGTATTAATTAACATTTGATGATCTATTGGTGGGAGTTTTACTCTAGCAACAAAACGTTTGATCACCGTAACGATATTATCACCAAGGTCACAATGATCATCGCTGTTACGGGAAAACCATAGTAGAGTGTATTTTATATTCCTTCACACCTCATTTTGGAAGGATTGTATTCTTCTAACATGACACTGTTTATCACATCCCCAAAGCTGGCTGCCATTAAGTCCAGAGAGATTTTAGTTTCCTGTTACATTATTCCTTTACTGCTGGAATGGCAGTATCATCTAATATGTAGCTGTAGTGACATTTTTTACAAGAGGTAGAGTGCATAACCTAGTAAGTTACTCTATGGGATTCCTACTCTTATTTCCTTTAACTACAGAACTTTAACCTTGTTTTCTCTAAAAAGTCTGTTAAATATGTACGATTCCAATAGATTAATAAAACATTTTGACTGCATCATGTTCAATTTCTGAATCATATGCTTGCGAAACATCCAGAACAATCGATGAATAGACGTTTTTGTTCTGTGACGCTATTTCTATTGTCAGAGATGCGATGTAATTGATTAACTCTCGGATGCTTATATTTTATTCCAAATTAATGGATTGGGATTAGTTTTTTACTTTCCGTTTAGTTTTAGTTGTTTAATGGTTTATCAAATAAATATTTTAGAAACTATTGGTAACAGAATTTTGAGTTTATGAAATTAAACTTCATTGAAAGCCTTCTTTGTTTTTGAAGAATTATCACCTCTGCTACTTTCCGGGACATGTCTTACTTAACAACTTAAATGCTGCATTAATCAGATAAGTCACCATGATATTCCCTTTCTTCCCAAATATTTGCATTTCCAATTATAAGACCGAAACGTGGTATTTTTCTTGGATGAAGATTTGTTTGCATTTCCTCGGCCAGTTCCTTTAATATCGCGGGTTTTAGTTGATCTTTTTCACGATTTTAAGAAGCCTGAAAGTGGGATGTAAGTCGACTTAAATAATATTTGTTTAAGGTGATGTAGCGAAAGTATCTGCTTTCTGATTGTCATCTATTGACCAGATTCCATTTGTTATTTTTATAGATGATACTTGGATAGTTGATTTTTTAAAATCTTTTGGTCACTTTCAGAAGAAGTATTCAGTCTCTCTATCAACAGTTGGCTTTTCCAAATAGCTAGTTATATAGTTTCTAAATAGGATTTTATTTATTCTAGTTTAATTTTCCAGATTTCCCCTTTTAGATGTTGTGTTTTATTATTTAATATATGTTTATCATTTGAACCTCTGATTCTTCATCATCGTCTTGATTTTCTTTTTTAAGTTGTAAACATAATATTAAAAAACAAGTACAAGTCACGGGCGTGTTTACTCTCAATTAATTTGCCTTAGCAACAATAATATTTATATAATACCAATTATTTTTCATTTAATACAGATGGAAATATGGTAGGAGGTGTAGGAAGGGTAGGGAGGGAGAAGTGAGGAAATCAGCTGAAAGTTAAAGACGATCCTTTCTAAAATTGTAGGTTCATCATGTAAATGTTGACTCATTAAAAATCCCCTTAATTAAATGGATAATGTTTTTGGATCAGTAGATATGTACAGTGTCGCTACGAATGTTTGGACGACACTGGAAAGCCTGTTAACCTACCCTGTACGGACACAGTACTGTGCATCCCTGGCACCGCTTCATGTCTAATATTTTCATATAAAAGTGTAAATTGTTAGATCTAATAACAGCAAATACTCCAAATATACGAGTATTTTAAAAATCGTTAAATATCGGCTAGCTGTACATATTACATAGTCATGCCTACATAGTAATCGCACTACAGCTAGTTTCTGAAAGGCACTTTAACTAACGTGAAATTGATCGTAGCGACTTACTATTGTTGAAACATCGTTCTATTATTCAGCAACACCAAGGAATGCGAGGGAAGTGCTATTATTAGCCAACTGCGAATATAGAATTCTAGCTTTTGCGATCCAGCGATCCGACAATTTGAATTAATTTGTCACGATATTTGGCTCATTGCATTTAAAGTATTTATATATGTTATTAAAACAGCAGTCGTTTAGCTAATTTGGCTCATATTAGATTTGTAGGTTCGTTATTACAAACCACTAGACAAGTTCGTTAACTAGAAACTTTGGTAAATTCCAAAATAATGGCGGATTATCAAAATTTGTTAGAAGCAGTTTTTTGAAGGAACGATTTAACCGAACCTCGTACAATTTCCACAATAACCCATTTTAAAACCTGCATCCAATGACGCCCAAATAAATCGGAGTTATATTGAAAAAAAAAATATCTGTTAAACAACCAAAATATTAGAAAAAAAATCAGCAATTATTGTTGTAATAATCATAATTTTAGTTAAATTTAGCATTTAAACTAGATTTAACTATTTGTTAAATGTGATATAATATTATGTTATAGCTCATTTTGTGCAACTTTGATCTGCATAAATAAATGCCAAAGTCAAAGTCGGCGTCTTATTATGTCAGCGTATCAAATAAAATCTAATTATTTAGGCTTGTATTGCGTCTAGTTAGGAATAAATACAAATAAATAAAATCTAAATTCCCAAACAAGTGCGCAGTTTGTGGCAGGGCTGAAATATTATTGAAAAGAAAGGAGGAGCACATGAAAAATATAGGCTACTACAAAAATAAACTTAATTAAGTGATTGTGTGTATTAAAACATGTATTTTTTAAATGAACATAATATTTAACTTTTCTTATTTTTACTTTTTCTTTTGGTTTTCTTAAGACATTTTTATATTTGTAGGCCTACTATAGTATTATGTTTTTACCTTTTATGTCTTCTAAATATGTCCTTTTATAAACGTAAAACATTTGTTTTATGAATAAATTACGTGTTTTTTTACAAAAAATGTGTGTTTTGCATTAAACCTCCATAAGGCATCTTAGCCCGAAGTGGGGTAAGATGCCGAAACTTAGACTTTTTTCAAATTAATATTATTTTACAGCTTATTATAAATTATTTTTAAATAAACGCAATTGGAACAGATGTAAAAAGTTATACATTAGACCAGTGATTTTTGTAAAATAAATCAAACATACCTGTAATTTTTTAAAGAATTAAAATGAAAACTACGGCATCTTACCCCAATTTACCTTAATATTAACTTATAATAAAATAAAATATGTATGAAAGGATATGATCTTGAAGATGGGATTCTCGCATACACTTTCATAACAATTTTCTTTTACAATAACAATTCTCACGACATATCATTCCAATAACAATGACATTGCTTCTTTTGTAATCGTGTCAGTGGCGCAGAATATCCTCTCGTTTGAACTATTTCCACTGCATGAATTATGCAAACTTTTGTTTGAATTGTGCATGTATAACTCGGCAGCTTATCACATCGTTATCATCGCTAAGCAGACTTTATATCATGACGGTCTTCTTTCATTCATGACAGTATTAAAGTAGACATATTTATCTTGTAGCAGGTTTATACAACATGTTCGAAATTAATCTGAAACAGCTGATAGCAAAACAAAGACGATTTGTGACTGTTTGATTTATTTTATACTCGGATTTGGAAGTAAAGGTAATGATCATTTAAATCTGTTATAATTTATAAATCACATGTTTAGGTTTTTCCATTAAAAAATATGCGGTGTACATTTAGATTTAGCAAGGTCCCTCGGGATTGCCAAGCCCGTATTCACTATAGATGAGTTCCTGAGGGACTAAAAGGTTATAATAAAGGCTAGCAGGATTACAAGGACGAATCGCAATCACACCACTTTCTTATAGAAATGTAAATATTAACTGATGTAATAGGCGGGAATATTCATAAATATACAAACTTCAATTGTAAGTTCTAAAAGTTATTAATGAGTTTACAAATACAGTTGTGTAAATATTGTTGTTTCTGAATTATTAGACGTATTTTGGGGGAAACATTTCAAACCCGATTTTATACTGAATTTTAAAATTCATTGATTTTTTAGAGTCAAAATAACAAATAAAATATTTTTTTATACAGTATTCAAAAAAATTTCCTTACAGTCGTTGAGATTCGCTAAGGATTGATCATATGTTTTAAGTTAGTAAGTTTTGTATGTGCACACAAGTTAATAAAAAAAACAACTATGGCGCAAGAACCGAGGCCTGAAGATATACGGCTCTTTAATCGGTTATAGTGTGGTCAGCGGAACGAATTCCTACCACCGTAATTCTATCCATCACCAGCATTCGGTACCAATACCAGATCCCCACTTTGTACCCATGTTGAACCAACATCGTAACTTTTTGAGCTCACCTCCTGTCAGAGAACCCAAGACCTCTCGCACACTAAACGAGAGCGCTAGCCATTAAACCAACCGAAGCCAACGCACAGTATAAAAAATGCAACGTAAAAATTGTTCAACATAATTATATTTAAATTATCATACAATGTAAAATGAGAAGGAAAAAAATATAAAGATTTTATCTCTTATAATAATCCTCATCACCAAAAATATTTGACATGGAGTCTTCCTTAATTCCAAAGTTCTGTTGAAATGAATATTGATAACTAAAGTTGTATCGATTGAAATTTTGATTGGCATGGTTGGGAAAATGAAGAGAAACGCCAAATAAACAACAAAAAAACTTGGGACGATAAGAGGTGCAAGTGGAAATGTTATCCATGTTTAAATGTCATAAAATTCAATTCCCGGTTTCCCACAAAAGTACAAAATTAAAGAATTGACATAAATACACTATAATTTTAAGTAACCTCTGAATACGGATGTGGCAGCCCTAGCCGGATCTACATCTCTTTTCACGTAGTTTAGGTTTAAATCCCTCCATTTCAACTTTCCTATAGAGGCTATCTTAGACAACTCATCTGTTCTAATGGAGATGGTGTTGTCACAGATGCGATACTAAAACATTCTATAGAAAAGGCTAAAGGCTACTAAAGATCAATGATAGTAAGACTGAGTATATACTGTTTTCACTCAGCAATAGTATTATAGGCGATAGTGAGATTAAATATGTAAGAAACTTTCGAGGGTAATATTTTTAATGAGAAAACTAAAGTTAATTGTAGGCTTTGATGTCCTGTTGATGATTTATTTGATATACGGTATCCAATTATGGGGTAATTCCAGCCTCACTTTCAAAGTCTTTCTGCTTCAAAATAAAACTTTAAGAATTATTTCACGTTTATCTGATAGAGTCTTATAAAGGCAGTTTCTCTAAATTACAGATTCCCTCTATATATATATTTACTCAAATCTAATCCATGTTAAGCAGAATATTTCACAATTTGTTAATCACAGCTCAAGACGTACTATAACACTAGAAATAGACAGGATTTGGTTATCCCTATTATCATGCTGAAAAAATTACATGAAAGTCACAGTGTTCAGCAAATTAAGCTATTTAATAGACTGCCATGTTGTGTACAATCTTTGACTGAAAGACAATTTTAATTGAGTATAATTAATTTTTGACACAAGGCTCTTACTACTCAATAGAGAAATATATGAATTCCGAAGTGGCTAAATTTAAGATATTGGACTATTGCTAATTTTATTATATACATGTTTAAAAGCAAAATAAAACCTACTGTATATTGTATTGTACTCTGATTCTCTTCCGTCCTTAACGTATATTTGATATTTAAATATTTAACGTATATTAGAGTATATTTGATAGTTAGTGGTCCTCGTCGTTTTTTTTTTATAAAGCAATTATGACCAAGAGGAAACATTTAAACAAGGAAAATATGTGAGTAAGCATTATAAAAAGTTTACTATTAGAGAATTTTCATAGGAATTTCCTCATTTAGACTGACGGAAGTTAGTGTTTATCAGCGAATATGTGAGAAATAGTTTGCAATTTGTGTGAAACATTTATTCCATGAAAGAACATATTACGTGACTCTGCGCTGTTATCTCATCTCAAGTCTCGTGTGTAGTCTCGATATCGAGATGAGATTAAAACCGAGTGAAACTAGTCTCATCTCGTGTGCGTTCACATTCTACATTGATGTATTAAATATCCGATCAACTTGTAACAATAATTATAATAAGAATCCAGTGGCACTAAAAGGTGGGAAAACATTATACTAACTGACACAACCATCCACAAAATCAAATATTAAATAAAGAAAATCTTTTCCTTGCAAGTCAGGTTGTTAGATATTATCGGTCGAAAAATGAGTTAGATTGGTTTGGGTTAGGTTAGGTTTAGTTAGGTTCGGTTAGGTTAGGTTTAGTTAGGTTAGGTTAAGTTAGGTTTGGTTAGGTTAGGTTAGGTTAGGTAGGATTAGGTTAGGTAGGGTTAGTTTAGGTTACGTTAGGGTAAAAATCTGTCTTCCTCGTCTTTTCTAAAAATATTTTCGCTAATGAATGTAGGGAATAATGAGAATTTAAACATTGCCCTAGAACCCATTCTAAAGCACAACCCACATTTTCAGCACATTTGATCTTTACCGTCATTTTTAATTAGAAAATTTATAGTTTTAAAATTTTTTTGCGGTTTCCTCTTATAAACCGCCCAACTACTAAACGTCAAATTAAAAAATGTAATTTTCTTTATTACCCAGTTTGTTACCATGTATTTCTTACTAATGGGAAACAAGTTGATCTAGAAGGCTCCTATTTGGTCAAATTTTGTTAAATTTGTAATATTATTATTATTCTTAATTTGAATGATTTATGGTTGCTTCGCTTCTGCCATAAACTGGCTCTAAACTTAAATATTATATGATCGAAATCAAATTTTAAAGGCTGTGATGAAGGTACATTCTTTTTTGACAATTATTCCTGAACGATCATTTTATTTTACTTGTGATTTTACGCACTGATTTGGGTAATTTCTCTTCACATTTTACTAAAATTTCAATGAAATCATTTGTTATAAATCCAAGGCTAATTTATTTGGGTTTCCTGATAACTCAGGAACTGGCATTTTGGTAAAAATGGCAACCAATACGTTTGGGACCTTGGGGGTAAATTTTGATCACGATTGCATTTTTTCTGTCTTATGGCGGGTACTTCTAAAATTTGAGTAATCAGAAACAAAAAAATCATTTAGAGATAAATATAAAATATGCCCATTTATAGTGCAATGCACAAGCAACAAATCACATAACTTTCTTTACACTACGTATATGGGGACAGAAATAAATTAAAATCCACTACAATAAATCATAAAATAAAACAACTTACATAGTACGCCAAAGAGTTAATTACAATATTGAGAACATTTCGCAATAAACCGTTAATGAAACACTCCTAGTACTACAACACCCCAACACACCAAAGCGACGATTCAATGACATTCGTCGTAACTCTACGTGTGAGTGTTACAACCGAAGCAAACGACTAAGTTACTAAAATAATACCGACTAAGTGTTTAATTAACAGTCTACTTACGCTATTCAAAGTACAACTGCACAAGTACACCAACCTGTAACAATAAATAGCAATTATAAAGTCTGAAACACTCGACGAAGTGCAGCACATTTTATCACCCCAATATCCCTCTCACATGCAAGTCCAGTGGGGAAAGGGTGAATTGATGAGTTTTTTTTTTCATGAAGGGGATAAGAGGGGAGGGATCTGGATAACATTGCTTTACTAATGATCCCCTTTTCTAGCGAAGAAGGATTTATAGGGTTAGCAACAGAACTTAGTTTTTTGTGTTTTATTCTAGTTTATTTTGAAGCAAACCAATATTTTAAAATCTAGTTTTAGAAGAATTGCGTTTATAAAACCGTCACTGATGCACTTTGTAAGCTTCTCTTATTAAACGTTTCCTTTATTTTTCTTTGTACGCAATAATATTTACCTTCCACTCATTAAACTTGTCAATGGAAATTGCCGATTAGTAAAGTTATAAATTCAAGAAAACTTAGAAATTACATTTTCTTTTTACAAACAGTGAATAATTGGCCCAATTACGAGTTCTAAGAACGTCCTTGATAATGATTTATAAGTCAATATTTACTTGTTTTTGACAAAGCGTTTTTTTCTTTTATATCAACAAACGATAGAAGTTTAATTTATCTATGTGGAGTTTATTTCTTAATATTAGTCAACTAAGTCACGAGAGAGAGAGTGAGAGAGAGAGAAAGAGAGAGAGAGAGAGAGAGAGAGAGAGAGAGAGAGAGAGAGAGAGAGAGAGAGAGAGAGAGATGCAGATTTCATAACTGAAATAATATAAATTCATTATTAATCAAGACTTAAGGAGTTGAAAAACAATAATTTATTAGGTTAATAAAGTTGAAAAAGAAAATCTGAAAGCACGTACACTATATTATACGCCCAATATTTGTTTTATTTTCTCACATATACGTAGCATAGAGCAAGGTATGTGATCGCTCTAAACACAGTGGCAGAACATCGAGTCCGAACAAAGTGGTATGTCTGTACAGTGCTTTAAAGCCCAAAATAACTGGCTTGATTTTAATTAAATTTGGTATGTTGGTATATTTTGACCATATCTCAAATTCCCCCTCTGTTTTTTCGATGCCTCAAAATTTTGAGGTAGCTAGCTGAAAAACAACAAACTTAAAATTTTCTTAAAAACTGCACTGATTATTTTATTTAAATTGTATTTAAGTAGTATCTAAGGACCGAAACAAAACTTATTGGTCGCCACCTATCGAAGAATTACGGTTCGCGAGATATCGGTAAAAATTTTATATGGGTTCAGGAATAATTGGTTAAAAAAAGAACACTGACTTCCGTCATTTAAACTTGATTTCATCCTACAATATTTATCATTTAAGACACAAGTTAAACAGGTTTAAACCTTTTTAAATAATAAATAAAATCTAAGATGGCACCCAAGGTTGAATTTCACTTATTGACGGGCGATTATCAAACTAACTTGCATTATTGGTGAGAAATGGTTTTGTTTGGTTAATCTTTCGATTGTGAATGTGGTGTCTGAGAAATTTCGTGTAAGACTGTTATTTCAGGGGTCTAGTTTTCACTAAGAAACCACATACTGTATTAAAATTTTCGTTTAAAAATTTCATAACAAATCCTACATAATTTTTTTTTTAATAGTAAAACTTTATGTAGGGTGTTAGTGGAAATCGATATATAAAATGGAAAACTTAGTTGATTATTGAGAGACTGTATAAATATTTGCACTAATATTCTACTTTTTTCAGTTCTATTTGAAAATCTAACCGCATCAGTAAATCAAGAAATTACACTGCTATCTTGTGTTATCACTGTTTGTGAAACCATTTGCTAGATGGAGAATTTTGAATAGCAAAATGTTTTATGCTACCGCTTTCAAAGTTTATACACGACATTTAAAGTATCAAAGAAACTTTGATTTCGTTTTATGTCTTTCTAAACAAACAAAAAATCGCCGTATGTTCGGATGTACAGATCAATTTCCATGTCATTTTCACTAAAGAACCCGATTTGGCTTTTTCACATATACGTTTAGAGAAAGCAATTTTTCTATATGTCAAAACACAGAGTTGAGTTTTGTTTGTTGGCTGTGCAGTGCTTTATAATAAAAATCAGTCGACAAATTTTGATCATATATGAACATATTTTGGCTATATCTCGGTCATTTTTTAGATAACTAAAAATTTGAAGAGTAACTGGTATTTCCTAAAATCAGGCCTAACGATGTTGCTAAAATTATTAATTGTTAGTGTATTGTCGCCATTTCCCCAAAATCTTCCATGGAGCTATTATAAACGAAAATATCTCAAAACAGGTTTAAATATTTCGGCGAAACAAGAAGATACCATACCAGTATGAGAAATGTCAAAATAAAAAAATATGGATTGCCATAATTTATTAAAACCGAAAATAAACCTTAACCGCCGTCTTTAGAAACTCGATTCCAATCAAATGCGATATACGCTGGGGGGGGGGGGTTCATTGGACAAATAAAGCAAGATTAGGCTATAAATATATTCCTTTATATATAATTTAGACTATAATATAAATTAGTTTTCCTTTTATACGAAATACCCCTCTTATCTCCCATAAGAAATATATGGAAAAAACAAAGTAATTAATTTTTTTTAATGTTTTTCATTACTCATATTAGAAGTAGTTTTGTGGTTTTTTAATTTTAAAATACCGACAATTTTTAAAACCGTCAAAAATATCACTAAAAGTAGATAAAGGAAATGATAGAGAAACTTAAACATATAAAACAATATTATTTAGCACTTTTATTTGTTTTTGTTTTCTATGGTAGGCTATACAATTTTAGATTTTACTAAATATGTTTTATCCTATTATGAACACTTCCAACTACGTACCCCCTCCTTCGTACAAGTTAATGTACTCGGATGGCTCGACATATTGTACAAGGGTGAATACAAATCACAAATTGAACTCTAAATAATAATAACACAACTACCTGACCTTTACAAGTTGTATTGTCACTATAATACAATTTGAAACTAAAGCTGAGTGAAATGAACAACAATATTGCTTCACCTGTACTGTATTCTGCCAACAGTAATTGCTGTGGCCTGTATCGATCCTCGCCATTATACGGATAGGGGAGCGAGGGACTCTATACTCGATAAACACAGCATTTTGTACATCAGCAGGATGACTCTATTTTATTACTTAATACTTTACAATTTATATAATGAAAAGAAGAAATACTACACTAGGTTACCAAAAATATAATAAATTGTCTAACAAGATTGCATACATTTTCTAACGCACACATCTATAAAACAAACCCAAATAAAAATTACCTTCAGTCGAAAAGAAAGAATAAACAATGAATTTCTTCTTATGATTTATACAAAATATTTTGAAACAAAATAAATTTAAAAAGAGTCTAAATTTGCTCCATAAACACTTCTTTACCGTAAATCAAGCTACGAGTTCAGTTTTTTTTTTTTTTTTTTTTTTTTTTGCCAATTATTTTTTAATTATATTTTTTTAAATACATTTTGTTTAGGTCTTTACAGGCTACACTTGAGCAAAATTTTATAGAAATTTTATGTTTTATCTTACAAATGTTAGTTATAAAAAATATATATATATACTACCGAGGTATGACGAAAATATTCCCACCTAACAAATTTAATAAAAATCAATATCAACATTTAAACTACGCGATGTTTCGATAATATGAATTTACTCCCGTTATCAAGTAATAAACTTAAGCAGGAGAAATGTGAAAAACGCCAACAATGACTAAACCAATGTTGGAAAGTAAAACTAGAAATCTAAGAAAGGAAAACAGGTCTAAAGCAAGGCGTGAACAGACAAAATAAATAAAAGCAGATACAAGCGTAATCAAGAAAACCACAAATCAAAGAATTACACAACACAAGGAATAATAAACTACATGTTGACTTGAGAACCTATTCTGTCCAACTAACTGAATAGTGGTTGTATGCAAACAGGGTGGTTACCTAATGGTTTATAGGGATAAACAACATTTCCCCTTCTCTTTTGAATGTTTACTGCGTGACCTTGTGATCACTCCTTGTGGCGGCTTAACTGGAAAAAATGAACAGCCCTATTTAAGTAGAATTTTTTTTTTCTCCTCGACGTTTAATTCAGGTTCTACGTAGATTTATCAGTTAATAATGGGTGTTAATTCAACTTAATGGGCGTTAAAATTATATATAGATATGCCAATACTATCCAATAACTTTATAACAGAATTGAGCATTTTTGTTTTTGACCATATCGTTTTTTTAGTATAGACTATGTTATTTTTTTTATCGTACATAAACACGTTTATGCATAACATAAGCTGCAGCCTAACATAAGCTATTGAGTTTGGGTGAAAAGTTGCCAATTTTTTTCATTTTAAAAATTAACCGATTTTATTAAATACACCTATCTATTTTTCTGGTTAACGAAATGGTTTGTAAATACGAGAATATATACTGAATTTGAGAGTTAAGAAAACACATATATACAATGAGACAAAGAAATGGAGCCAAATTATTCCTAGGTTAAGGCCATTTCACACCGGCGTACTGAACGTCCTGGACGTTTGGTACGTTTTTGTCAAAATAAATCGCTTCCCATGCTATCAAATGAGCCATTTCACACCGCGCGTACAGTACGTACCGAACGTCCTGGACGTTTGGTACGTTTTTCGGAGGATCGCTCGGAGAGTGATTTTTCACAAACGTCCAGAACGTCCACGGCCTAGCGCATGCGCAATGAACACTTCGGAACCACGTGCTCCGCTCCTGTCAATTCTGCAAAACCCCGCGTCATCTGCAGTGTGTTTGTTGTTGCTGGTGTTTTGTGCATTTGTACCATGGAAGCGTTGTTGGAAGAAGTACGTGATCATCCTGTAATCTGGGACACAACCCTAGAAATATACAGGGACCTGGTTATGAAGAACGCAGCGTGGGAGGAGATTACTGCAAATCTTCAGAAAGATATTAAGTTGTCATTTACTGTAATGTAATAACATTAGAGCAACGATTATATATTTATATTGTTATTTAATGGAAGTTATTATAGTATAATAATTATTAATGACCTCATTTTATATTAGTTTTACTAAAGGCTCAATTTAAAAAAAAAGAATAACAATCGTATTAACTTTCACAGGTAAAACAAATATTATTTAAAATAGAAATCATGTTATGTTATGTTATTCTTAGAAATAGAAATTGATATATAATACTAGGTACAGTAATCTATAAAATGTACATGTCAAATACCTAAAAAGTAGGCCTACATGTAATATACTGCATTGCATCTAGGCATTGTGGATTACATTAATACAGTGTGCACTAATAATAAAAGGGAAAATGTGGTAAAAAAATAAAATAATACAAGAGCACTGATCGAGCGAACGTCCTGGACGTTTGGTACGTTGTTGGGCGGTGTGGAATGGGCGCGTACCGAACGTCCCAAACGTACCAAACGTCCAGGACGTTCAGTACGCCGGTGTGAAAAGGCCTTTAGGATCGGTGGACATTTCGTGTTCTCAGTTGTAAGCGAGAGAGAGATCGCATTAGCTAGAATTTTTATATTAAACAAATTTGCTAATAAATAAAACAAATATATTCAACAAACAATCCCACATAATTATATCGTATATTCTTTGTAATTCACGCACACAAGGGTTTAAAGTTAACCGAAAACCTAAATATTCGCACCAAACGCTGAATGACTTCGTCTAAAAGCACATGAAATCCATCCACGAATGTTCCATCACCAATGACGTAGGCAGAATTCATTCAACAGAGACCTTGAAACACTCGTCAAGGCTCTTTTTTTTATTTCGCAATTTTACGAAATGTTTATTAACACCACATAATTTTATTCATCGCAGGGATAAATTCGTAGTTGCTTATCAAATTTGAATTTAATTTATTATTACAGTACTGTATTATTATTTTATAATGGTTCTGTCAATAACAAATTTTTGTTATTTTGTTTAAAGGTGAAAACCCTTTCGGTTAAGATCGACTTATAAAAAAAGAAGAAGAAAGAAGGTAAATTGAAGACCCATAGACCTCGACTACTCTAATATCGTCAGGATCGAAAGACATCAAGAGTTGGTCAAGAGAAACCTGATTGAAACCTGATGAAAGACGGGGACCCAAGACAACAAAGTAACTTCGGAATTTCCATACATCAAACAAACTAATGCAACCCAAATGTACAGGAAACGGTTGCGACGAAATGGCATACAAGTTGAAACTTGTTGAAGATATCCTGAAACTTTGAAACCCGTGTCGATACCAACACTGTATCAGTGAAATCACACCACAAGTTGAGAATTGTTTCCTGAAACCTCCAGTGAGTGGCCACCTTATAAAACTCATTAACTGGAAGTTTTAATACATGCAATAAATGGTTATTGTAAACCCATTGTGGCTACTGCCTAAGGCAACCTATCAACAATATCCACAGAGCAAGATAATTAATATAAGTTATATATTTTATGGATGGCTTGCTCTGGGAGGAGGGGATGATAAAAATTAAATCCATTAGCCTCCCCCCCCCCCTGGAAGAACAAACAATTTGACTAATATTTATTATATTCCAATTCAAACTGAATTTAAATGAAAGTTGAAGAAAATTTTAAGAGAACAAAATATTGTAACTATTATGTGAATTATAATTTATTTGAAATTTGTGTAATTCTATGAAACTCGAAAACGTTTTAATTCGTGTAAATGAAAGGTCGTAGAACGATTGGCACACATTTTTAGCCGATTTGGAATAGCACGACTGGTACAATCATTAGAGGGGATTAAGAAGGGGCACGATTGGCACAACCGCCCGGCCAGGTAGTAGCAGCCAGGTAGCCAGAATGCGGGAAAATGGGAATTGTTTTGTCCCCTAACCTAACCTAACATACATGTACGACATATTTCTACACCACAAATGCAATATTTAATATTTATTATACGTTAGCTCATATTTATGTTGAGTTTTTTTTTGTTCCGCATGAGACTTGTATGAATAGACGTATGAAACCAAGCAATTTTTAAGTTTTGGTACACAATCTATTTTTTAAATTTAATACGTACTGAAATGCACGTTACAGTATTAAACATGTTTATAATCATATTCCTTTATTTACGGACAAAGCCACTATTAAAAATATACAAATAAAATATACAGTACAAATTAATTCTAAGTAAATTTGAAAATACGTGATATTACGGGCAAATGATTGTCGTGCAGAGTCGACGGGGAATTATAAAATTCCCGTTTTCCCTCGTTCGATGACGTCTACCTGGTCGAGCGGTTGTGCCAATCGTGCCTTTTCCAAGCAGGCGAGTTGACCCTACTTATTCCGCTCTAATGATTGTGCTAATACTGCCATAGGCAGAAGGTCGAAAAATGTGTGCCAATCGTCCCGTTCCCAAATGAAAACATAAATAAAAGGGTCAAGGTGTACTAAAGCGGCCTCAAATCGAAGTCTTTTAAGCGGCCTAGCGTCAACATAAACCTACTTATTCGTAATCAAAATGACTTATAGTATTATTTGATACCCCACACTTAATACTTCTAACAATAAAATTTTATATATCGATAGTTTGTAAAGAATATACTGTAAATGCAAAGTTTGAAGTATATAGGGTTTATCATTTTATCTGTGTAGACGGGTTGCGACTTACGGACGGACATACGCGCGCATGAAATTATGTGGGTTCTTGTTTTGTGGGATCTACGGATCCTATAAAAATAATGATTTAAAAAATATATAACTTTAGATCAAGTAAAAAGTTACCCGCGAGTAAGTTTTGAATACAAGTCAAATTTCAATTTGTTTAAATTTTTGTTTTGTAAGATTGCTCGTTCTGCCATTTCATATAATTATAGTTAATACTTCGAAGCCGGTCCTTTATTCTTGGTCCGCGTCCAAGCCTTGAAATCAAGCCATACTTATTTTTCTTTTTCATAATTTCTATCAGGTCTCTCTTGACCAACCTTTGTTCTCTTCCGATCCTGACGCTATTCGGAAGATAAATGTCTTAATATTATGTTCTTGTCTTCCTTTTCTTATAAGGTGACGATAACCAAGAAGTTTTTCATCTTTAAACAACCGGCAATTGAAAAAAGAAAAGAAAACTTTTAAATATACATCGTTTTTCCTTGTTGCACAAAAGGTTATTTACTAAATTTTAAAAGATTGGTACAAGTGTTAACAAACATATAGAGACGTACTGCCGTCAATTTACAAAACATGGTTACAAAGGTACATACAGTAACTGGGCTTAATCAGAATTATTCCAAGATTTAATTACTTAACTTAACCTCAATTCGATTTATCATGATAAATATAATGATATTAAATAACATGGATTTAGATAACCTGGTACTAAAGTAATTAAATTATAATGCAGTTGTCTACAAGTTATTCATTACAGACAATAAAATTCACAAAATTTACTACATTGGGCTGATCAAAACCTTCGTCCCTCACATAATCAAATCAACAACAACGGTGAAGAATTAAATTACAGCGTAGCCACTCGAATTAATATTGAATTAGACGCTTCATCGGTAAAGTTGGAAGCATCGAGTTATTCCTCTTGGAGCATTCAAATAGTTGAATCAATTAGCAAATTTTCGCCTCTTCTGTTTGACCAAAACAGTTCCTGTTGATGAAGACCCTTACAACTCAAATACTACTCATATCGATTTAATACTATTCAAAGTTAAACTTTGGAAGTAAATTCGAACTGCAACCATGAATTAAAATAGTTTGTATTTGGTTTTAACAGTACATGCTCATTTAACTGTATAAAATATTCGATTCATTGAATTTAATGTTAGTCTAGCAACAAAACTGATACAAATATTGTGAATATTTTAAAAAATATATGAAGTAACAAAAACATTTTTTAAACTGCGTTCAAAGGTAAATTTACGTTACAATATTTAGACAGTGTATAAATAAATTTGATTAAAAAATCGTAAACTATACGTTCTAAAAGGTTTATTATGTGTTCTTATATTCTCCATGTTTCGGCCTTTGTAAAACACCAAATGAAGGAAAACACTAATTTCACAAAAAAAGCTTTATATCAAACTAGACGTTGTTTCAATAACCAAGTCGTCATTTTTAGGTACATGTACACACGTTCTTGGCACTGAATAGAACAAACAAGGGCCCTTAATAAAGATTAGAAAAAAACTGTGCCTAAATGTAGATAAACTGTCGAAAAACTGTAACCTAACATAACCAAAGCCCATTTACAATCGAGAAAAAACTATTTACAGTATTGTCATAACTGTCAGTTCAGTACTTGTCAACTGCCCCGTCTTAGATTTGTATATTATTTTAAACGATATTTACAAATTTAAATACGATATATTTGCTTCACTATAAGCATAAATATTATAATTACATGACAGCAGTCAAAATTTGTTTTCAATTGAAATTTTGCACACGAGTTTGAGTCATTAATCTTCACTTTCACTGAAATTTCAATGAAATTAAAAAAGTTAAGTTTAACAAATTACGTCTTTTTTAGCGATAACTCAAGAACAGCTATTTTTGTTTTGTACAATACTTTTTTAGATTCTTATAGGCTACACTTGAACAAAATTTGATCAGATTTTAAGAAAATCGCATTTAAAAAAAAAAAATTTTCTCATGGAATTTGCTCTCAAATTTAGTTATCAAAAAGAAATGAAGAGAAAAAAATTGCCGAAATATTCTCAAAATAAGACCACATACCAAATTTGATTAAAATTTGTCCACCGTTTGGGCTGTATATCACACCACACACGAGCTATCAGAAACCAGACAGACGGACATTATTCCAAAAAAAATCACTTTTATTTACCCGAGGTTCGCAAAACGTATATATATCCGCAAATAACTCGACATATATATTTGACCAATTACATAAATTTCTTTATACTATGGTATATTGTGAGAAGGTAAAATTAAATAACAATGTTTCATAAAAAAAAAAAAAACAACGCTAAAACAAGTTAACAAATATATATCTATAAAATTTAACAGAAAACTAAAGCAACAACTTACAGAGTTGCAAAGAGGATAACAATCAACTTAAACCAGTTTCAAGCTACTTAAGGTCATATGATCAAGAATCACC
This sequence comes from Aphrophora alni, assembly GCA_963513935.1. NCBI lineage: Eukaryota > Metazoa > Arthropoda > Insecta > Hemiptera > Aphrophoridae > Aphrophora > Aphrophora alni. The sequence continues at coordinate 105,393,375 of OY740767.1, read as the reverse complement.
CAACATCATTTAAATAAAATTAGGTAGATCGTAAATTGTATAGTTATTTTAACAACACCCTATTATTTCTTGACGGCATTGGCATTGCAAGGTATTTGGATCATAAACACATGAGTCAACATTGAATGTCCCATAAAATGACGGGTCATTACCACTTCCTCACGACAGCTTCCACGAATAGATTACCTCCACTGACGGGCGGAATCATTGATTTCCCTTAATTTATTTACACCTACTGACAGAAGAGGATATTTTTAGCCAAAGTGGGATTACACGGTGTGTAAATGGCGGCATACTTGTAGTATTGACGAAATCTATGGAACAGAGAATGACTTTAACCAAGGGTTTTATAGATCTAGTTTGGTAAAGTGTGATTCGGAATACTCAAAGTAATGAACGAGATGGAATGCTATGTCGACTGACTCGACTCAATAGCACAACTCTACTGTACAGTTTATAACAAAGTCTAGACGTGTTAAACCGCTTTTTGGTGTGACAATGAACGGTCAGCACATCTAAATTCCCGTCGCCACTGTTGTACCATTCACAACCGGAGTTCGCCACTAACTTTCAGTTTACCAATTTACTTCACGAAGCTGGATCAACACCGTAAATATTTGAGCCCCAGCTGGATTGAATCCGAAACCTCCCACTCGTGAAGGAAGACCGCTAACTACTAGACCAGGCTTGAAAATAATCTCATTAGATTAGTAAAGCAATTAATCTGCTAACATACAAACAACGTCGGTATTGTGGTTTAAATCTGCGGGTAACATAAGGTATTTAAACTACCTACTGAAAAAAAGGAGATTATTCAAACACGAAGATAGTAAGAGAACAACATTGTTAAATCTGATTAACACATTCAATGCGGTATAGATGTAATAAGTGCCGATAAATTTTTGGAGTTCAGGAACTCTACCCGCAGTTTTGGCTCGGCGCAATGGTAGTAGGCGTCTGCCGCGACGCAACACGCGACCAATAAGTCACCAAAACTAAAACAAATCTTCTTTATAAACTTCTAAAATAAGCAATTATTTCCTACTAGAAACGTAAACATTCCTTCTAGATAAGAGACAAAGTGTTGGTAAACAATTTGACAGCGAGCGCCTTGGAAACGCCTCCCCCCGCACCATCGAGGGGCGGGAACCAGAAACTGACCATAGTGCGAGTATTGTAAGGGAATAGACAAACTCGAGATGAAGTTTCATTCGTTTTTATCCGGTGGCTAAGACACAGTATTGCTTTGAATACAACATTAGACTTTGGAGTTCATGAACTCCACACGATCGGCTGGCAAGGCCAGCTTGGAGTTCATGAGCTCTACCCGCACTGAATGTGTTAAAATCGGTCCACTAGGTTGGGGTGTTGAGCTATGTTCAGACAGACAGAGACATCATTCCCGCAACCAGTTTTTAAACTCAGAAGGTCTCAAAAGGGATATTTCTACGAAAAACTTGACACCTTTTACAAGGTTTTCTCTATTTTACGTTCATAAAAAAGGAGGATTAAAACTGTCGAAATTGAATAATTACTAGAGACTAGATTTCATCTGAAATGACACGGAGAAAGTTAACAACAAATAAATTTCTATTGAGTAATCTCAGAAGCACAAGACCTACTGACATTTATGACGTACTATCATTATTGGATTTCAAACCAGTAGGTCTGTACGAGAAAACGTTACGTTTGTATTTAATTGTTAACACATCCAGTAAAGCTTTAAAACATCTCACTTCTACAAAATATTCAACAACATGCTACACCACCCTACTCTGTATAAAAACATATTCCAAGTAAAATGATAAGTTATCTTTGTATGAATAACATTTCCGCTTTGAAAACACCGATACTCCAAACAGGTTTCATCTTAAAATCGTTCACGGATTGTATCAATTGAAAATCATTTCTACAATAGATTTAGAGAGAAATCTTCAGGATATCGATGATTCTGTATCTCTCTCACTTTAATTTTACCATATTCTGAACTCTACGATATTTTATATCACGGTACAAAACTTTAAAATCTATAACTATTAACAGACAAAACCAGTTAAAAAGTAACATAAAATAAATTAAAAGAGGCATTACATTAGTCACAATTACTTCGCTATTGTGAACATTTTAATAATGAATAAAATATAATTAAATTCTTAAAAATCACAAAATAAACTCGTTTTATAATTTTCAAATATAGTTTTTTCCCTTATTTTATAAAGAACGCCTTTTATATTGTACTGTATAATCTTATCTGTTCAGTATTGTTTTAAGTGTTGAAAAGTAATGGATTAGGTACACATTATTTACATTTTCTAAGTAAAAACTGAACGTTTCGATTGTTAAAAGCACTCTGGATGCCAAAAATACTCACAGTCTAACTTTAATCAGTCCAAACGTATTTCATAAACACGCAAACTTCATATTGTACTTCTTTTAACATTCAACAAAGTAATTGAAGACTTCTTTTATTTGTCAAATTATGTCAGGTTTCTAATATTTTTATCTCAACAAAACACCCTATTTTAAATCACACAAATTACTATTATTGGCAGACTTAAACATCTTTATTAATAAATATACATTTTGAATGTAAAGCAAGTAATTCAGAATATCACTTTATTCAGGATAGGGCATCGGACAACACAACGCCTGAATGTTGGGAATAGACAATACAATACCCCGAGTGTATATGGCACAACATAGTAACCTGAGTGTTGGCAGCAGACAACACAATAACTGACTGTTGATCAGCTACCAACGCAATGCTCTGAGTGTTGCCAGAAGACAAAACAACGTCCGAGTATTTGTAATAAACAATATAATAACCAGAGTGTTTGCAGCAGTTAGACAATACCTGAGTGTTGATAGTAGACAATACAGTGCTCTTGAGTGTTGGCAGCAGACGACACAATGTCCGAGTGCTGGCAGCAGACAAAACAACGCCTGAGTATTTGTAATAAACAATACAATAACCAGAATGTTTGCAGCAGTTAGACAATACCTAAGTGTTGGTAGCAGCCAATACAGTGGTCTTGAGTGTTGTCAGCAGACGACACAATGCTTGAATACTGGTAGCAGACAACACAATGCTTGAGTATTGTCAGCAGACGACACAATGCTTGAGTACTAGCAGCAGACAACACAATGCTTGAGTACTGGCAGCAGACGACACAATGCTTGAGTACTGGTAGCAGATAATACAATGCTTGTGTATTGTCAGCAGACGACACAATGCTTGAGTACTGGCAGCAGACAACACAATGCTTGAGTACTGGCAGCAGACAACACAATGCTTGAATACTGGCAGCAGACAACACAATGCTTGAGTACTGGCAGCAGACGACACAATGCTTGAGTACTGGTAGCAGACAACACAATGCTTGTGTATTGTCAGCAGACGACACAATGCTTGAGTACTGGCAGCAGACGACACAATGCTTGAGTACTGGCAGCAGACGACACAATGCTTGAGTACTGGCAGCAGACAACACAATGCTTGAGTACTGGCAGCAGACAACACAATGCTTGAGTACTGGCAGCAGACAACACAATGCCTGGATATTGTCAGCAGACAACCCAATGCTCTGAATATTGGTAATAGACAACACAATAACCAGAGTGTATCCAATAGACAAATTATTGCTCTACTTGTATCCACTAGATAACGTAATGCTATGAATGTTTACAGTACATAAAACAATGCACTGAGTGTATACAATAGAGTACACAATGCTCTGTGTGAATAATTTCCTGAGTGTTGGTAGTAGATAAAACAATGTCCTAACGTTGGGAGTAGGGTACAGTACACTACACTGAGTGATATCGCTTAATTGATTTGTTTAGTGAAGGATAGACTAAACAAGTCGAGCAAGGAAAGGCAATAATTTCCGCTATCGAATCTAGGCCAGTGACGAAACTAACTGTGATCGATGGGAAATTAATTAATCAGTTGTAATCATCTCAAGCGTGGATTGGCGTTTGTTATCAAAAACAGAATTAGGAGTATTATTTTATTTGGTAGCCGTGTGTGATTTTTACAAAATGTAAATGCAAGATGTAACAACCAGTTTTAGTTAACACTATACAAAACTAAACAAAACGTTCAATATCTGGGATTTTAAAGTAACGTAAGAATGAACTGGTTATGGTAATTTTATGTCATTATAATGTTGCTATTTTTGACGTTCTACAAACATTTCATGTAATAATAGACTACTTGTCATTAATATATTACGTGAAAATCTGTACAGAAATATTAAATAAATGTAATTGTATACAATATTTAATTCACTTTTATTCAATGCTTAAATTGATTTTCTGTTTTACTCATGTAAATAAAAGTAAACTTTTGTCTTCTTTTTCAAAATATTATAAAAATTTGCAATTAACTAAACAATAGTTAATGAATTCAAGAGTATTCTCTTGTATACACAAACACAAAAGATTACATATGTTTATTACCAGCATGTAAAAGTCGCACTACATCCCGGTTCGACGATGTAAGTTTGATAGATAAATCAATCAATGTTTACCTCCTCTGAGTATGATATTACACTTTTACGACTCACGTCTTCTGTAGACAAAGTTTTATGTAGCGCCTAGCGCCTAGAAACAAAGCCAACAGTAATAAAATCATCGTCTATCAACTATTCACCACAAATACCTTTTAAATATTATCAAATGAAACTTCTAAAATAAGGACAAGTGAAAGCTGAGTAGAGAAGAAAACTTTCACTGTACAGAATAATAACATAAGGAAAACATTTTAGTAAAAATAATTTTTCAAAAACAAAACTAAATAATTCCGATAAAACACGAAAAGATTATATTTAATATTAATACATAATATCATAGAAATTTAGTCTATAACCTAATAGTAGCATATGTGGTCAGTAAATTCAACTATCTGATTTTTTTAATATACTATCAATGGTATGAAACGTTCTGATATCGATATCTCGATTCGTTCTAGAGTTATAACTTGTTATTGAAAAATACAAAATGGCGGACAGGCTGAAAAAGATGCGTTTTAGGACATATAAAATTTGTCGTCATATTGCTTCAAAAACAGCTGTTTTCAAATACATGCATTGAGACGCTAAAGTTGTTCTTTTTAATCCTAGGATCTAAAAACATCAGCTGAGATCGAGGTCATCAGTTGTTACTTTGTTTATTCGAATTAATTAAGGATTGTAAAGCATCTATAAAAACAACCGATATTCTCGATTGTAAATAACCGTTAAAACAGCTGTTACCATCGATTTGAAGGTAAAATAGGTTATAACGTTTTAGTTTTCGTGAAATTGTTTTCTTATATTATTTGCAGTATAACGAAATATATAGTTCATCACTTAGACCAAAAGAAGCTTTTCGATCCTCGCTCATTTTTGGCCTCGGCCGTTAAACTGGAGCTTGTATTGAAAAGCTTCACTTTTGGTTCTAGTGATGAAATATACTATTTTGGTATTTCCTATTAACCCCAGAAGTTTGGCAAAACATTTTATAAACACCCTGTGTCAGTATGTAGAAATAACTTTACAGCTGTCCTAAAACGTTCCATAGCTTATTTTTTATCCAGTTTATGTATTCTTTATCAAACTTTTTTTTCACGCACAAAAACAAAAAACAAAAGCCAAATAATAAAAATTATCCATTTGGTATTTAAGCAATGAGTAATTTGTACATCCTACATCTGTACCTCATATATTGTCAATGCGGTGATATTCTTATCTTTATGTCAATCAAAGCATACTATTTTTCTAATACACTTTCAAAAGTCCCTTACCACACTTGGGAATAAACAAAATAACAAAAAACAAAAATTTTTGTCAAAAGTAAAATGTTTATTCCTATTAGACCCTTATAGCTATTACAACAACAAAGTTGTCATCTTCAGAGGGAATCTTAACAAAGAGTCTTTGTTAAGATTCCCTCTGAAGATGACAACTTTGTTGTTGTAATAGCTATAAGGGTCTAATAGGAATAAACATTTTACTTTTGACAAAAATTTTTGTTTTTTGTTATTTTGTTTATTCCCAAGTGTGGTAAGGGACTTTTGAAAGTGTATCTGTATATATTGTCACCACAGTGCTCTGGTCTTTGTTTATTTTTCTAAGGTTAAAAAAAAAAGAGATTATGAGTTGGAGTGTTAAGGGCAGACATTTTAATGTATTAAGAACGTGCCTCTCAGTCTGCGACATCAAGAGAACCATAAAACCGTGTCGCCCTCACTTAATGAGGCATACCACCGCGACTAATTCAATATGATACCTAGGGTTCGAAACCGATGATCCTACTTTGATGGAACTCTTACTCTCCCGTCCGTTCATATAAACCACAGCTAACTTTACAATAGCCTCAGAAAAAATTAACCTTATAAACAATCTTGTTGTTAAATGTATTTTAAAATATAATTAATCGGTTAACAAACTTAATCAGCATAATTTTCCCACCAATTTGTAGACGACCGGAAGAGTGGGAATCAAATAACGCTATATGAGAAATATTTTCTACAATAACATTTTGTAACGTTTTGCTATTAATTGGTAACGGTAATGTTACGTTTAGGCGTAACCTATGTTCTACATTTTGGATAACAAAATCTCTTCGCTTTGTTGCTCATCCCAGGTCTGCCCATGCACCATAGAGTACCCAACTTTGAAGAGATAACCTAGTTTAATAATACATAATTAATTACTAAATATTCATTCACACAACAAAAAACTATTTAAGAACAGAGTTGAAGTAGGGCGTAGCCCATTCTCATCTTGTCTCGTTTATTTACAAAAATTACGCGTCCGGTAGGGGATTTGTCTCGGGAAAACCCCGTACGCCATGACTCCGATTAATTAAACAGCCATGGTGTAATTTTGAATAATGCATCAAACCAAAATAAACACTAGACCGGCGCTACACACCACGACTGGTTCCGAATACTTCTTGTTTCTGTAGCGTGAACTGCTCAACATAGCTACCCACTAAATTCCGGTCAGCTGTTTACTGATATAAGGCAAAATGAATCACGCTCAAGTAGGTTCCGTAAATACCAGACCCGAACCTAGTTACACCGTCACATATTTATTATAATAAGTAATAAATTATTTTATATTACCTTATAGATCCGTCATGTGACTTTTATTATGTCTTTATTATAAAGACGCGTTTCGGAGACGTATCTCCATCTTCAATTATCACTCCGTAGAGGTTGTTAAAACATTAATATCATATAAACATTGACACTACATACACAATTTAATAAATACACATAAACGTTGATTTTACTATTTTTTTCCATGCGCACTGTTTCATGTTTCGCGAACTACTCAAACATGAAACAGTGCGCATGGAAAAAAATAGTAAAATCAACGTTTATGTGTATTTATTAAATTGTGTATGTAGTGTCAATGTTTATATGATATTAATGTTTTAACGACCTCTACGGAGTGATAATTGAAGATGGAGATACGTCTCCGAAACGCGTCTTTATAATAAAGACATAATAAAAGTCACATGACGGATCTATAAGGTAATATAAAATAATTTATTACTTATTATATTATACTAAGTGACTTGGACACCAAACAATGAACATATTTATTGTTTAATTAATAATAATGATTAATCCCCTCCTCGAATTAAGTATATTCTCTTGTAATTTTAAATTCTTATTTTCTGGAGATCTGTGTTTTGTGTAAGGAAACTCATCAGATTAGTATTACTATTTTTCAGGTAGTAACACATTCAGGTAAGCCACGTAAGAAAATTGTTTGTCAGCTGCTAAACAAGTAGCTCTGAACAGTAGATTCGCTCATCGTTGGGAGAGTAAACGATCTGACTACTGTTTACATTCTACTTTGATTCATTAATGCAAGTATAGAGCTTACATAAAAGTTATATAAAAATTTTAGAAGAAATCTCAAAGAATAAAACAGTGTAACTGTGATGTAAATAATATTTATTTGATATTTTGTAACTCACTCAAAAAAAAATTGAATTCGTGAAAATGAAAACACAAAAAAGTAATAAACAACGAAGTCTTTTATTTTATAATACGATAAAAATTTCCTGCAGAGAAGTTTAAGAAAACAGTTCTAATTTTACTTTACATTTGAAATTTTTATTTTTATGACTGATCGTTTATACCTCGTTCACATAAATTATATTTAACGTCACGAGTTATATTTCTAGTTGGAGCCCTCGTGTCCGTGTTTTGGAACTGTTTTATAAGTGGAGATCATTTTGAAACGGAAAATGAAAAAGTCTTGATAGTTCGACCTAGTTACATAGTATATCGTTTATAAATGGATGATAGGTAGACTGTAAACTACTCAACAAAAAGATGAATACCAATAGATCGAGTTTGATTTTTAATACAAGTAACAAATATGGAATAAATGCTATTTTATATTCCTAGGACATAAAACTCAAATATAGGTTAGCAAAGTTTTTGCCATGTTGGTGATCTCTATTCTGCTTTAAGGAAATTCTCATTCTTACTTTAATAAATCCACGTGTAAATAGAACAAGATATAAATTGATTGTAGTTTGTTTCATGAGAGTCTATTACGTGTGTGATAACAAGGTCACGCTGTAGACACCGAGCTGCAATGCCATGATGACCTTCAACACTAATTTAGTTTGCACATGCAAAACAGTTCTTAACCAGTCGAGAAATTAATTCAAAAAGGAAACTATGAAAAGTTGATATCGAGATTATCTAGTTCAGAAATAATAAGTAGACATTGTTTTCCGTGATAGGTTGGCAATGGATGGTGCACTAAAAATTGATTTCCATTAGTAGGTTAACTTTAAACAAACTAGAAAGTGATGTTTTTAAGAACTCTGTACGGTTATTACTTTTCGAATTGTAAACCGACAAAGTAATATTAAATAAAATTAAATGTTGGATTTATTTTGACTTACAATTTAGTTTTTTTCTGAACAGTCAGTCAATGAGTTAAAAGCACCAATAACGTCAGAAAAAACTATTTGACGGAGAAAATTAGAAGAGGCCGACAATCGGAGTTTAGCTTTATTTTAAAACAAGAAAACATAATGGAGAGTGTTGCAGAAACTACTAGTAAAAACATTGTTCTGTGGGTATTTTTTACTACAAACACCAACTTTCAATGTTATTTGATGTTTTTCTCCTGTAAAATGTTGTAGGTGAAATTTAAGAACTTAATTTTCGTCGATCATTTTTTAATATCAAAGCAAATGAAGATATTAAACATAATTTATTGTTGATTGGAGTTGGACCGATGATCAAGAAATTCTAATGCGGATTGGATTATATGGGACCCCAAAAAAGATAGTGATACAGTTGTTTTGACGGTCAAATGAGTCACGAATAGCCATTATCAAGTGAGAAATGTTTTAACTTAATTCAGAAATGTGAAGACTTGTGGAGGCTCAAGTGTTCACGGAAAATGCGGATGAAGGAATGTCAGCCAACATAATCACGAATCTAACCAAACCTAATCCAACCCCAGATGATGAATTGAGTATATATTTATTAGTATTACTTGACATAATATTTTTCAATGCAATAAAATTTCAAGTATAGATAAAACTGTGACAATGAACATTAGTGCACCTTGATCATACACTTGGGGGTAATCGCTTTCCAAACTATGATAACCCACACACTCCAGTAAGCACCATTGACGCAACTCGACAACACTTTAGCATTATTATTGCCTCATTGAATGTTCTGGAAATCGGTTCATTTTATCTGTACTATGGATCCTATTTCTTACTATTACTCCTTCACTTTTTATGTTTTATTTCGACTTTTAAGTCCTTGATTTACTTGTTAATGCGATTTTTGAATAAATTTATTTGACAACAGTACATAAACATTACATGTGAGATAATATACCTTGAACCGTAAGATTTGATTAAAACATTTTAAATAGTAACCTATATGTTGTTCTATATAGAAAGAAAATTCAATTTTAAGACAAGTTTAAATTTTGAATTTTATTTTAAATGATTGATGGCGAATCCTTCAAAACATAGATAGTCTGCAATGTTTTTAATGGGAGTTTTCATTCACAAATTCAAAAAAATTCTTAGATTAAACAATTTAAACAAAAAAAATCGTCCTGAAACATTTCTTAATGAAATTAACGAATATAGAAATTTGTGAAGGCTTTTTTTTGTAGTAAAATTTAATATTTCAAGAGTATCTAAATAGAAATCTACTTGCAAAAGTTTTACCTGAAAGTTACAAGCATGCTTGCGTGCGCTGTAATAGAGTTTATAAAGATATTAGTCTACTATAATACTTTCATTACAAGAACAAACTGTCATTATGCGTCAAATTATATGAAATCCTTATAATGTTATACTGTACCTATAATCACGGTATTTTACTGGTGTCCTCCAGATTGCGAACATGTTTATTTATTTTTTTTGGTGTGGGGTGTGGTACCTGTGGATGAGTTCAGATTACAAAGCCGCTTTTATATGAACAGAATGATCTGACATAGATTAGGTTAGGTTAGGTTACACGTGACATTCCAAATATTTGTTCGCAATCGGGACACAACCACTTTACTGATACGTTAACAATGAAATGAAAGGAAAACTTTACATGGGAGCAAATTCCGACAACCCAATTTAACAACTTATTTGTTGTTATTTGAAAATATCTTCGTAATTAAGTTCCTCGGGTCACTGTTTAATCTAATAATAATCAATACCTCTTTCAATCTAGGTACCAGTGGCATAAATAAGGGGGGTGATCACAATCACCCTCCAAAGACTAATAATAATATTTAGAAAAAAAATTCAAAAATAAAATCTAAAAGTTTTAAAATACTGGTGTTTTAACATATACCGTATATTCATATCAGTTATATTGTTCTTAAATGCTACTACGTAAAACAAAAAAGACAATAAAATCGCTAAAATCGTGCGTTTAGGAGTATAAATTTTCAAAATTCTCCGGGGTAAGACCCGGAGCCCCGGATTTGAGTTAGGGATCCCTCGGTAGTGTCTCCTTCCAGGTTAATCACCCCCAAATTAAAATCCTATTTACGCCACTGCCAGGTACCTATTGAAAGGAGTAATATGGTAATGGATCTATCATGGTACTTACCCAGCCCGATCTTACAATGTAATACAAACAGATCCTGTTAACATAATGCCAAAAAGTTTGTTTCTTGTGTCTTGCAGGAAATGTTAAATTGTTTGGTAGATCGAGGGATCTTACCCATTGGAGTAAATTTGTTTAAAACAGTTGTTAACAGGGTTGCCGAACTTCGTAATGGTGTAATCACTCCTTTCTTGACGTTGGCTACGTCCTAAATGCCTATATTAAGAATCTAAGAGACTCGCGTCGCTCGCGACCCTAGCGGACCTCAAGGCTGGACATTTGTGAAGGATCCTCTCCGTAACTCCACCGGACTTCGCTATTTGTCATCGTAGAGATGTGGTGTTGATACCATTACAGGCAGAATTAAAATCTGCAAATTTTTATGGAATTTAGTGTGTAATAAGTTAAATAACACATGACGATATGAACAAAATGTTTAGAATGATCGCCATTTTGACATTTTTCTTAATGACAATGATAACGACAATGGACGGACAGCATATTGAAAAATCACTTTTTTTTGGAAGATCAATCCATCCAGAAACAGAGATCAAAATTTTGTTGGATTACCCAAACTTACCCTTTACTTCATATTCTGGGTAAGAAATAAAAATAACTTTCATGTTTGTCTTGGTTACTAAGAAGTAGGCCTACTCAACTTGGAATAATTTAGGAGGTAAAAGTTTAGAATGCTTTTACATAGCCTAGTAAATCACTTGCGATAAAAATATCTTACTTCAGCATACTTCCAATTTTAGACAATTGTATGCAACCGTAACTTTTGAAGAAAACTCTAATTTATAATTCTTAGACGACATAAAATAATTACGATGATTGGGTATTTTTAACTCATCTTAAAGTACCGGTAGTGTTTCGACGCCTATTAATATATAAGTATAATTAGGTAGTAATAACATGGGCGTCATCACCAGTTCATTATTGGGGGGGACATATGCCGGGGGTCTGGGGATATGGAAATTTTTTTAAATTAAACTTCTCAAAACATCGTTTTTATGCATTTAGTTATGCGTTTGTAACAGAAATGTAATGTTAAAAACCCTAGTAAAGACAAAGCCCGATGTTTACCTTTTAAGGTTTTAAGTACATCATTCGTTTTTAGCAAAAATATTTTTACATCTCAAATATTGGGGGGGACGCGTCCACCCCGTCCCCCCGGCGATGACGCCCATGAATAATAACATTAATATATATATATATATATATATATATGTATATTGTACAAATGATAGTTTGGATGATTATAAACAAAAAATTCCTGGCTATTATTAAGTTTACCTTTAAATTTACTAAGAAAGTGTTATGAGTGTAGAGACGCCGCATAAACTATTTGTGTGTTGTTAATGGGCACTCTAGGCTCTTTCCGATTGTTTACTAAAACATTTTGGGGATAACCAACAGTTTTCACTTTATCGAAATTCAATTATGATTTCATTGTAAATCACTTCTTTAAAAAAATGGAAAATGGACCCAAATTATATATGCCTCCTCTATGGATATGACGAAATGTAGTCAATAGATCAATTTCTGAAATTTATGTTTTTATCTTTTTGCAAGATTTGGTAATTAAAGTTCTTATCTTGTGCAATTCAACTAAACAATTATGTGATCGAAGAGTCTGAAAACTTAATGCGAATAATTTCTTCCGTTAAGGGGAGTTGAACAGGGGGTTTTTCACGGGTAGGTACGTGGGTTTAGTGGACACATTTACGGTGGACAGAGTTATTAAGTGGGTGTTAAAGAATATATTTAGGATGAACATAGCAGGTACGTGGGTGGTTAGAGAACATGTTTAGCATGGACAGGACATGCAAGTGGAGGTTTGCGAAAACATTTAGGGTACACAAAGGAAGTACATGCTGTTAGCGATCATATTTAGTGTAGACGGGAGCAGGTACGTGGGGGTTAAGGAACACATTAAGAATGGATATAGTAGGTACGTGGGGGAACCTTCTTACCTAAAACAAGAGAGGTACCTGGAGTTAGCGAACACATTTATGGTAGACAGAGCAGGTACCTGGAGTTAGCTAACATGTTTAGGATGAACAGACCAGGTATGTGTGATACTTACTTGCTAGGTCTACCTTAAAAAAGCTCACCAAAACTATCTTGTTCGCTAAGCTGAAACCACAAATCTACTTCACAGTGAGTGTGTTTATTCTTAAACATTGCACCCTACTTGTTTACCGTTCAGTGCAGGTAGTTCTGTGAAGTTTTCATCTGCAAAGAGTTGAAATGTACGGCGGTGCACATGCTCAATATCTCACAGATCAATAGAACACAAAGGAAACATGCGACCTCCCTTTGCACCCTCCCCATCATGGACAATTTCCTTACGAAATACAATTAAACCTCTGTAAAGGACAGTATTTTGTATCATTCAGAAACAATATGGGAATTAAACAATCCTTTCGTATTTTTTTTATTTGTTTAGTAATGACATTAGTTTCTATGTTTACTGACGTTGATTTAAATTTAAACAAAAATACATCAGATTGAAAATGTAAATGGTATTTTGCTCATAATTAATTGATTACTATTTTTATTAGACTTTAGTAATGATTATCAGCATAGGTCCACAGACGTCCACAGACGTCTTTTTCATTTCCTTATGTACCAGAAATTTGTTTTATAATTAACAAGAATGAAAGAAACATAAATTTAAAAAACTTCGTGGCTTAATTGTCTTGAAGGACTTTTCAGTCAGGTAATAAGTGGTTAGCACATTGAATTCCCGTTACCGTTGTTTACACAAAAATCGGCTTCAACGATTTCGTTCATTTATTGACCTAAACATTATGGCAAAAGAAAAGTAGAGTACTTTTATGGTTCAGAAGAAAATGGGAGAAAAAAGATAATGAACCAAATATGGAGGTTTTTGTGTTTGGGTTTTTGCTAGCTGGATCTACACCTTTTCCCCTGTAGTCTTGAATTGCATCACTCTCTTTCATGTCTCTTGAATAACTATTGTTCTTTTCCGACCCCGAAGCTATTGGAGTTTTCGATCGAGGGCTAGAAGTGTTTATTATATCTTCTTTGATGATGATGACTTACAAGTTTTTCGTTTGAAACGGCAAGGAAAAAAGGCATAACTACGCAAGCTTAGGCTCTATTTAATTATCTTACAAAACGTTGACCAGAAGGAACCATTCTATACCAAATTATCTGCCATAAGAAATACACGAGGAAAATTTCGGTAATAAAGAAATATGTTTTTTCACTCACGTTCAAATAATTTATAAACATGTTTTGTGGAAACTGCAACGAAAATTTAGGTTTTGTGGATGAATGTATGAGAAAGTCAATGCAATCCGATGAATGAAAGCTTTGTTATCTGATGAAATATTTATATTAATAATAATAATCAACAGTTCTCTCCGCTACAAATATTTTCTTACGTTGTGTTACATTCAAAGTTATGTGTTTGTACTAACGAGTGCAAGGTAAAAAAAAACCTTGCATAATGCTTTGTTTACACCACTGTCTTATAGTGAGTAGGTTAGGTTAGGTTGTGACAATCCCGAGGATTTTTCCAGATCTCCATATTTCTTCATCTTGGATTAGATCTCTCTCTTTCAATTTTCCTCTTAGACTAACTCTTGTTCTTTTCCGACCCTGATGCTGTTAGTATTTGAGGGGTATTTATTGGAACTTAAGCTCTTTCCTTTCCGCTTTTAAATCGAAAAAAAAGAAACATGGAACATGGAGCATGCAACAATCAACAATTGTGCATCATCTAAGAAATCGTTTTACATGTGACATTTCTGTTAGATCGACAGAATTCGTTTTGTACCATGCGTCGACAGTTTAGTTTCTGTCTCTAGCACGTTGTTAAATTATCGACCTTTGCAGCTTAACATGATAACTCACACTGATTGTTGTTTTTTGTGTCATTTGTTTTCCGCCGAGTTCACCATAATTTGTTTTTCAAAAAACAAAAATATTATATTCCAATTTGTAATAAATTATCTTTACTAATTTATCATATTTTCCCTCACTCAAGTCATTCTAATTTATATTAAAAAATAAAACATCAACTTTTAAATAAATATTTCCGTCAATTTTATATTTCTCGTGATTTTTACAATGTTTAAACATTTTTATTCTCCAGGACCAGCAACGAAACACAAAACCTCTAGGTTTGCAGAGCACATTGATTTGTAGCTAATATTATCACTATTCGTTTTTTCGTTATCGTGTTCACAAATATTGTGACAGATAAAAATCCCCTTCTTGGCGCATCCACGTCCAGTTTACTTTAAATATAAATTACATTATACTTTTGTTTTACAACGCCACGGTAGAGTTAAGCTTGTGACACAGTCAACAATTTGTTTTACCTACACGGGCGGAAGCAATAGCGACAACTAGCAACATGATTAAAGCAACACATTTGTTCCATACCACAAAAGTAAGCAACATGTTTTCCCCGGGTAACATCATCACAAAACGTAATTTTAAGCCACATGTATACGAATCATAATTATCTTGTAACTCTATTATTGTAGATGTGAGATTCCGTATTTAACTGTGAGAATTGTATTCAGTGAAATAGTTTCTCAAAAAGCTGCGTCAATATTAACGTATGAGATTATAATTAAATTATAACAAAATAAACTAAACTAATGCAAAGTATACAATACACTGAAAACCCTAAAATATTTGTGAATATTTTAGAGGTGTTCCTATGTAAACAGTAAGATTCGTGAGGGGAAAACTTTACGTTTAAAAGTCTTTGCAGGAAAATTGAATTCAGGTTTATGTGTGGAATTGGTTCGATTCAGTAACCAGAAGATTAAATAGATGATGAAAGATGGAGAGAAGGGTTGGGGGTAAGCTTTTGTCTTCAAAGCCGATTGAATTTGTCGGAAAAGATATAAAAGGGGGAAAAGAAGTAGAACGGGTTGGGATATATTACAGATAAAAGGTGATGTGATTTCAATATACACATTTGTAATTAAGTGAAATGGAACCGAGATCGATTACATTCCTGCCTCGTGGAGAGTTGAGGCGGTCGTAACTCGGACGAAGTGCGAGCTAATCGAATCACCTTGAACGGTTATTATAGACATAGACCCAAGTAACATGAAGTGGAACGTGTTACAAGGTCGGCAATTTAGTTGTAGCACAAACTGATTTTATTTTTAAAATTACGATATATTTACTCTATTCAATTTCTTGTAATACAATGGGTCAGAGACATCGTTCAAAAAACGTTATTACGTATCTTAATAATTTATTCCCGAGCTCTAATTTTCGTTAAAATTTGTAAGGGATTATTAATCACTTAACCAATTACTTTAAAATTGATAGATTCGATTTTTAAATAATTAATTAACCTACTTTTATCATTTTTAAAGGATGTGAGCGTGTCTGTGTTTTTCAATAAATCGACCTATAATACACAATCAGCTGTACTTGTATATTTCAGTACAGCGAACTATAATCTAAAAGTCGGCTGTGCATATTTGTACTTTTCAGTAGGACTACAATGAACTATAAACACAAGTCAGCTGTGTGTGTATTGTGATTTCATTATAACAAACTATAATATACTGTATTTTTCAATACAACAACCTTAATATACTATAACCAGTCGGTCAGTTGTCCGTAAGTCTGTATTTTTTATAACATCGAATTTTATGAACAACAAATTAGCGTGGGTGTGTCTGTCTTTTTTTAGTACAATGAACTATAATCCAAGTCAGCTGTGCTTGTGTCTGTGTTTTTCAGTACAACTAATTATATCCCATAAGTCAGCTCGGCTTCTGTCTGCGTTTTTCAGTACAACGAACTATATCCAACAAGACAGCTATGCTAGTAGCTGTGTTTCCGTTTTCTTTACCTCTTGCTATAAACGATAAGTCAAATTTGTTTATTGTTGCTCAAAAGTTAGAACTATAAATGGACAGGTTTCATCTGAGCTGAGAGCTGCGCGTGGAAGGGAGGTACAAGTTTGTAGTTCGAGGCCGCGTGGGGACAGAGGCATTGTAGGGGAAACAGTCAGCGCGCGGATACTGTCCACGATCCAGCCGTCTTGCAGACATCGTTGTTAGTACCAACACTTAACACAGACTGAGGCGACCGCTTCCCCCACCACCTTACTGACGCTTAGACCCACTGCGCACCCAAACTCCACAGCTCAGATGAAACCTGTCCATTTGTACTTGAACTAAAAAAAAAAAAAATTCAATTGAAATCACAAATCCAGCCCCCCCCCCCCCCGAGGTATCAAATAAAACATATCGAGTAGTATTTATCTAAAAATCTGTCAACAAGATATATTATATAATCCCTCAGTGAACAGTTGACCACTACATTGCAAGATGTGGCTATATTATCTCAACTTTATTTTATATTATTTTCGACCTGTACTGCAGTACCAAACATTTTATGTTTATTTATTAACTGTCAATAAGATATATTATATAAAAATCTAATTTGAGTTATGGATAAAACGAAAAACAAAATGACTTAGAAGTATTATTACAGACGAATATTGTTAATATTTCAACCGGAACAACCGATTTCAATAAAATTTATTCAAGAGTAATTAAATACCCAAACCAATATGCAAAAACGATAATAAAAGAAACTTGTAATTCAGAAGTAATAACACTACAATGAACGTTGTCCGCTATCACTAAAAACTAAAAGTTTATTTATCTTCAGTAATGGTTACATTTAAACATTTTGTTGTTTGATTCAGAGCATATGCTCGTCTCTTAAAATTTATTCAATGCAAATTTAACGTTTATTTACATTGCAAATCGAACCTCTATAAAATATTCTACAAAACGTTTATAACCATAATTTTCAAAACAAATATTTCCACAAAGTTTAAAAACACAGATTGAAATATTGAATGAAACGCTACGTAGTCTGTGTGTTAAGCATGACTTCATTAAACTCAGCAAATTGAAAAGGCTGTGAAGGTAGAGTAATCGATAACAGTTTATACGTCCAACTCTCCCCTCTGCTGCCAGAATTACACTTTACATTCTTAAATTAAACTCTTATTAATAATTACAATACGCTTGTTTTAAAGCAAAGTATAATCTTTTATACTATACACATTTCTATAACACTGTTTAAAAGCGCTGTAACAGACTTTCAAAAGCTACGATTTGAACTCAATAAAAGAGTCGATGATACAGAAAAGTTTTTCGTCTTTAAACCAAAATTTCAAATCAAAAGAAAGATAAAAGTAAGACAAGTCCATAATACATTGCTTTAAACACTCTGCAACAGATTCTAACAATATAAAAAAGTATTTATGTTATATATTTAATCGAGAAAGTTAGAGACAAATATTTCTTAATGGATGACAACAATGATTGAGAATAGCTATTTTAATCAATAAAAACAACTGATATTTGTTTAATTTCCGAATTAAATTTCTACAGGGAAAAAAATGAGCATAGAGGGCATAGATAAAACTACTTATCAACATTTAGTTATTTTATTTACTTTTTGAGGAGGATAAAAAGAATAATTCAAATATATGGGCTCCGTGAAACACAACTAAACCGCTTATGGAAGATATTAGTAAAAACGTTCAAATATCCACAAGTATATTTATGGATTTGGATTTAATAATGTATGAATGAAAAATTGGTGAAGTTTTTTTTCTTTAAAATTTTAAATGTCGTCTACAACTTTGTTTAAAGATTGTGATACATACTTTAAAAGCCGTGATCTCTTACAAACTACTGTAGATTATTAAATCTATAATGGACTGCTTATAAGAAATGATCTGTAAAAAACGAGAGAATAATTCAATATTTAATAGACTGTTTTAATACTATTTAACAAACTTTAAAAAGCTGTGATATTTAAGAAACGACTATACAATCAAATCGATTATAAACTGTTAAAACACTGTGTAACAGACTTTAAAAATCTATGACCTTTTAGAAATGGCAGTAAAATAGACTCTTTAATTAAACACTATGTAACAAACATTAAAAACCTGTGATGTATAATAAACTACAGGGCAATGAAGTCAATAATAAACTGTGTAAACAATATGTAATAGACTGTTTAAACCGTATGTAATAAACTTTAAAAAGCTATGATATATAATAAACTTTCAGGGCAATCAAGTTAATAATTAACTGTTTAAACACTGTGTAACCGACTGTTTAAAAACTATGTAATAAACTTTAAAAAGCTGTGATATATAATAAATGATGAAATTAAGTCAATAATAAACTGTTTAAACACTGTGTAACAGACTGTTTAAACACTATATGTAAATTAAGTCAATAATAAACTGTTTAAACATTGTGTAACTGACAGTTTAAACACTACGAAATAAACTTTAAAAAGCTGTAATATTTAAGAAACGATGAAATTAAGTCAATAATAAACTGTTTAAACACTGTGTAACAGACTGTTTAAACACTATATGTAAATTAAGTCAATAATAAACTGTTTAAACATTGTGTAACTGACAGTTTAAACACTACGAAATAAACTTTAAAAAGCTGTAATATTTAAGAAACGATGAAATTAAGTCAATAATAAACTGTTTAAACACTGTGTAACAGACTGTTTAAACACTATGAAATAAACTTTAAAAAGCTGTAATATTTAAGAAACTATGAAATTAAGTCAATAATAAACTGTTTAAACACTGTGTAACAGACTGTTTAAACACTATGAAATAAACTTTAAAAAGCTGTAATATTTAAGAAACGATGAAATTAAGTCAATAATAAACTGTTTAAACACTGTGTAACAGACTGTTTAAACACTATGAAATAAACTTTAAAAAGCTGTAATATTTAAGAAACTATGAAATTAAGTCAATAATAAACTGTTTAAACACTGTGTAACAGACTGTTTAAACACTATGAAATAAACTTTAAAAAGCTGTAATATTTAAGAAACGATGAAATTAAGTCAATAATAAACTGTTTAAACACTGTGTAACAGACTGTTTAAACACTATGAAATAAACTTTAAAAAGCTGTAATATTTAAGAAACGATGAAATTAAGTCAATAATAAACGGTTTAAACACTATGTAATAAATTTTAAAAAGCTGTGACATTTAATAAACGACAGGGCAATCAAGTCAATAATAAACTGTTTAATCACTGTGTAACAAACTTTAAAAAGCTGTGATATTTAAGAGGCAACAATACAATCAAGTCTTTAAGAGACCCTTTAAACACTGTATAACGGATTTTTAAAACCTGTAACTTATTAGAAACGATAGAACAATCAAGTCTATAATAGACAGTTTAAACACTGTGACAGACTTTAAAAATCCGTGATCTGTAAGAAACGACGCAGATTTTCTTTGTTGTATTATTCAACAGTCTAGTCGGCAAACACTGGGATCCTTAGCGAACTCCCAAGCTTACACGGTGTAAAAAAATGTAACTTTATTCTAAAAGCTTATTGTAGCTCGAGGGATACATGAAAGTTAGATCTCAATTTAGAGAATAAAAAGTTGTCGACTAAAGTTTTATTTCTAAGGTTCTTTTAATAGTCTTTCATAAAGCAACCTACTTCTGGGATTCAATAGAACAAATAAGTTTATCTTATTTAAACTCGTTTCTACTTTAGCCAATTTTACGATGACTACAATCAATCCTGGATTTGTATTTTAATAAGATGTTAATTAATTTGGTATTTGATTTTCTAGTTTATTCTCATAGTTTTTATGTCTTTTTCTTATATTATTCTTATTATTATTTTTTAATTGATTAATTAGTTCCAACTAAATTTTAGTACTGAAAAACGGAATATTAATGAAATTAACTAACTGATCACGAAAAATAAAAGTGAAACACAAAAACTAACAAGGCATAAACCTTATAAAATTGTACTCCTTATCTATTAATCAATTAAACATAGAGCGGTTGAATCGGTCGAAAACGTTTTGGCACAATAAAAAGAAAATAAAATATATAAGAGGTTCTTCCGTTCTTGTTTAATGACGCATGCGCAGTAAGCGATTATAACATCGTTGGTAATGAAGTCAACTCTGTGTAAAAGCAAGAAATTTAATTCATGGCCTTTAAAATATTTACATACACAAAATTACGTATTGGAAATGAAGGTTTTAACAAGTTTCTTACAACAAACCAGGGTTATTTATTCTTACAATAAACAAATAAACATTTATTGAAATTTATAGATTGTCGTAGGGAAAAAAATTATAGAAATAATGGAAAACTATTACAATCACTAGGATATTTTTAATTTTTGTCAAACTCTTGTCATTATTCCATTTATTTTATAGCAATTATTTCTGTCAACGCTGCCACCAAAGTTCTTTACATATTTATCCAGAGTTTTTGAACTTAACTGGACAGTGTGCAAGCTATAATTTAAAAAACACACAAAAACAAGTACTGTATGATAACTACTTCTGTCTCTTTTTATAGAGGTGTCGCTATCACCCATGCAATTTCCTTGAACTCACTCTATGAATAGATTTATAAAAGATATTGTGGGGGATTGTAGTCCTCGGCACCTCGACTTATCTAGTTCTGGCCTAGCAGATTAGTCCCATCGACGATTTTTAATAATCGACTGATCATTTCATCTTGCAAGAGTTCAGTATGTGCTTATACACAACGACCTAAGCCTGTAAGAGCTACACAATCAAAAATTATGTGTCCAGCTGTTTCATGATGAATTTCAGAACGCTCTGGAATTCAGTTGATGTCCCTGAAACTTCCTGAGATTGAGAAGTGGACCCAGGGAGGTAAGGGTTAGTAACTTAACTAAATAAAATTCTAAAACATTTATTTTCAGGAAAAATTCTATTTCAATAAAAACGACGTTTCAACGACCCAACTGCCAACTTCAGTGGTTCATTAAATCAAAACGAAACAAAACTCCAATTTAAATGTTGACGTGTTAACAGTTTGTGTGAAAGTGAATCTTTCTTCCAAATTATTTAATTGTAAATCTTCCTTAGGAGTTCACCCAACAAAATTAAAATAAATAACGATTGAACTAACTAGTTGCGATTCGAGTAACTTTTCATTTGCTTATTGTATTGTATTATTTACAAGTTGACTACAGTGAGGAGTGAGAACGTAACACATGTTGCCGCTAAACACCCTCGGAGCTGCCAACAGACATTTGTTGAGCAAAGTAAGTCTTGTTGGGGGATTATATTTACCATGGTTACCTCGGAATTACACTTAGCCAATAAGTTATCTACAATACTGTGTTATAGCCTAAATTAATAAAACTGCATTTAATCATTTTTATACGGTGTTGAATGTTATACAACGTATGTTTTAAGAACATAATCACATATCATAACTGAAAAACGTCTCAAATCTTTGCAATTTTTTTAAAAATCCACAGCTGATTAATCTGACGTGAGTATAGTTTAGTAGCATTAGTGGATCATTAATGCACTGACCTTGACATTTTAATGTGTAGACTGTAGATTATCAAGCTGAACAAAAATGAGCTATTAATAGGCTAATGAAAGATATATATTATATTATATTATAGAAGAAGCTTCGAAACATTTCCGAACTGCTGCTATTTCTTTATTTAGTATTAACAAATGAATTAAAAACAGATAGTAAAACCTAGTTTAAATGGCGATTTTTTTTTCTGAATTTACTAAAACTCCGTTTAACTAAATTTATTTTAAATTGGTTAGGCCATATGTTATGAAAATATATTTTAGCAATTACTTTCTTATTTTTCATATTACGAAATACAAGTAAATATAATTGAATAAAGATTTTCAAGGTGCATGCGATAATATATTCTCGGAGATTGTAGGACCTATTGGTGAGAGATTCTTTAACACCACGTAAAAAACGTCTTTATTAATTAATTGACTAATCTATTATTTGAAGAAGCGAATAATTAACAGTTATCGTAGAAAAGTAATATCTGCTAAATTTGGAGTAAATCGGGGGAGGGGAAGGGGGAATTCCAACCGTGAGAAAGGTAACACATTAACGGTAAAAAAACGTGTTCTGGGGACTGGACAGGCGTGAACCTAAATTCTGCCACAAAGGCAGCTGCAATAGTTATCTGTTAATAAACTACAAATGTTGTTGCAAATATAAACATGACAATTAAATAAAATAGCAGGTGAAAAAACGAAGGCATGACTTTTTAATTATTACAATTTTCTGTCTTATTAAAACACTCATAAAGTATGCCGTTTTTTAAGCACTAGACAACTCTTTTATTTAATTTGATCGAAAATTACAAATTTGAAATATGTTAAAAAGGTGTTTTTTATCCTTTTTTAGATGGTGAAATTAAAGTAAAAAGAACTGCACTCAACATTGGTCTGATTTGCATTAGCCGCGAAACCAGATCATTTTTAGCAGTATGTTCAATTAAAAGAACATCCAGAAATCACAGGCATCATGGCGGTAGAGTAGGAATCCACAGGTGTTCTGTGTTTGGCCAAGAAATGCTGAATCAGATGAGAAGAATGAAATGGTGCCAAGTTTCCGCTGCCCACAAGCATAGAAGAAGGAATTAGAATAAGAAAGACACAGCCCATGTTAAACAGCGTGATACAAAATATCCTTAGTTTGGTTACTGGACAACAGAAAGCGCTACAGTAGCCAAGCCTTTTTGTCCCGATGCTACTAGCGCTTTTTGTTGTCCAGTAACCAAACTAAGGATATTTTGTATCACGCTAGAGCCTATACCTGTGATTTTCTTATTCTAATTCCTTCTTCTATGCCACAAGTCGCATCGCTAAAGTGACAGTTCTAGGTTGAAGTCTTTGGTAATGTTTTTGGCCTTGTGGTGGGTACTTGTGGAAATCATAAAAACTCCGACATTACTTTGATGTTGTTGTAAATCTGTCGTCCTTTGTTTTTAGCATCGAGGACGTTGAATATATCTAGTGACATTTACTTGTGCCTTGGTTGCTGGGTCGAATCCTTAACACGTTGAGTGCCAGGTATATTGCATCAAAATTTTCGTTCTGGCCAAATCTTTTTTTTGGATGGAATCGGTTTATAGTCCTGTATTATTAACAGAACATCCTTTTTTTACTTATTCACATTACATTTAGCAAACAAAATCGAATGTTTTGTTTGTGGTGACACATTGGTCTCACACGGCCCCTGACTAGTAATACAGTCACTAAGGCTCTGTGAGACCAACGTGTCACCACGATTACTACTCGAACAGTTACGGAGATACACGACATATCACGTGTTTCACTGAACAAAGGTCTAGCAGTAGCAGTCTTCTTTGTCTACAGTAATACGTATGTTGTTCAGTACGACTTTACATGTTTAGGCGCTGTTGTTTTACTGTGATTGAGTGTATAAAAAGTGTAGTAGTTATTTTATAATGTCAAGACTACCAAAGTATTACGAGGACCAACAAAAACAATTGGACGAAATATGGCAGGGATTATTATCTGACGAAGACGATTGTGAATCTTTGTTTAGTGAAGCGTATCTTTCAGATGGTTATCAACCATCAAGTGAAGAAACTCATAGCAGTGAAGATGAATTACCAAGTAAGAAAAAACAAAAAATAACTGTTCCATTTGAGACATTAGACACACAAGTTCAAAGTAATAATATTTCGGAGCAATCAAATTTACTAAATCAATCAATTCCCAGTACTTCAACCGTAATAGATCAAATACTTCTTGATTTTACATTTGATAGCAGTCAAAGTAGTTCACAACCTCCAATTATTCCAAATTCGCCCGATACAACAAATATTCATCCATTTACACCAAATGTAGAAGAAAATATAGATACGATAACAGATGCAATAGAGGCTGTGATAACAAAATTTACCGAAGATTTAACCGATAATCAGTCTGATAACCCCCTAGAAAATATTACTTGGCATAATGTTACCGGCCAGTATTTGAAATCCTTTGATTTTACAGAAACGAATCCGGGTTTGACTGCCGATTTCTTAATTAAGTGCCAGCAAAAAACCCCTATTGAAAGCTATAGATACCTTATAAATGATGAAATACTGAATCTCATAGTTCTAGAAACTAACACATACGCTCATCAGTGTATTGCTAAAGGGCTTACTCCAAATGCACGACTTAACCAATGGAAAGACACTAATATTGAAGAAATTAAGAAATTTCTTGGTTTAATAATTTGGATGGGTTTGTGTGACTTCCCAGCTGTACATAAATATTGGTCAACCAGTAAACTTTACTCTAATGAAATGAATAAAGTTCTTTCAAGAAATCGTTTCCAAATGTTACTAAAAACCATCCATTTTAGTAATAATGATGATAAAACAAATGAAAATGACCGATTACGCAAAATAAATCCTTTGCTAAAATTAGTTAAACAAAATTTCCAAAAAGCAGTTGTACCAGGGGAACAACTTTGCATAGATGAAACTTTAGTGCCTTTTCGTGGCCGCCTAAAATTTAAACAGTACATACCAAATAAACGTCACAAATTTGGGATAAAGCTTTTCAAATTATGCCTACAAGGAGGTTATACCTATGACCTTAAGGTTTACTGTGGACGAGAAAAAGAAAATCAAAAGTCAGTTGCATCAAAAGTTGTAATGACACTAATGGGTAATTTATTGGGTACTGGTAGAACACTCTGCACAGATAACTGGTATACATCACTTACACTAGCACATGAACTGCTGGAGCAGAAGACTCATCTGATAGGAACATTACTTAGCAAACGGAAAGGAAATCCAACAAAAGTTACTGGAAGTAAACTAAAACGGGGAGAAATTGAAGCCCAGGAAATTAACACTGGTGTTTTAGTGTTGAAATGGTATGACAAAAGAGATGTTTTGATGCTCAGTACAAAGCATACAGATGAAATGGTTGAAATCAAACGAAGAGATGGTAACATAAAGAAACCACGTTGTATCCAAGATTATAACAAATTGAAAGCTTTCATTGACTTGTCTGATCAAAAAAAAAGTTACAATACATCACTAAGGCGTGGAATAAAATGGTATCGTAAGTTAGCTATCGAGATCTTGACTGGGACAGCCATAGTAAATGCTCATGCCTTGTTAAATTTAAATTATGTAAACATGTCTATAACAAACCTCAAAGAAGAATTGGTTACCGAGTTGACGGGTGTTAACAACCTCAAAATTAACCCTACTGAAGAAGAAATAGTGGATCACAGGTTATTAGATGTTGGGCGGAAAGGAAGACGAAGATGTTTTAGATGCTACGGAAGGTTGACTTCAGAATGTGGACGAGCTTATGCCATGAGGAAAACGCCGCAGAGCACACTGAAGTGCCAATCTTGTGATAAACATTATTGCTTGGAATGTTTCTTCAATGATCATAAATATGTAGGTAAATAAATACCAAGTGAATGTGGTGTGAAAACCAATGACTTTTTCGTTATCTTCTATTTCTAAAATTTACAAATTGTAATTCATACTCATCTGGACATTATTTGAAGTGATTATAATTTGTTTAGTAATATTTTATTTCTTTTGGTTATTTACTCTATGATTTATATATCAGTCAGTTCATAATGTAATAGTTATTTAAAATTAAAAATACTTTTTATGTGTAATATATTTATTTTCCTTGTAATTTAGGTTATTTTAGTTTTGATTGAGTGTCAAAATATTTTTTACAACTTTTTTTTAATACTCAAAAAGTTAATTTATATTTCTAGCCACTTTTTTTAAGAAGATAAATTAAGGTTAGATTTATGAAAATATCATTTAAACATTACATACAAATCATTATAATGCAATAAACTTGAGAATTGCCAATAAATAAACTTAAAACAGAGACATGATTACAAATTTTCTAAAAAGAAGTTCTGGCCGCGTGAGACCACACTGGACTCACAAATCAAGAGGCCATATACGATTTCCATTACTCCAGGCCATTGGTTAGCTGATGCAATAGGTTTAAATACAATACGTGATACCAACTTGTCACCACAGTCTTATAAGTAAGGCTGCTACGTGTGAGACCACATTGGATTCACGCGGCCATTAGGTAAGTTAGCGTGTGAGACCACGTTGGACTCACGTGGCACTCAACGTGTTAAACTCACAATTCATCACCAGTGATCACGAAGTTCGGGAGTCGGGGTCGTAGTTTGCCGAATTCAGCATATACTACGAGACTTCCGGACGGATTTGGTTCTGCTCCATTGATAGCAGATTGGGCATGAATTTAATCAACAGACCGCCCAATGTCTGTGTAATTAAATCTACTGAGCCAGTGGTTAAACTCATTTCGTTCGTAAGTTTTCGAAAAAAACTGACAAGACAATCCTGCATGACTAAAGTTCGCGCTTAAATAATGACCTCACTGGAAGCTGAGACGTTCTCTACCTCCGTTATACCTAAAGCAACGTTCTGAATCTTCCGAATTATTTCCACTAGTGTACCTACCAGCTAGATACACGATTTGATGCAATATCACTGCTCATGCCGTCCCGCCATTTCGTGGCAATGATCACTGAATACACAGGCTGACTGCCAGGGACTAACGTTCTTTGCGTGTGAGAACAAATTTACCCATGTGGTTGCTTTTCAACTACCCCCCCCCCCCCGGTGTTCATTTCCTATGCTTCAATTGTTTCCGTGGAAAAATAATCACTTTTATTTTTTAATTAAACCACGTACATAAATTTTGAATTGACGTTATTTTCAGAATGGTGAAGGCATATGGATCAAATGTCTATATATTGTAGCTTTACCATACACAATGACCTATTTTCTACTTAAAATGTTTTCAAACACGAAGCCCCGATTTAAAGTACAAAAGGCGACCAAGATTAAATAATGAACATTATTATGCTACAGGCATTACACAAGAGACTTTTACCAAAGAAAAACATTTGCTCATCGTTTAATATATCACGGCTAATTATATTAATAATGAGTTTGTAAATGAGAAATTACGTGGTAAGCATAGTTGCATAGTTATATCTTGTCAAAGAGAAATTAAAATAGATGGGGAAAATAAAATCTCCATAAAATATAGAGAAAAAACTGTACATTAGGATGATCAGTTCGAAATAATCATTTAACACTGAAAACAGTAACAGGAAAAAATATAATATAAGGTCAACATGAGTATATTACTGAAATAGATAAGCCTACATCGGAAAAGTAAATTTAAAAACACAAAAACAGTAATAAACCAGAGAAACAGATTAAAGCTAATTGTCAGTGATTTATGAGGCGATTAAATTCTTTGCGCTAAGCTTTATTTCATTCCGGCATTTCTTCTCGTGGTTTCAGATATCGCTATTTTATGGTTCAATAACGTAATCGGGAAATGCAAGGCCACGTCGTTGGCTCGACACCGACTCTCCCCCCTCTATCGTAGCCATTCCACAACTATTATTTAACTGTTTATTTCATATCAATAATTATTTGGTTTATATACATACAACTGAGAATTCTTCCATTACTTCACTACTTTCTTATATGTTGGTATTGTTCACTTTTATACTCTACGTTTATCACTTGATAACGGGAATTGATTATACCTTCGAAACGCTGTGTATTAGTTTTTATATGCACAAATTTCCGATTTAACCATATTAATAATATGAACAATCCATCATTATCAACTTTAAAACCATTCAAACATAAATTAAAGAAAGTTTACATGTTCACGATATTGTTTCAGTAACAAGATATCGTTTCAAGTCATCACTTTGGTTAGCTACTGAGAGAGCTCAACAGCGGTCTATAGACTATCCAGTTACTGTCATTATTTATAAACATTGACAGTCTGTGGTTAGAACTGATGGACGAAATTTAAAATTTAGAGGTAACTCCCGTAAATAAAAATTTCGATTTTCTCAAAATCAACACAAACAATTTTGATCAAACTTTGCTAAATGCCGATTTTGTTCACTCAAACAAAACGTATTGGTCGCCATCTTCGCAAAAATAGCGGTTCGGAAGTTTTCGCACCGTGGGGTTGTCATAAAAGATCTAATTTCTCAAATTCAGCTCGAGATAATTTTTCGATAAATGTAGCACTCTCCACAAAAAAAAACCTGTTCAAAATAACAAAACCTTACTGTGGAGCTGTCATAAAACATCTAATTTCTAAAAATCTGCTCTACCAATTTCGTTAAAATTAAAATAATTTTTTTTTTTAAATCATCTTTACCGCAGTCATAAAATCAAATACGATATTCGCTTATAACAAGTTTATGGCACGACACATGTAACGTAAGCTTGTTTTATTTAAATCTAACCCATAAAAAAACAAAATGGCCCCCAATAGGTTAGGGAGACAACGAAAAAAATTATGTTTATTAGTTTTTGGTATTGTGAAAAAATTGATGCAATGTTTTTACACAGTTTATAAGATAAACAACACATGAACAGCTGCTAAAGATAGTATTGCATCTTGTTCCCACACATTTAGCCTACATCCTATATGCGTTCATTTAGTAAACCAGGGCAATTATTTATAACCACAGTTAAGATGTATCTAACATAACATGAAATTAAGTAAGATTTTATGACGAAATAAAAATAAATAACGCAAAAATATTGCACAAACTGTCTCACTTACCCATTATAAAACCAAACAAAAGAAAATCAAAATGATTCCTTACCTAAAATGTCATTTTTGTAGTTGTCGGTCATAAAGCGAAAATGAAAAGGAAGCTATCTTTAAAAAAAAAATGTATTCATCTGTCTAAACTCGCTTCGCTTCTGCCATTACCACATTTTTGTTTTTTGCAAATTAAACAAAACAGTTTGTTTAAATCAAACCTAACAGTTTGTTTAAATCAAACTTAACAGTTTGTTACTTGCAAATTTGCACACAGGTTTGTATCATTTAATATTAACTTTTACGAAAATTTCATCAAATTTCCATGATCAATATTTTAAATTGTTTTACCGATAACTCATTAAGTGACGATTTTTGAGAAATGGTGATCAGTAAGTTTTGATTATAGTACTTCGAAAAATTGATCAAAATCGCTAATTGAGTTATTGTATATATATATATATATATATATATATATATATATATATATATATAATAAAATTAAAAAAATAAATAAAAAAAATCCCTAGATATTACCAAAAAGTGTTCAAATGCGAAATTAAGGGATTATTTTTGTTTAGACACGTTTAGTCTGTTGAACACTGAACAGACAGACATAAAACCTACTTTTTTTGTGATAAGAGGAGGTCTAGATTTACATAACGTAACTTGCTTTACACTATATGTACGTGACAAGGTAATAATTACAATACCAACTTTAATTTCGAAACAAAGCTTACACACTTTTATTTATAAGATTTTGCTTGTGAAATTTTAACCTTAAATTCTAATCGATGCTTGAATATTAAATTTCAATCTCTGCTTACAAGAGCCAGGGGTTTCAGATTGTACAATGACAAGATCTTTGCAAACGATGACATGCTGTGATGTTGAAAGACTCTCTCTCTCTCTCTCTCTCTCTCTCTCTCTCTCTCTCTCTCTCTCTCTCTCTCTCTCTCTCTCTCCGGGTGTTCTCTACAAATACAACGTCCTTCATGTCTCAATTATAAAGCTTAATGATTTGTTGTACACAGTTTAAATATTTGTTAGCTACTTTTGTATTCCTCAGAATTTAAAATGCAACGCTTTTAGAAAATACAAAGTATAAACATTGTACACTACTCATAAATAAGGAAAAGTTAAAAAATAAATCTCTAAAATATAAATTTTACCTTAATATTAATCAAAATATACTAGATAGAATAAAACTCGAACACAAGATCTCACAATAATTACGTTTACGTAATCAAACGCGTTTCAACGACTAACTCGCCATCCTCAGTGATACATGAGCATGAGCTACAATAACTAAACTATAACTGTTATACAAGAGTTACAGATTAGTTATTGTACTTCATGATTCACTGAGGATGGCGACTTTGTCGTTGAAACGCGTTTTATTAAATAAACGTATTTTTTGCGAGATCTTGTGTTCGAGTTTTATTCTATCTAATATTATCTCACAAGTGAAGATCGATATTTATTTTAATATAATACTAGAATTTTAAGCAGTACTAAAATAATAGTTTTATCGTAAACAAAGAATTAAAAAAAAACATATTTCAAATTAAAACAAATTTCATCAAAATCTAAACATATCCCTGTAAAATACAAGTCACTTCTTGACCATTGCACAAGAAACTACTTCAGTAAAACAGGTTACAGCTTAGCTCATCGAACATCCCAGCAGCAATAATCACATAATCTACAATTTTAACACAATATATCCTTATAAAAAGCAGGATGTATAAATTGCATTGCGATGGGTAAAAGTATATCGGTCAAATAGGAAGGACAATGAAAGCAATTACCACGCAACATTGTCCCGTCGCTGGCAGGGTATCAACTAGTGCACTGTTTCATTCTACGTATGGCAATGGTACAAGTTCACTAGCTCTAAATTATTTATTCCATCGTAGCGTGTTTTATTATTTATTTATTCTATCCACCTTCTAATTTTCATCTTTAAAATCACGTTACTTTTTACGTTAAAAGATAAAGAGTTATTATTACCTTAGTTAATTAGAAGCGGAAAACTTTTCAGTCACAAGAAAACCTTATAAAGAAAAAAAAAAGAACATAAAATAAAGGACCCTCGAATACTCTAATAGCGTCAGAATATAACAATATATTGATCAAGTGAGGTCTTATAAGAAAGATAAAAGAGAGCGATCTAACCCAAGAATACATGGAAAAAGATATAGATCCAACTATAGGCCTACCAGATAGAAAGAAACCTGCGCAGAACCGTCATCTCGAGAGTGGCTCACGCACGCATGTAGGGGCGACGGCGGGAAGAGGATTGAAGCTGTTGAATTTAAAACCTATAGTTTTATATCTTTTACTTTGTAGAATATTTAAATTTACTAATTGTAGTTGTCAGGAACATAAACGATACACATTAACAGTTTTTTAGCACTGTAGTAGGTTTGAAAAAGAAAATATTAAGCCCTACGCAATAACGCAGCGGGCAGGTATATCTGGCCTAACTCGGGATCTCCCTCTCCCACCACAGTTCTAAATGCGCGAGACACAACCGGCGCGAGGTTCTTTTCTAAGCAGTACCCCTATAGGGTCCTTCACGCCCGTACTTACTGTAGTGAGCCCTTGAGGGAACTCGTTACAATTACTCAATTACAATTATAATTAGCTGTAGCAGTAAAAATAGAAAGATTATTAATAATAAACTATATTTCATTTTGTAAACAATATTTATGAATTACACCTGAACACATCCATTGCAATCTGTATCACCCTCAGGGGCTCACTGTTAGCAATGACTACATAAATACTATAAGACACGACATGGCCATGTTAAATATTCTACGCTTATTCTTGAGTTGACCAATACCCGCTAGGTGGCGTTGATGTGACCAATCTGAAGTTGATGTGACTGGCGCTAGGTGGCTCTACGGTCAAACAATGTTTCAGGCGGGTAAGAGAAAACGCACCGATGCCACATATGGGACCAGAGATGCGAGGGAAGGTCGAGAATCGCTTATCTCAGCGCACGAACTGACAACACTGACTATGCTGACGGAAGTAAGTGAGAAGGTTTGTGAGAGAGAGGTCAAAAGTTGTACAGTCTCAACCAAGTGGGAGACTCAACCAAGTCAAGCACCTGCTGCTAGCGCTTCTGATAGCTGTGTGTCAAACTTGTGACGAACAGCACCCGTAAAGCGTAGACTATTTCCCTATCCTATGTCGTGTCTTATAGTATTTATGTAGTCATTGCTGTTAGTGAGTAGGCTACGGGGCTACGGGAGTGACAATCCTTTAGTGTCCTAGCTGAATATACAATTTTTTGATGTAGTCTTGGGTTGGATCCCTCTCTTTCATCTTTCGTATCAGATAACTTGTATTCTTCTGATCCGACGCTATTAGTGAATTCGAGCAGTGTTGGGGGGGGGGGTATTTATTTTATGTTATTTTATGATGATGACCGAGAGGTTTTTCGTCTTTAAATAACAACAATTCGATCATCATATACGATACACAAAGTTTCATTTCTGTACATGAATAATTTCTGTAAACATGTCATATTCTGATTCAAAATTTGTATAGAATGAACCAAGGAAATGAAAAAAATATTGTGCTTAAGAAAATTAACAGATTTAGTAATATATAAATGGAAAAAAATAGTTGTAAAATAATACATATAAAGATATTAAACAGTAATTTTAACCAGTTTATGGACTTTGTTGAAAAACACTGGCAACATGTCAAAATTTGTGTAAATAGCCCGTGCGAACTTCTTCCTTCCTCAGTAATTCAACAGTGTTTCGTTTGGAGTGTTATTTCGGAATTTCAAAAATGATCTGGTTTATCTTAAAATGACTTTGGAATGTAACAATGGAGAAATTACTTGCATGGAGACAATGAACGTGAAGGGTACTGCATACTGTCACACGCATAAAGGTTAAAAAATTTCGTTGAAAGGAACAAAAAAAAAACAAAAAAAAACAGGCAACAATGATGAACGTTTATATATATATATAATTTAGAACGATTTATGGAACAAGAGTGTTTGCAGTGAAAAGCTCACAACAAATTCGAATGGCAAACAAAACAAATCGTTTATTGTGAAACAAGTCGTTTGGACGAAACGTCCATTAAACTGTTTTAATCCCTACAACAGTATTTGTAAAATGTAATTAAGTCCTGATAAATTTCTATAAATTAGGCCTAATTAAATAAGTAAATAACTAAAAAAAAGGAAGTCCACAGAAGAAACAAACAATAATGAAATAACGTCCGTCCATTAAGATCTCACTTTTAATGGATTACGAATCTTCCAGAATTTAAAAATAAAAATCTTTATTTCTCTAGCTCTAGATTAATTACAAGACTTGTCGTTCAAAGATTGAAAACTTGTTTAAAGACATCGTATAATCAAATATTTTCAACAGTCTCTCTCAAGTCTTTTCATTTCTTAAAAAATTGCCATATAAAATAAATTAATGCTCTGAAGTTTAAAAGTTTATGTAATATTGTGTAAGTGGGAGGGAAGGCTCCTTCCCACCCAGAACGTCCCCATTTCGCCCAGACAGGCGGGTAATCTGGGTCAAACACCTCGCATGCACTATGTTCCATTTCTGCAAGAGCATAATCTATTATTGTCTTTATCAAGATCTTAAGAATATTAGAATAAACTGTGTGTTTACATCACAATGTTAAGGATATATCATTTATTTCAATTAAATAAGGATGAATAAATTAATACATCAACATTTTCCTTCCAACGAAATAATATTTATACTAAATTTGATTATCTAAATCAAATTAGAATATTTTAAATTGGTGACAATTTGAGAACAATATAAAGTACTTAGGTTAAAGTTTTACTTTGACTGGTAAAAGAAATGATTAAACCATTTCACAGATTTCTATTCTGCATTTACTTTTGTTTTCAATTCTTGTGTATACTATGTCTTCATTTTTGTGTACAGTGACGCGGTAATTTGTTTTCTAATTATTTCATTTGTTTTGTGTCATTAGAAATTATTTCAACATAAACTTGAAATATGGTAAATATTAGGCAGTGTAGTTTTAGACCACTCCTTCTCCAAGAAGAAGGGAAAGTGAGTTTTCAATAAAAAAGTTCTTTCGTGTAGAAATTTTACGTATATCATCTTCATGTAAAGTATATCATCTTCGCTAAACACTCTGTTCAACTGTATAATTTAATATTAATATTATGTTTATAACATTGGTCAACAAAATGTTGTTCTTTGGTAAACCGAGTAGCTCTGCACAATATCCCCCAAAAGTGACTCATTATTTTTTTTTTTAATTTTGGAGCCATTCAAGCCAACAACGTGGCATCATAATTAACCTTGCCTCCACATCCTACACGGTACGGCTTAAAATTTTCATAATAAATAACAAAAATTAGTTTAAAGATGTTCAGCAAAATGTAAACAAACAAATTAGGGAGTTACGGGATTAGGAATTCAGGCCCTTTGCCAAAGCGTGGCAGATAGTTATGACACTTTTGGACTCTTGATTATCCAAGTGTCCAACCATATTATTCTTTTTTTTTCAACCGTATCTACTTATCGCTTATTTCCTCGGAATTTTCTCGCCCCCATTCAGGGGCTCGAGATCCCTAGTTGGATCCACACCATGTTTCATCTAGTCCAAGGTTAGATCAATTTTTCAACTTTACTTGCAGGCTCCTATTTTCTATCTCGTTCTTTCCTCAGTTTTCTTTGTCATCGTTTCCTCCGTTAGCCCCTTTATTTTTCAGCCTCTCTCTCTCTCTCTCTCTCTATGTTTGTGTGACAAATTTACTCATCTCTTTTCGTTCCTACTATCCCATACTCTCTACCTCAGACGTTACAAGGCAAAACATTTTTTAAAGATTATTCTGAACCTTAGTTTAACTTTCAAAGCTTTACAAACTCTTGCAAATAGAGCTTAAAACTATATTGAACTGTCATTTTGATGTTTCTACGTTAGACTAAAGTTATTCACCTCGGCGCACACACATTGTTTGTGAGGGAGCAACGTCCTGACAGGGAGTCTATTTATACTTCCGAACTCTACAACTCTCAAACATTTTTTAGTGAAGTAAAACATTTCGATTTTACAAGATCCTCGTGCTTAGTTTCTTCATATATTACAATAGCGGAGAACTTTAAATAGAACTGTAGAGTAGAAACTTAAAAGAAAGGGAAATATTGGATAAACAAAAGTATAAATATCGTATAAAAATAACTAAAACTGACAATTTCAACTGAAATAAAATTAACAAAGGATATAAAAATTATTAAAAATCTGTTATTAAAAAACTGATTGTTCATATACTAACA
The DNA here is from genome assembly GCA_963513935.1 of Aphrophora alni. NCBI lineage: Eukaryota > Metazoa > Arthropoda > Insecta > Hemiptera > Aphrophoridae > Aphrophora > Aphrophora alni. The sequence goes on along the minus strand of OY740767.1, from coordinate 105,357,453 downwards.
AAATGTCAATAATAATATAAACAAGTATTTTTTTGTTACTTAGGGAAAATAAGAGTTATGTTTCTAAAAAGAAAATCTGATTTAATTTAAGCACGATCAACTTTAACATTTTATTTGTAAATATAAAAAAAAATTAATTACCATTATTGCTCGAATTTTAGAATCTTATTCATTGAGAAAAGGAAAGTTTAAGTCATTGATCAATTGAAAGGCGATCTAATCAAGCTATTAAAAAAATTTCTTTTTACGTTCTTCCTCGAGTTTTACAGCAGTTTGTATCCGTTTGTTTAAAAACTTATGAAATGGTTTAGAATAACAGGATTTATAAATTCACTGTGTATGTAAATTTAATATGTCTTTATTATAAAACGACCTTCAGGGACTCAGTTTAGTGAGTACAAGAGTGGCAATCCCAAAGGGCCTAGCTGGATCTACACATTTTCCCCCCGTAGTCTTGGGTTAGATTCAAATCTTTCATCATTCCTATTAGGTCTCTGTTCTTTCCGTCCCTGAGGCTATTAAGTATTCGAGGACTAGGGGTCCTTATTTTATATTCTCCCCCCCCCCTTTTATAAAGCGATGATGACCTAGAGGTTTATCTCATTTAATCAACAAGGAGAAAATGTTAGGTTTAATAAAAGTATTTCGTTCAAAATAATAAGTTTAGCCTAATAAATTCCATGGATAAACTATCGGTGTTACATTATCTTCGTTATGGTTGTGGGTTTTTCGTAACACTGTTGTGTTTGTAGAAATGTAGAGTTTAGTAACATTTTAGTTGATTCAGGGATTCGCGTGTCGTTTATAAACTTCTTTATTTACTCTTTTTCTTCATACAAGAGTTTAATCGGATTTCCAACAGACAAAGTTTTCTCGTCTTTAAGAACAAGAAAATGGTATTATTGATATAGTTCGTTCGGAAATTTGTCATCATTTGTGTGTATAGTGTTTCCAAACTACATTAAAAAACTTCAGGATATGGTTCCTTGGGTCAAGAAGAAAAATTCGTATGAACATATGTCCTAAAATGATCAGTTTTCGTCTGTCCACCATTTTGTGTTTTTACAAAAAAATATATATTTTTAGAAATAAATTTGGTAAACATTTTTTATCAATGAACCAAAAAATAGGACTTTGTTTCGTATGTTTTCCAGATGTGCATGTACATTAAATATTTTAATGTACGAAAAACCATCAACTTTACAAAAAAATTACAAGGCCAAATTAATTATTTTTAATGACAAACAAAATGAATTTTGAAATTTTTCAATAACTTACAGGATAACCGAATTATTGTCAAACAAGTGAAGAAATAATTTCTTGGTAATTGTCTACACACCTAAAAACGAAATATTTATTAATTATGATGTTTTTTAATATAACATTTTAATTTTCAGTTTTATGTCGAACACACGTAATGAGATTACAAACAACGTAATTGGAGACTGATAATTACTAACGAAATTACTTGTTTTATTAATCTATTAATACAACAATACGGTAATGAAATTAGATAAATATGATAAAAACAAGGTAGAGAAATAATTATTCAAAGTGAGAGCACCCGTTAAGAGGACATGTATCCAAGCGCCTCTCATGAATTGTCACATGTAACGTTTGTTTGCATAACTACTTTATTCTTCGTCCTATCTAGCCTACTTGAAACAAAAACTGTTTGATTTGAAATTAACAAAACTAGAAAATGTATTCTTAATAATCTTTTTGATTTTAGCATTTTTAGCGCTGTTAATTTCGTTTACATAATTAGATCTTTATGTCACCAACTAATTTGCCAAATTTCATTTCATTACAATAAACAGTTCTTAAAATATTAATTTTCTTTTATACAAAATACAATAATAACCTAAGTAATGGAATATATTATTACTATTAAAAAACATCGTAATTCAAAACTTTTTGCTTTTAGTCTAATTTTGGCTTTTGTAGACAATTACTAAGAAATTGTGCTTTAAGTTATCCGTTTGAAATTACCCTTTAAGTTATTAAAAAATTACAAAATTCATTTTGTTTGTCATTAAACTTTTTTCAAAGTTAATAGTATTTGATATATTCGATATTACAAATTTTAAACTGCCGCCATTTTCAAAATATACAAAGCAAAGTCCTGGTTTTTGGTACCTTGATAAAATGCCACATAAAAAATATATACACCAAATGTGGACTTGATATTTTATTTATTTCCAATATTAATGGCGGACAGACGGAAAACTAACCATTTAAGAACATATGTTCACAGGTAGCTTTTTGACTTATTTTGACTTGAGTTTATATACTGAATTTCCGGAACGTAATTTGGAAACACCCTGTACGTAAAATAACACGCGAAGTTCCGTTAACCCTTGGTTTTCCCTGATTACTTTTATATAGCCTATAGTTGTAGTTATTTTAACCGCTCAAGTCTATTTTTAACCGTGACCTTAGATCACTAGTTTTAGTTTTCAACATGGCCCAAGGCTATTAGGCTATATTGGCTCCCTTCACATTTCTCATGTTATAGGTGTATCGTTTGATAACGGGAATCAATTTATATCTTGAAACATTATATTATTAATATTGTTAACTCAGACATTTGCCATTATTTGTGTATATATAAAAACACAACACGCGATTAGGTCTAACGGATAAATCGAAAAGAGCTGAACATATTTGGTCCGAAAAACACAAATTGAATTGGGAGAAGGCAAAAATAATTCAGCGGAAAAAACTAACTGAAGCCTCATGTAAAAATCTTATCAGTGAAACCATTTTAGAAATAAGCCCATTATGGCTTTCGTTAATAAAAATTGAATTAAAAATCAGAGATAAAAATTCTTCTATTTTGAATAAGACTAAAATTTTGCCGCTTGTTCCACAAATGGGAATCATGACACGATCGAGAACTAAGCTCTTGAAAGAAGGGGGAAAAGGTTGTTTACCCAGAAACCGTAAGGAGAACGTTCTTTTGGCTTCATTACTTTAACAATCAGTTGCTCGCCATTCTTTATATAGTGTAGGCTTGTGTGTTTTATCTTATCACGTTTTTATTTAGTCTAGCTTTGACTGCTCAGGCCTAGTTTTAGGTTATAAATTTATTTTTAGGCCGTAACATGACCCTAGGCTACTAGGCTATGTTGATGTTTTTCTCTCTTATGCTTTAGTTTTTTACTAATAAGAAAAGTTGGTGTTTTTCTTTCTTAGTTGGTACACTCGAAACGTCATTGTTTTTATATACACAAATTATGGCAAATGTCCAATTAATCCAAATCAATAATAAGAACAATCCTCTATTCATTTCAAAAATAAAAATATGATTCAAGATGTCACAATTAAACTAAAACTTACTTTATAAAGTTTCAGATGCAACTTTAATTGTTCACCAAAGTTTGTAAATTCCACAAGTAAACTTGTTTCATCTGACATTTGTGTAAATTTAAAGTTGTTTTGATAAAACTTTCTGAAATTAACAAACGTCAAGTTTACATGAATTTAACAAAATTATTATTTCACCCGTCTTCAAATTGTAATGTAATAATTTGTTATTGTTATTTGAAGGTGTCTTTGACTAAGATAAACTGTTTCTAGCATAGAGGCAGAGTAGAGAGTGTGGGAAGTGAAAGCATCCTTCTTTGAATAAACACACTGAGAATAATCAAACAAAAGTTTTACACACTGATGAATAAAACATGAGCTCCAAATATAACTAAAATAAACATGGCTAGAATCAGACCGACAATGATTTACAAGCGACCCTTCTTTAACATTTAACAAGACGATATTTGCTTTTTAAATTAAATAAAACAATATTAGATATAAGAGAGGGGCAAAATTGTGTAAATAATTAACTTATATACTTCGCTCATTAGAAGTTTTAATACATTCTTGTAAATCCAATTTGCCAAACGGGACGTGACAACAATATTCAAACAAACTCTACTCTACTCGGAGACATCATCCACAGGGAAAAATAATACGCATTCAATATCCGTCACTTATTATCTTCTATTGAAATATGACTCGTTTCGGAACTTCTAACCCATCATCAGATATCAAAACTTATTGATCACTCATGAGGTCACATCAAAATAAATTACACAAAATACAACTAATAAGTTACGTGGGTGGTAGACGTTATTCTGATTACAAATATGATTATTTTTTGACGAATAAATAATTAATATATTGGCACTAAGCCGCTTAAAAGACTTCGACTCTATAAAAAGTAACTGTTCCTATATGCGTAAGGAACTAGGTCATGTGTTTTTATCACATGGTTGACCTTTATTAGTAGATAAATTAATTAATAGAGCAGCCTAATTCCTATAAATGAAATCATTAAAAAAATGTAGTAAATGAAGAAGTTTTTTATTTCCTACACTTTCGGAGCGCACGCTAATATCACCCGTATTTGCTACCTTGTAGCTGTGTAGGCTATTATACAAGTACTGTAGTTGCCATTTTAAAACTGAAAATTTTAAAAAAACTTGCAACATGCATCATACAGTCTAGTTGCAAAGAATCTGACCCCAAAATTTATACAAGTGTTTGGCTATAACTGAAAACAAACGTACAAAGATTTAAAAATCAAAAATATTAATTACATCACTAGGACCAAAAGTGAAGCTGTTCAATACAAGCTCAAGTTTAACAGCCGAGGCGGAGCCAAGGCCGGAAAATGAACGAGGATCGAAAAGCTTCCTTTGGTCCAAGTGATGAACTATATTTTTCGTTATACTGCAAATAATATAAGAAAACAATTTCACAAAAACTAAAATGTGAACCTATTTACCTTCAAATCGATGGTAACAGCGGTTTTAAAGGTTATTTACAATCGAGAGTATCGGTTGTTTTTATAGATGCTTTACAATCGTTAATAATTCGTATAAACGAAGTAACAGCTGATGACCTCGACCTCAGCTGGTGTTTTTAGGTCCTAGGACTAAAAAGAACAACTTTAGCATCTCAATGCATGTATTGAAAACAGCTGTTTTTGAAGCACTATGACGAAAAGATAGTTAAAACAGAAATGTGTGAACAGCTCTGTCAATTGTTACTGTAAAAAATCCACCTCTTGTGGATTTTACCACAATTGTGGATAATAAGTCTTAAAAACATAAGAACACTTTCAAGAAACATCTGTACAATTAGCACGTTCAAGATTTCCGCAAGTCAAGTTCCAAGGTCATCAGATTTTATCGCGTTAGATATAAATACGTCAGAGATATTTGTGTTATCGCTTTGTGACGTTACAATATTTATTGTGCATGCAACTACAATGCTGATTATACTGCGTAGGAGGTAAAGAATGTTGTTGTTGACATTAAAAAAAACAAGGATTTATTTTGTTTGTGTATCAGCTTGTTTTCTACAATTTTGACCTTGGTATTCATATATCCAGATAGTAAAGCTGGATAAAATTAGTTTTAGGACTTGAGAGAAAAATCGTTACAAACGCTCACAATTTTGATTCTTGAGTAACAATTCAGTAAAAGGAATAGTTGATAAATTTGAAATAAATCCAAATTAAATTACAATAAAACAAAATAGAGTTGTGTTTTTAACTGTTTAATTTTTTTTACTTTCTCATATATGTGTAGTATGCAGAAAGTTATGAGATGGGTCAAAAATCTATGTGGAGTTTTGAGAGGAAATATCTATTTTGATGTAGGCCTATATAGAGAAGATTCTGTAGCCTGTACAATATTGTAGATTACAGACAGACCGATTTTGATGACACTTTGTATGTTGAGCATTTAGTAACATCTACAGGTTTTTTTTTTTAATTCTTTTTAAATTTGACGATAGCTGCCATAAGACCAAAACTCAATTTCTTATTTTCTCTAAATCCGTTCTAACGATTGTTTTAAATTTTTTTCCTAAAAATACAGTCTGTAAAAACTTATCAAAAGAATACGATTTTCGCAAAATATGAAGATTAACTATCTAAACCAAATCTCAATTAACGATTAGGCACAAGCTCAGTTTTAATATAATATACATGGTTTGAAAACACTTTGTATTGTGACGGCCTCCACAGTTCGTTTTAACTTTTAGAAAAAAAAAACTTTTAATAGGTGGTGACAAATATTTTTTTGATTGCTTAGTGAGAAACAATGTGCAATGTTATTGATGTGTTTTTTTAAATTTTTGTTCTACCGCGTATTGTTACAGTAGAATACACATAAAATTATTATAATATTTATATCTGCTAAGATCTATATAATTAGTTAGAGTACAATCTTCTGTCAATCCTAGCGTTGTCTTATTATTTACATTTGTCGATGTGTTTCAGAGTTTGATAGTGGGTCTTGAAGATGGAGGAATTCGGAAACGTCCAAATATATAAACAATTCGATAAAAAGTTAGGATTGGCAGAAGATTGTACTCAAATAATTGGAAACCTATTTTATCGTTGCAGAAAATTAGCTACTGTTGAACATTATAGGGGCTTATACATAATAAGTTACTCTCTAAAAAATAATCGTGATTTTGACATTTTTCTGATTAATAAACTCTTCCAAAAGCGTAAAATCGAGGCTACATATCAAATTTGTACAAAATCGGTCTAGAATTGCAATCTTTATCCCTGAACTAAAAATAGTAAAAAATTACTCATAGTCTATAATTATATGCATCAAGCTGGACAAAATAAGTAATTATAGGCTCATGTAGGACTTACGAGGAAACGTTTCAAACAGCAGCCATTTTGAAACTATCTTAATTTAGTTTTAGTGAAATATATTAAACGAAACCTAAATTTATCGCTAAGTGAATACAAACTAAATTCCGGCTACTGGAATTATTGCTATTTTTTTTTTTAATTTGAGGTTATGTTCTTAATGATTTTGTTTTGATAACTCTTATTTTTATGTTAATACACGCGTTTGAGCGCCAACAGGATGTCTGCGTAAGTACTATGCCTCTAAAACTTGTTAATAATTAGTCCCAAAGTGTGAATAAAACATTAAATTGACATAAATCCAAACTCTACGAAATTAGATCTAAAGAATCTCTTATTGATGGTAAAAGTTATTTTACGACAAATAATATTATATTCAATTCCCTATCTCCCCTCTATCGATGGTTGCTAGGCAACGCTCTGTCCGCCTTGCTTGTTTCACCACACGCCAAAGTTTCCTTTTAATATAATTTAAAAACAAATTTGGTATCATTATCGTTACAACATCTAGAATTATAAATCTCCGGCAAATAATGTTATATATATATATATATATATATATATATATATAATGTAAACGTAGGGATATATTTATAACAATTAATTGATGAAAACATTAAATGTCGTTCATTACTATTGGTAATAGAATCCTAAAGACTAGGGTAAAAATTAAACTATCAAAAAATAAATACCACATTTTAGTGTTTTTTTAAATTTTGAAGTTATGTATTTTAGTAAATTTTTAGATAAACACAAACACACATTAATAATATTGGTTATCTATATTTTGCATGATTTTGAAACAAATTGTAAGAAAATCTGTGAAAAAGTTCGACCACGAGGGTAATGAAAAAAAAATTTTTTTATCGTAAGAAACATATTTGGACATATTTTTATGTCTATTGTATAGATACATACAATATGTATTATCAGTAGTTTATAAGCTTACAAGTAAATTGTTATCTTAAGAAAAAGAAGATGCTTATGAAATTTGAAGATTGATTACATTTTGAAATTTAAATACCGGTTAACGAACTTTTCTAAAAGTGAGACTACAAAAAAGAGTGATTTCCCGAAAGCGCTCCTTGGACATATTTGATTAAATTGAACACGCAAAACAACATTACCACTTAAAAATAAATAGAATTAGTCAAAATGATAGCAAATAAGGGTAGGTTTGGTAAACGTATCATTTGTATTTGTTCGATAGTTCATAATTTATGCACCATAAAACAAAAACAAACAAAAATCTGATTTTATTAAAATCGCCACGAACGATGATCTACAATTTTGCTAAAATCAAACTCTTTTACCAAACTTATCTAAAAAAATCTCGGTTCGCAGGTTATACTAAAAATCAAAAAAATCTGTCAAGGAACTGTTATAAAGTGGTAATTTCGCAATATTGGCTATACCAAAGTTATTCAAATTGTGATGTAATGTTATCCAATCGGTGTCCGATTTCGCAAGTAACAGAAAACTACTATTAAGGAATAATTTACAAAAAACAAAAACCAACTTTCATCGCCGTAATTTAAACTTGACTTCAGATTTTAATATTTATACAAAAGATGAATTTATGACACAATTGAAGTAAATTTGATTTTAATTAAATTTATAAATATTGTTTAAATAATTTATAAAATCTAAGCCAGCGTCCAAGGTTGATTAACGCTTGTAACCAAGAACTACAGAGCTGACATTTTGGTAACAATTAGTTTTATTTGTTTAGTGTTTGGTTTGTTAATATGTTCAATATTTTTACATGGTTTATTTAGTAAAAAAACTCTTAATTTATCCATCAATTTCTTATATATAAATTAAGTATCAATTATGGAATGTTTACAGTTCATAAATCAAAGAAATATATTTTTAATACATTTTTAAAAGACTAAATTACTAAAACACATTACGATGTCGACCGTGAAACTTGATTCTTGAAAGAAAGTTTCATATAGCCTATAAATACACTTACTTCCGCATGAAAACTTTATTTCAACAAAGCCGACGCGTAGGCAATTTTTCAGAAGTTAAACACTGACTGTTTTTTTTTCCGAAGTTCAACCTCTAGGTTTTATTACTGTTCACTTTTCAAGGCCACAGGAAACTGAAAAAATGATTTTCGAAATGCCGCCTGTACGTAAGCACGATAGCGGCCACAAAATTAAAATAAGAACATAAATTCGGTATAAAGGACTGTGCTCATTAAGAGCTTTATTGAAATTCATAAAAATTGTCGAACTCGAATTAAAAAATCTCAAAATTGGTATAAAGTTTTCCTGTGTTATTCAATTTATAACGCGCTAAATTAAGATACATATTTGCATATTTCAACTACGTTTATAATGGTACCAACTCCAACTCTGTAGGCCTACGATGGCAAATAACAAAATTATTATCAACAATTTCGAAACCTAACCTCCAAGAAAATGTGATACTCTTATAGTTAGACTATGAGTTCCGCAGGCACGAGTCACCAACACGAGTGAGTGTAGTGAGTTCTTTCACTAGGGCAGAGACACACTCTGACACGAGCCAAACGAGTGGAGACTTTTTAATATATAAACATTAAGGCCTAGCAGATGTGAAGAGAGGAATGAAAACCTGTGTAAGACACCTTGATAAGACACAAGTATCAACTTTTCGGGGTTACATATACCTTTATTACTTACGTCTTAGCAATCTTGTGTTTAGTATCTATTAATATTTCATAACAGCTGTTTCGGTATAACATATACCATCATCAGATGAAACAACACGTTTACACAACACACTGATACACATTTCACAAAAATAAATAAACATAAATTGTTTGGTACTGCAGTACAGGTCGAAAATAATATAAAATAAAGTTGAGATAATATAGCCACATCTTGTTAATGTAGTGGTCAACTGTCCACTATTTATTTTGACAACTTTATTATATATTATTTTCGACCTGTACTGCAGTACCAAACATTTTATGTTTATTTATTTTTGTGAAATGTGTATCATTGTGTTGTGTAAACGTGTTGTTTCATCTGATGATGGTATATTATATGTTATACCGAAACAGCTGTTATGAAATATTAATAGATACTAAACACAAGATTGCTAAGACGTAAGTAATTTAGTAATAAAGTTATTGTAAAGCATTCATAAGGCAATATGGAATTTATTACATATACCCCTTGTGCGACTCGATCATCTATACAATTTCTACAATTGAATCTACTTTCACGTGAGCCAGAAACTTGAATTTTTCCAAACTTATAGTTTTTAGTCTGTAACCAATGAGAAAATTTCAAAAATCTATCATTTTAAATTATTAACCCTGAAAACAATTTTAAATTGCAGAAAGAACATAAAAAACGTATTAAAAAAACGGACTAAACAAGCAGTTACAGATTGAACGAAATCAAAACTTTGTTTTTATGACTTTTCCTATCTCCATCGATTATACCTTAGATATAGCTAGATTTTTTATTTTAGTTAAATTTTGTACTTTTTCAAAAAATTATTTAATCTTTTTTGACACACTTAAAGGAAAGCTAAAATCATAAAAAATGGTACGCTTATGGCAGTTGGATGTGCCAATATGCCTGTCAAAAATTAATTAATGTGTGGAAATTATTAAGTTTTAATAACCCCTCCACCCCTCCTGGTTTGTCAAAATCTATGGGAGATTTGGAGTGAAGCTCCAAGGAAGTTTGGGCGTTTGTATAACTTTGTTTGGAGCTGGACAAGTACATGATGGCGTCTTGTTTGTTATTGTTAAAGAATGCTTGGTAGTTCTTATATTAATGTGTACTAGTCAAGTATAATATATTAGTATTCTAGTTATTTAAGCAAGATTGAATGAGAAGCAATTTATATTAATGTGAGATGAAGAAGGTAATTACAGTGGAAACAATCAGGGTTACGAAAGTCCGGTATTAGTCAACGAAACAAATTCTCTTCTCCGTATTAAGAACAATGAATTCGCTATTCTCTTATCGTTTAAACTTGGACAAATTGAAAGAGAAATAATGAAGTCTGACGCTTTACAGAATTGACGATTAAAATATTTCTACTGGTAGAGCCGGTCCCCCCTCCCCTCCTGACCTAGTTTCTACAGATCGATGGTGTTATCGTCGTGTCGGTGTTTGCTCTTATTTAAAGTTGATTTATTTTGAATAATCTCTGATGATTAATACATTTATATCTGCACAGAGTATCAATATTTGTGAACACATGGTGACTTGGTATCAGGTTTCTGTGAGTTATGGCGATGAAGGCTTCAACAACATGTGGGTGTAATTGAAGATTTAATGTGTGGCTATTTTAAATTTTAAATTTATTGTAGATGAAAACTATGAAAACTTCCTCAAAGCCTAGCTAAACACTATAAATAATAAAAAATTGTAAATTTATGACCACCATCTTAAACTGTTAGTATTGGTTGATTTCAATCAAAATCTTTAAAGAAACAGAAGTTGAATTTATGACAGCTATTTTGAATTTATATAGTGAAAATGTATTTTATAAATTATTTTATTTGTCATTATACTAAAATTGCATAGTTTGTACATTATAACCAAACGAGAGACTATTTGGGCAGTCAGTGTCACTTGGGAGGTTATTTAACGTAATTTGTGTGAGAAAATATACAGGATGTTACAATATTGTGTTTCTAAACTTCAGCACGTGGTTTCCCCACATCAAATCTAAGAAAAATTTCCTTGAATATATGTCCGGAATTGCCTAGTTTCCAAGATATTGCCCATTTTGTTTTTTCACAAAATATTTTTTATCTACAGAACGGTTTAACGGATTGAATTGAAACTTGACATGGTGCATAATATGGTAAACAACTATTTTGAAAATAAATAAATAACCTGTTTCAAAATGGTGGCTGCTTAAATTTTTAATATCTAAATAACTCAAAAACTGGACATTTTAATGAAAAAATTAACTAGTCGCCATTTTTAAAGAGGTTTATTGGATTAGGTTGATTATTGTTGATTAAAATAGTTCTTTAGCTTATTAGATATCATACCAAGTTTTAATTCTCTCAGTCAAACCGTTCTAGACATGCAAAATATTTTGTGAAAAAACATGTTCCTTAGGAACGTTATTTTTTAGTTTTGGTGTGGGAAACCACCTCCTGAAGTTTGGAAACACAGTTTTGAGACATCCTGTATAGTTTGGAAACACAGTTTTGAGACATCCCGTATAGTTTGGAAACACAGTTTTGAGACATCCTGTATAGTTTGGAAACAGTTTTGAGACATCTTGTATAGTTTGGAAACACATTTTTGAGACATCCTGTATAGTTTGGAAACACAGTTTTGAGACATCCCGTATAGTTTGGAAACACAGTTTTGAGACATCCTGTATAGTTTGGAAACACAGTTTTGAGACATCCCGTATAGTTTGGAAACACAGTTTTGAGACATCCTGTATAGTTTGGAAACAGTTTTGAGACATCTTGTATAGTTTGGAAACACATTTTTGAGACATCCTGTATAGTTTAGAAACACAGTTTTGAGACATCCCATATAGTTTGGAAACACAGTTTTGAGACATCCTGTATAGTTTAGAAACTCAGTTTTAAAACATCCCGTATAGTTTGGAAACACAGTTTTGAGACATCCCATATAGTTTGGAAACACAGTTTTGAGACATCCTGTATAGTTTGGAAACACAGTTTTGAGACATCCCGTATAGTTTGGAAACACAGTTTTGAGACATCCCGTATAGTTTGGAAACACAGTTTTGAGACATCCTGTATAGTTTGGAAACACAGTTTTGAGACATCCTGCATAGATTGGAAACACAGTTTTGAAACAGCCTGTAAAGTTTGGAAACAGTTTTTAGACATCCTGTATAGTTTGGAAACACAGTTTTGAGACATCCTGTATAGTTTGGAAACACAGTTTTGAGACATCCTGTATAGTTTGGAAACACAGTTTTGAGACATCCCGTATAGTTTGGAAACACAGTTTTGAGACATCCTGTATAGTTTGGAAAAGTAGTACAATTAATGATGTTGAAAATTATTAGCAACATAATCGAAAACGGGTCATACGAATGGAGGAGAGAATTTTTTTTAAACGAAAAAACACGCCTTAAAAAAAAAGGAAGCAGAAAATAGAGAATCGCCTAGCCCTCATAGAATTAGATAAAAGAAATCTGATAGGAAATATCAAAGCGAGGGATCTAATCCAAAATTATGCGAAGAAAATGTAGATCCAGCTAGTACACCACGGGATTGCCATAAGTGAGCCCCGGAGAGACAACTTATAAAAAGACGATAGGCCTACTGTAGGATCGTTAATATTATTCCATACCCTGAGTAGGAAAATCCAAACATAGGTTAAAAATTGTAAAACAATACTATTTAAAATATGTGAACAGAAAATGTAACCATTAATACCTAAAGCGTTACTATATAAACAAAACAGCAGACATATTTTAAAAATACAAATTTAGGTACATACATTTGAAATGATAGTTCTTCCCTGTTACATAAACAAACAATTTCGATTATGAATACATATTGCACAAATTCTACACAAACAAATATGCAGTAAAAACAATCACTTTGTAACTATTGTCAGACAATATATTGTCCTCTTTATCCTTAGGATCCTAAAATGATCTAAGAAATCCTATTAAAATACACAGGAAGAATATTGTAGAATTAATTGATATGTAAAGAATTAACAGAACCATCAATATTTAAATTATTAAAGCTAATTTCAACTGATTAAGTTAAATTTGAGGTTATGGTTATATTGCTCTTCAAAACAAACGAACATAATTCCAGGTAGTTTTTGCTGTAATTGTACAGTATTGAAGAATATTAATTTAGTCATTATGCATACTTAATTACAACATAGAACCATGTAATTGTTACTTAGAATGACTTGACTGTTTTTATTTCATTAGAGTGAAAGTTTGACTTGTGGCCTATTGCAACTTTAAGATGCTGTTAGTTCACTGATTTACAGTCTTGGCATTCTTGTTTAATCCGTGGTTTTAAATTGACAAGCACAGTTAAGTAGGACGACGTCAAAATTAACTTTGTAAATATTTAGAATTGTTCGTGTTAATTAAACAGGGAAGAGACATTCAAATTTATACTATTTTGATTTTATTTAATTTGAAATTTGTGTTTATGTAACAAAATATAATAATAATTTAGTAAAGTAACGTTGATTACCCTACATGTTTGAAAATGAAATTATCTTAGAAATAAAAATGGATATAGTTTATTCTGACATTTCCCTTCATTGTGTATATACAAACTAATACAGGACATTGGGAGATTATTGAATCAACTTCTGGTATCAAGTTAAATTCGGCTAATCTCCACAAGGAGTGATCACAAGGTCCCACGCTAAACTTTTAAAAGAAGGGATAGAGTTATGTAACAGAGTTGTTGGCATTACAACTCCTGATTACATATACTTGACCAGTGTAGATTCTCATTCAACTTGGTGTTTTTTGTCATCCTTGGGTTATGTATAGTTCTGTAACTTTTAATTTTTCTTGATCTATAGTCTTACTGTGTTTATAGTTTATGTATTTATAGCTGTTCTTATAGTCTCACTTATTTTGACAGCTTAGTCTAGCTTTAGCCCTCGATTTCTTTCTCAGTTTACAATATAGCCCTAGACTATTAAGCTATATATTTATTCCTTTTACATTTCTCATGTTCTAGCTTTATCACTTGATAATGGAAGTCGATTCATATTCCTGAAACAAAAATGATGCCAAATGTCCGGATAAACTAACCTGTATCAATAATATGAACAATCTACCATTAACCAATAACTTAAAACCAGAAAATATGGATAGCAAGAAATTCATAACAGACGAATGGATAACAATACTTCAATGTGTTATTTGAGGTCGATCTGCGATATATTAAAAAAAAAAAAATAATAATAAAAAAAAAAAAAATAAGAGAACAAACAATACCACCACTCTAAATAAGGATAAAATAACGCAGGTATTATTGATGCGACTATATTTTCCAGTAAAAATATAGAAAACTAGAAAGTCGGTGCTATATCAAATGTTTATTCATAGGAATAAAATAATCCTGTAACGTAACAGTCCGTAAAGAGATGATGCGTGGTCAGCACTTTGAGTTCTCGTTACAGTGAAGAATCGTAGAAGCTCAATACTCATGGTGTTGGGTTAACGACGTAATTTTTTTAAGACGTAGGATTGAACCAGTAATCTGTCATAAATCAAACTAGAACGCTGGTCAATAAACAAATGGGAGCTCTGTAGTCATGAGTATGATGAAAGTTTCTGAAAGAAAAGAGGGTAAAATTATTTAGTTTTATGGGAGAACTTTTCCAACATTGTTTGATGTTCTATTTTTACATTTTTCCGTGGTCTAAAAAAATATGAATTTGGATTCATAGTGTACATATTAGACCATTCAAAGGAAAAAACATAATTAAAAAGCATATAACGGTTTAGTTGTTTAGTTTATTTTTTATGATAACATAATATATTAGGATGTAATATATCTTCATATTACGACATAATATTTAACCTAACGTAATACATGTTTTATTCATAATACATAAATAAACTGTCTTGGAAGACAATCGCTGTGTGATTAACAGTAAATGATATAGAGATAAGCTTTTAAAGAGATAATGAATTATCTCTAAGGAGAGGAAGAGAAACGTTAAAGGGAGAAAGACAGCAAGGCTAAAACAAGGAGAAGGAAACACACATCCTTATATTGGTTCCAAACAAAGTTTTTTCAGATATTTTAAATAATACTTAAAAATTTGAAAATAAGAAATGTATGATGTAGTATTATTATTACGCAAAATCAGTATAAAATTAGAGCAATCTCCGAAGTAAACTAAAAGAACACCAACGACAAATATAAAGTATACACGTGTAATGTCAAAGTATTTGTGATAATGTGTGTTCTATGTGCTTTGACACATATTATGACGAAACATCTGTCCGCATAGATTTAATAATGTAGAGAACTGCAAATTGTAGTCTACTAGAATAATTGAGATTATATATTGATAACATGAACCAACAGAAATACAATGATTACTTTAATAAATTTGCGGCAACAATATAGGATAAAGATGTAAAAAATTCTACAAACCTTCTCCACATGCATCTCCAACGGGGCAAAACATTATTCAAACTGTTTAAACACGTAATAACTATGATGATATGGGTTTAGGGTTTATTGTTATAACATCACGATTTAAAACATCTAAACTATTCTCAATTTTACATAACACCATAACTACCTTTTTAATCTCTAGGAAACTATATCTTTGCTATAAAGTGAATGTTATGACTTCTTACCTTTAAAATTAATCAATTTGCTGTTCCAACGTTAATGTTAATCCAATTTTATCACCTGAAACAAGAACAAAGAATCTTTGTTAGATACCTAAACAATATAAATCTAAATGAAAACGTAATTATAAAACACATGTTTATTGTGCGACAATAATTATATAGTAAAAGTTAGGATTTATAATCAATTTAAATTTAATGGTAACAATATACCTTAAATTAATTATAAATTATTTAACCCTTAATGGTTACAAGATTGTTATCAGTTCAGCATTTCTCGTTTGTAAACTTCCGCCTTTGACCTCGGTTATTTTATTACAAACGCAACATCATAAAAAAAATATATATATATATATATATATATATATATATAATTAGTGTTCATAAAATTCAATTAATGTTGACAATTTTCTGATATTATGGATGGTCGGGGAACTTAATGAATAAAACTAGTGTATTATAATAAACTATTAGTTTAAATTGAACAAAATTAGTTTTATAATATCAAAATTGTGGGCATTTATAACATTTTTTCTGTTCACATATCGTGTGTTATTCAACTTAAAACACGAATACAAACGAAGAGAATGGGGGTACAACCTTAATAGATTTTTTAATATAGACACATTTACGAGCCCCGTTAGGGCCCATCCGCATCAAGAAAGTAGTGATATACACAATTACGAGGTTCAGAAAACCTATTTTAAACAAACTCACCGTACTAGTGACCCCTTGATCTACCAATACAATTTTCTAAAAGGCCTTGAAACCAACATGTGGACTTTTAGAGGATCTGTTTGATATTACATTGTATGATGGGCTGGGTTTTTAAATTTTATTTTCGTCATACTGCTTCAAAAACAGCTGTTTTCAATACATGCATTGAGATGCTAAAGTTGTTCTTTTTAGTCCTAGGACCTAAAAACATCAGTTGAGGTCGAGGTCATCAGTTGTTACTTCGTTTATACGAATTAATTAACGATTGTAAAGCATCTAAAAAAACAACCGATACTATCGATTGTAAATAACCGTTAAAACAGCTGTTACCATCGATTTGAAGGTAAATAGGTTATAACATTTTAGTTTTTGTGAAATTGTTTTCTTATATTATTTGCAGTAGGCCTATAACGGAAAATTTAGTTCATCACTTGGACCAAAAGAAGCTTTTCGATCCTCCCTCATTTTACAAGTTAAACTTGAGCTTGTATTGAAAAACTTCATTTTTGGTCCTAGTGATGAAATATACTATTTTGCATGTGTTTATCACATTCCCCGGACAGAACCAGATACATTTCAAATGTCCAGCATACCGTTAAATCTCCCATCTTTCAGCTTTATATTAGAGATAATAAGTGCTCAAGATGATATTACAAAACAATATAAAGCTAAAATTATTAAAATTTGAATGGCAGACAGTAGCTAAGTAGGACAAGGTCTGATGCTAGTGATTAGGTTTGCATGAAGATGTGATCTTTTCCAAGGTCAGATTACGTCAGAGAATGGCGACACCACTGCTCTCTGGATCCTACAACTCAGACAATTAGATTACCAACACTATCTAGACAATATGTTCCAGACTGTGTACACATCCGGAAATAAATCTAAAGTGTAATAGCGTTGACAATTTAAAATTAATTATTTACATAAATTGAAAAAGTTTATAAAATAATAATCTCTAACCCCTTCACAGCAAAAGAAAGATAATCATGCAAGCTCTTGTTTTCAACACCTATCCCGTCTCTATTTTTATCTGGAGTTTATTTTCATAAACCGATCTAGAGCTGACCAAAGAAGGTATTTTGAACTATTTTTTGTATAATTGTTTTAAAAATAATAACAAACGTACATTACCAGACGCGGGACGGTGGAAAATACAAAATTGGTGTACATGTGAAATAAATACAAAATATTTAATATGTGAGAAATCTTAATAAGTTCTCTTCAAGACGATGATGACTGGGAGGTTTTTCGGTTTTAAAAACAAAGCAAAAAATTTAATTATTACTTTTTCCTCACGTCCATATTTCCCCATTTTAAAACCATCAAATATCGATTACTCATATTGTTATTCCCCTAACTGAACAGCTACAAAATCAACAATTTGACTTCAACTGTTTAATTTGTTTAATTGATGAGGTTAGTTTTAAATTTGAAGCCACACCGTTTTATAGATTTTTTAAGAAACTATGTTAGATTTCTGTTTAAAAAACAAATTAACTGTTCAAGTAAGTTCTCTAAACAATTTACAACTATAATAAAGAAATCTACTTTTAAAGTAATATTTTATCGTTAGTCGTTAAACCTACAAACGGGTAATATCAGTTTAACAATGATAAAAATAAACCAATACTACCAACTGACAATGCGCAGAAGTATTACACATTTCGTTGTTTTGAACAATGATATAAACATAACCTCAAAATAAGCAAATAATAAATTGGTCTGGTACGCTTTAGGTTGCATTTTCTTGTTGTGTACTTTACATATTATTTTCAAAAATGATTTATTATTCAAGATATAGAAGTGACGTTGTAAAATCTTAAAAATGAAAGGTTAAAATGTTTTAAGTTCTGCCGTTGTCTAATTCATTTTTAAACTTTAATTATTTCATATATATTTATGAAAATGAAGGAATCCTCAAATCACGTTTTTTTTTCAGGGGGGGCTCTGGTATGCACAGATCTTCTACTACTACCCAAAAATGAAATAATTAAAATAATAATATGAAGAAGAAAAATGATAGTACGAGAGTTTTTAAGAGACTTAGCTATAAAATATATTTAACCTCTCGCCCATTAACGCTTTTTAAAAATAATGAAAAAGAAAAGAATATAAATAAGACTCCTAGCTAATATATCATCAGAGTCGGAAGACAAGAGTTTGTCAAGGAAAGAGAAAGAGTCGAATCTATCACGAAACTACACGAAGAAGGGTGTAGATCCAGCTAGGTCTTCGGGATTGCAACACTTTAGTCAAAATGAATGAACCCCTGAGGGATTACGTTTATGAATCCAAATTTGTTTAAATTAAAGAATTCAATATAGTTTTTATTTTTATTAAATGTTATACCTAAATACGGATTAGAGATATCCCTATATTATTGTAATTTTGGTCTTATTTGTTTAACTTGTTAATGTACAAAATGCATTGACTGTGTAAATCAAAAGAGAGTTTCGTCAGTACTAGCCACAATGTTGGGAATGTTGCCGATTTGTTGATACATTGTTTAGAATTTTTTTCCTTTTAGTTTTAACGGTTTTGTAAAACTGTTTATTTTAGGCGCATAATAGTCGAGTCTCACTGCAATAACAGTTAAGCACAGTTACGACTTTAAAACACAAAGAAATCATCTGTTCTACTTACAAAACTGTTCCAACTTAAAACTTTCCAAACAATATACAAACACCTTACTAATACTATTTTTTCTGCCTTTTAAGTTCAAAGGAAATTTATTTTATGAGAAGAAGACACACTGATAGTTGTAGTGATATTTGCACGACTTGTTTTTTCCAACCAAGTCAGCATCTATTATTACCCGCACATGCACACTTGGCCGCGCACATTACAGTAAGCAATTTTAATCCTCCGGAGAAAAAAGCGTTTCCGGTGGGACTAATGACCGACATGACATGTAGTGGAACCAGTCTGGCTAATTTTAATGTAATGCCAAGTCCACGACTTCCTCTTCATGGTTAAGCAAACTATTATATATTCATATTTCAATTATGAATTAATTTTTGATAATGGCGAGGTTTGTTTCCTTTTTTCTTGATGCAAGGTTAAGATTAATACAATGTTTTGCACCAATAGGAGTAACCTATCTGTGCTATTACGTCTTTCGAAGTTCTTACTACAAAAGATTCTATAGCTTCGTAATTTGATGAAACCCTAACCATCCAATAAATTACTGATTATTCTAACATTTTACCTTCGTTTTTATTATATAGACAAATTAACAAAGATTTGTTTTAGAGAATTTTATTCAGAAATATACCTATTGTCATAATAATGACTCGCGAAACTATAAAATGAGAACTGATCATGTCCCAAAAAACACATGGTTCTAGTTATGGCAGTTTTAATCCGATTTACTACAAATTTATTTTTAAGTATATTATTTATACACAGTAATATATTAAGTTATTTGATAGGTTTTGTGTTCCCCCCGAAACCAAAAAAAGTGGCTGTCTGTCTTCTGTGCAGTACTTTATAGCCTAAACGAATGACTGATTTAAATTAATGAAATTAAATATCAAAATAAGATGACAAAATTTAAACAAATTGTATTATTTTCTTATTCTGTTATAGTTTTTGCAATTTGATTAAAAGATAACATATAACAGTTGCATTTTGAAATTTTGACGGCTACTGTTGTACTCGGTAAGTCGGCAAAAAAACACAATAATATAAATAAATATGTTTTATAGCTAAAGTCTCTTAAAAACTCTCGTACTATCATTTTTCTTCTTCATATTATTATTTTAATTATTTCTTTTTTGGGTAGTATTTGAAGATCTGTGCATACCAGAGCCCCCCCCCCCCTGAAAAAAACACGATTTGAGGATTCCTTCATTTTCATAAATATATATGAAATAATTAAAGTTTAAAAATGATTTAAACAACGGCAGAACTTAAAACATTTTAACCCTTCATTTTTAAGATTTTATATCACTTCTATACCTTGAATAATAAATCATTTTTGAAAATAATATGTAAAGTACACAACAAGAAAATGCAACCCAAAACGTACCAGACCAATTTATTATTAGCTTATTTTGAGGTTATGTTTACGTCATTGTGCAATACTTCTGCGCATTGTCAGTTGGTAGTACTGGTTTATTTTTATCATTGTTAAACTGATATTAAACCGTTTAACGACTAGCGATCAAATATTACGTTAAAAGTAGATTTCTTTATTATAGTTGTAAATTGTTTAGGGAATATACTTGAACAGTTAATTTGTTTTTTAAACAGAAATCTAACAAAGTTTCTTAAGAATGTTTACAGCCGAATTTAAGATTATTTTCACGAGTTTGATCTCAAATATATAAGCTCAGCAAATAAAATCAAGAAATAGACCAAATTATATGGAAAAGAACTCAGGTATTTTGACATGATGACAGCCTGCATGATTCTTTAATTTTCCGTGCTAATGAACTTGTTACGCATGTTTGAAATCGGATAAATAGGTCAGGCACTTTATAAGCGCGCTCACGTAATATTCCAAAGAGGTTTCTCTAACGTTTCTAAAATCCTCTTTACCGAAGGAACTAAGCTCTATACTTAAGTACTTAATACAATTTCATAGGACCAGTTTCATGATTTCCTACATCAAAACTGATATAATTTCTTTTCATTAATAATTGTTGAAAACGTTGGGTTCAATCTGAAAAAACAAATATAAAATGTGGTATTTGGAAACAACATAATTTATTTAAAACTGTTATTTACTGATAGCGTATTTATGTCAGATGTATTGGTAATTTAGGCCTAAGTATACGAAGTATTGGGTAAATTGGGTAATTGCAAAATATGTAGACATATCTTCAATTTACATGGCTGTAAGCACAATATCGGCCTGAACATAAAAATGTGACATGGCATTTTTGGTAAAGGGGCCTTTAATAGTGTGCTCATTTAGAACCTTATTAAAATTTAGAAAAAAATTGGAATTTCAATTATACATGTACAAACCCACATCTCCACGATGGCAAATAGCGAAATTAGTGTCAAAAATATAATTTTAAAACCTTACTTCCCAAGAAATCGTTTCTTATGAGATTCAGTAAAGCGTGTCTTATACGAGCGTAGTGAAAGCAATCTTCTTCACGTATGTACAACTTCAAGGCCAGACACGAGCGAAGCGAGTGGAAAAATTTTAATAACGAAACTAGTTAAGACAAAGTACTGATATATACAATTACGAAATTCAGAAAATCTGTATAACTGTTTTAAACAAACTTATCCCGATAAGACTTCTCGATCAACCATTTCCTGCAAGGCCCAAAAAATTCAACTATTGAGCGTTTAATTTAAAGGATTTGTTTCTATTATGATCATTAACTTATATTAGTTTTGATTTTGGTAGATTTTTGTTGTTGTTGTAAGTTTGTATTTTAACTACTCTTGATGATGTATAAATAAACTGTACAAAAACATTGCACAAAATTTCTCACTCACTCTTCCGCAAAACCAAGTGAAAACCGATCAAAACTATTCGTCATCAAAAATGTTAGTCAAAAAATGAAATGTATGCAGTCTTTGAAAAAATGTTTAAAGCCTAAGTTTGTTTCATGCAGGTGAATCTTATTTGATTAAAATCTAACTTTTATGGCGATTATCAAGGTTTTCTTGAGTGTAGGAAGGACGACAAGGTAATCCAGGTAATTTTGAGTTTGGGAGAATGAGAGTCAGCGGTGGGAGGGGGCAGGCAGTGCCTTCAGGATTTGGAGAAAAGTCATTTTCATAAAAGGCTAGGCGAAGGATTGACAGAATAGTTGCATTTCCTGTCTAAATACAAATCCAAGTTGGGGAAATATAAATACATTTTGTTATATTGTCCAATTTTAGTATTTTTATATGTTTATAATAAACTAACCTAACCTAATCTGTTTGTGGTGATGCATACAACCAATAATCTAATTATTGTTGTTTACAAAAACTCTTCTCACTCTCGACTTTCAGCTTGTGCCTATCGGTTGAGCTTCACTCTTCAAGTGGAGATTTGACAGGTGTCATTAAAAAGGAGCTGGCTTCACTCCGTTCCCCCTAAATAGCACCATATCGTGTCATTTTACTCGTAATGTACCATTCTTTCAAGTAGCGGCAGATTTTAACGTGCCCCATCGGTGTCGTGGGGTTGGCTCGACATATTAGCCGCCCTAGTCAATAGGAATCACTTCCTGGAAATGTGAACGGATCAGGTACCAGTCGGGCGGGTATAGGTTAGGTTAGGTTAGAAAATATGGTCATCGCAATCATAACGCCCATCGACAATATGACAAACATCGACTTGGATACTTAAATAAACTTCAACAGTTCCTTATGAGTTCAGAATAGTTATGATTGGTATTGTGCTTTCTGTTAGTTTTAAAGGATACCAGGTTAGCCAAGACCCGAGAATACTACCCGCGAATAACAAGTCATACTATTCTGACAGACGACGAACCTCGTCACTTGAGTGTCGCTCTTCACTCACCTCCAATTCCAAGATGGGTTGCTCATTAAGCAGGAGTTTGAACAGATGACCCTAGTTCCCCACGTAATCGTCCTGCCATACACAAAAAACTCATGATACCATTTATAAAGATTAAAAGAACGCAACGGATAGATTCGAACACAGAACAACATCTAGCGTTGAGTCAACATTGATGGTGCTTCGCGCTGTGGTTATTAGACCAAAATAACTTTCCGGCGTATACAGCTATCAGTAAATCCACTCTCTTTGTATGTACACAATAACAAATCTCATCTACACAAAATATCAACATAAGACGGAGGGTGATCACGATCGGAGCATGGATCCGTTTTCTTGTTTTTTACCAATTATCCTGAACCGTACTGGTTTTTTTGCGATTTGGACAGGAGAGTGAGGGTCAATAATCTTCAGTAGTAAATTTTATACGTAATTGGTAGTAATGGTTTAAAGAAATTAAGTTTTACCACCATGTGCGATTATTGGTTTTCTATCGACGTTATTTAAAAGAAAGTGATCAATATGTTTGTACAGGTCCTTGAAGGCTAGATTTGAGCAAAATTTGATTAATATTATTAGAGCTGACTTTTTTTTACTCCAAAATTTAGAATGACAACAAATTTAAAAACATCCCGAGATCCGATCAAAATTACGTCAACATACAAAATTTGATTAAAATCGGTTGACGAGTTTAGGCTCTAAAACACTGTGCTAACAGACAGACAACATTCCAAATACTATTTTCTGAACTCTGGGGGCATTACGGATATACCCGGAAAAAAATAACGACATAGATT
This sequence comes from Aphrophora alni, assembly GCA_963513935.1. NCBI lineage: Eukaryota > Metazoa > Arthropoda > Insecta > Hemiptera > Aphrophoridae > Aphrophora > Aphrophora alni. The sequence continues at coordinate 105,333,464 of OY740767.1, read as the reverse complement.
TTTTTACTCGAATCTCATTACATAACGTTTTCTATACAACGTTTATACGAGTAAGTAAAAATCATTTTAAATCAGTTGAATTTTTTATAAAATGGTTAAGTTTAGAACATTTATTTCTCAATTAATTCTACGTATTGCAGAAAAAAGTATGTATTAGACATGAAGAGATGCGCAGATTACAAATTCCTTAGAGCGCATGCGTAGTAGGTTGACAGCTCTCCAACGTTACTCTAAAATTCGTAACGACAAGGTATGTACTACTGACCAAAAAACATTTACTTAAAGGGCTCTGGTGAGTAAACTCTTAACAAAACAGCCCTATATTTTTTGGATTTTTTTTTTTAAATTTTGCGCGAGATCCCTACCCTATACCTACGTCAACTGCTTCGTGTCTAATATTTCCATATACAGTACACAACTCTCGAAACGATTTTAAAACAATCAATTATTAACAAATATCAATACCGATATGTACATTATACATATACGGGCTTGGCATTGCCGAGGGTCCGAACGTATTAAAAAACTGCTCCTAATTAACCCTTGAATTTATACAGCACGATAATACATTCCTGTCGAAATGAATTGCAATCTCAATGAATCAATTTAAAATAATTATTAAACTAAACAAAACTAGAATAATGTAATTGAAAATAAAACGTTTTTACAAGAATTGTTTGTTTAAAATAATAGTAAACAGCGTTTAAAATTTGTAGCGACATTGCATAATAATTAGCCTACACCAGCGTGCAGCTTTGAACACCGCAGTTTAAATGCGTATTTCAAAGTTATAATTAGAACATTGTTTGCTTCCACCAGTTGAGAGCTTGCGAATATGTTCTCACAACAATCCTTACAGTATGTTTTAGATTAATATTTACCTAGATTAAAAGAAGAACATCTTACATTGTGTTGCGAGTTTTTAATGAAATGAAGAAGCGATAAGATTGTGGGCTAAATGAATTTAATATGATAGTAATTTGTGTTATCTGAATGACCTTGGTAGTATTGAAGGTTAGGACTTGTAGATTAGATAGGTTTTAAATATCCCTGGTATTTGACACACAACACATTGTCCAAAAGTTTAGATATTTATGTTAGTGATCTTCGTTTGCATCAGGTGGATGGAGGTTTGTCCTTTCGTAAATGACATTTTTATCTCTTAAAAGTTTCATCTAATAAATACAATACGTAGAAGGGTTCACACACGAAGCCTATGTACGGAAGTTTTGTGTTTCTTTCATTTGGTGATTGAACTTTCCATTGTAGTAAACAAATCCCGTTTGAGAATCATCTACATTGTTTCAAACATTTATTTATTTGAAAACAGTTCTTGCAGTCTTTTAATTATTCCAAATTCAATTAATGCCGATTATTTTCTATTGCAGTGGATTATGCACCAATAAGTACGACAGTTGGTCTTCTTTTTTTACACTGATCTTTAGAGTGTATTAAACAGCTGTTAGCAAACGACCTGCAGTTTATATTGCCTGTTTGTTCTTCTGGTGGTTAGGTTCATTAAATTCGTGGTAAAATATTCACAAAGAACGGATTTTCTCCCATAAAAAGTCATACTAAAGCGGTTTTAATCAAGAGAGCAATAATTACAATAATTCATTCCCGCTAACTCGTAAAGCAGTTTACAAGCGTTTTGAAGATCAGATTAAACTGTGATAAAAAGATTATAACAAACTCAGTTTACACTTTGTAGTTGTAACTGATCAGTAGTTTAGGGCTCGAAAAAAAACACTTACCATCGAACAAGAAATTAGAAAAGTTTTTTTAAAAAAATTCTGCACTAGGATAATCTGTTAGATATCACTGTTCGGTTTTAAAGAAGATGATCTTGATATTTCAGTTTTTGGAGGATATTACTGTATATGGAATAGATCAAATATCCTAACTGGCTTTCGAAGGTTGTTTGGAATGAAGAGACAACATATAAAAACAGATTGATTGTACTTATTGTCACCCAGAAAGAATAATCTTTGCGTCTATAAGTTCAGTTGAACAAACCTGAAGTAACAATGTGGGGTGAAATATTTTGCCAAGCTGTGTTACGACCTTGGTTTTTGATAGTATAATACTTGGATTAATTTTGAAAACAAAAAGAGTACTTCCAGCATAATGGCGCTCCACCACGCTACGCTATCGTTGTACGTGACTTCGTTGATAGAGTATTTAATCGCAAAGTGATTGGACGACGGGCTTCTATAGAAATTCCACTCAGGTCACCAGACTTCACTTCTATCAACATTTTACTCTGGGGTGTTGTCAAGCAACTATATTGGAAAAATTAAAAGATACTGTTTATTTTTGAAGAATAAATTAAGTTAATATAATAGGAAACTTACCGTCACCAATAGTCCAGAGTAACGTTATTTAAACGACGGCCGTTTCGGCTATTCTGCCATTATCAAGTTTTCAGGAGGAGTCACTCCGTTGTCATGAACACTTAACACTTAAACACATAGTTTCACATGCATCTAAAATAAATACATATATTACGTCAGACATTAAAACGATCGCATATCCGGTATGCCTACTGTCTAGCGCTGTACTGGTCTGTTCACTGATAGCTAGTGATGGGCGGGTTCTGAATGATCCGTTCATAAGGAACGGGTCCTTGGGGGACCCGAAAGATTCGGATCCTAATTATTTGATGACCCGGATCCCCTACTGATCCAGATTAAATAAATTACATGTTACGAATATTTAGTTAACTTCTAACTTAGGCCTAAGAAATGATAACACAAACTTAAAACTAAGAGCAATGCAATGCAGAAAAGTAAGGTAAAGTGCAATTTGCGTAAAAAAGAAATAATATTGGTTCTACCTGAAAGGAAGACACAAAACATACCAGAACCGTATCCGAGACCGACTGTTAATATCGTGTTTCGTTCATCATTCTTTAGGTTCACGGGTCCGTAGTCGGTAACTTCAATCTTTAAGATTCGGATCCTATATCGTTCCTTAGGTTCCGGGTCCTTAGTCGGTCATTTATCGTTTGGTTTTTGTTTCGATGCAACGAAACTGGGTTTGCATTAACAACACTACGCAAATCAAAGAGTTTCGCGTGAATTACATTGAACAATAATATTATAACCTTACACAAAATGTGATTTTCTATTTGTGATTTCTATACAGAAAGAATATAAAATAAAGAAGATAGAAAATAAATTTTAAAATGAAAAAGGATATGCTCATGTCGTGTGTATAAATATAAAGGACCCGGATCCGAATGAACGGGTCTTTTGAACGGGTCCTTTTAGTGAACGAATCCAAATTATTCGAATCTTTGAAATGACCCGTTTTGCGCATCACTACTGATAGCATAATCTTGATATTGGTTAAAGTTTTGGAGGGGGGGGATCTATTTCGATTCTTGTTTGTCCGTCTCCGATATTACCGTGTCAAACAATAGGTTGGAATCAAAACCTAATTTCTCATTAAGAATCAGGTTAGGTTAGGTGTGGTTTTGAACATTTTGTAAATTTCGTACTGTTCTAACGCATTTAGTAATTTTCCTTTTTCACATCGATGTAGTATTTTTAAGTCATCATTGATCGTAGAATAGTTGTGGTTGTTATTGATGAAATAAATTAATTTAGATCCAATTTTATGAAATATTTCTCTCGGTGACCGTTTTACTCATATACAGAGGGAACAGAAATATCAGTTTCATTCGATGAGTTTGTTTGGGCATTCCCGTTAACAAAAATAACCCAATTATCCACATGCAGTAGAGTGAGAAATTGTCTCGAGGAGTATGAAATCCACAATGACATCCAATGAAAAACTAAACTTATTTTAAATATGCTATTGAATTTTACAGTGAATCAAATCTTTGAATAAATAAACTATCAAAAAAATTATACATATCTACAATTCAAGTCTCCTAACAGTTCCAGATCACACTTCATTTGTCAAGTTACAACATCTGTTTTCGCTTTCTACAAGTACGGATCAAAGATAGCTGATAAGGTTTGACCTTCGAAATTATCATAATAAATACCGTACGTCAAATTATGAACTACTCATTGAAGCCGTGTCATCTACTTTAATATAAAATATAGTATTTTATAACAATTGATAAACAAAACTTTTGAAATTTTAGATTTTATAAAAAAATATAAAAGTAAGTATAGTTTGTTTATTGAAGTGAAAACTTCTATTGGCGCGTTGGGTACTTTTTGGGGTGGACTTTTTTAATAGAAATCGCGTCACGCACCGTACCGTACCGTAATGCAACTTTAATATATATAGACAAGAGATACGCGCGCACAGCGTATATATAAACTCATATATCTACGAAAAATATTGCACAAACTTTCTCACATACCCATAGTCTACGTATTAAAACTAAAAATCTACGAAAAATATTGCACTAACTTTCTCAAACTCATATACATAGTCAAATTAAAATCAATGCAAAAATATTGCACAAACTTTCTCACATACCCATACGTATTAAAACTAAAAATCTACGAAAAATTATTGCACTAACTTTCTCAAATCACACACATAGTTAAACTAAAATCAATGCAAAAATATCGCACAAACTTTCTCACATACCCATATATATATATTAAAACTAAAAATCTAATCAAGTCACACTAATAATCAATGTAAAATATAATAAATAATTGTATTACATTTATTGAAAGTTTAAATTATTATTAATTTTTTAAATTGACAGTTAAAGTTTTCACTTCTCTCTACCGTCCCGCGACGGTAACATTTATTTTTTTTATTAAAATTATTTTTAGTATTTTTTATGTGTTATTTAAAGGCGAAAAATTTTTTAAGAGAAAAAAGTTCATACAATAGAGATTTCTAGTCCTCAATTGCTTTATAGTGTCGGAAGAAATAAAGAGTTAGTCCACCTTATATTAAAAATAAAAGAGAGGGATATAACCCAGTACCGATGAATCGCTACACCTGTATTCACTATTATAAGTGAGCCTCTAAATGAGCGGGGTGGCTCAGTTGGCATAGGCGAGCTTTATTTCGCTATAAATAGAACTAACGGACCGTCAAACACAGGTTCGAATCCAGCTGATGGCGTTACGTTTTTTCGTTTATTACTCTTATCAACTTCATTAAAGAGCATATTGATGAGACGTTAGAAAAACAATATAGGCCTACCAAGCATTACATTTGATCAACAAAGATTTTGCTATTTACATCTAGAGAATACTAACTACATAATGTAACCCTATATACACGCATGTTTAATAACTGGTTAGGGTAAACAATCTCCCTCGCGTGAGAACTCACCCATGTGTGCGTGCTTCATCCCACTAAAATGCTCATTTGTTAGTATGTGTTTACTAATTCATATTTTTCTATAATAACGACTAGAAGGTGTCTGATAACGGGAAATAAAAAGCGACGTAATTTTCGACTGAAAATAAACAAATATAAAAATTAATAGTTATTAAATAAATTTAAAAACTTTAAAATAATTTAAAAATCATTGTGTTTGTATCCAAGTCATTCTTTTTTATAATAAAAGAACAATAATGTCCGTCTATGTGACTTTTTTAATAATAAAGTAGTTACTTACTTTATAATCATATGACGCGTTTCGGAACTCGTTCCATCTTCAGAATATCGCTCTGCTGAGGTCGTTAAAAATTAAAACATTAAAATAAATTATTACACAACATATCGCAACACATATACACATACACGCGCACATTAAACGTACAGGGTATATTAAACGTATTCGATGGTGTGCACACGCGTTGATATTGTCTGTGTTAATGTGCGAGTGTATGTGTATATGTGTTGCGATATGTTGTGTAATAACATATGAAGACATATGTTGGAAGGTGAAACATATGCTGAAGATGGAACGAGTTCCGAAACGCGTCATATGATTATAAAGTAAGTAACTACTTTATTATTAAAAAAGTCACATAGACGGACATTATTGTTCTTTTATTATATTAAAAATAATATTTCATTTCACATTCTACTAACCCTATATTTAATTATATAATTTACTTCTCTTAAAATTACCTCGAGTCCATATATTCCGCGTTAGTTATGTTTGACTTCTATAAATACTTTTCAGTTTCACCTCGCCTACAAGTGCATGAAACTTTCCAGTCTCAAGTTATTCACCCCCTCCCTAACTCCTCCCTTCCACTTTTGATTCAACTCCAAATCCTGTATTCACTAATTCCTCCCCTTTCTTGAAGTGTTTCATTTACATCCCGTTATTCTCCTTAATAGTTTATTCAGGCCTCGTCTAACTTTGAGTCTTCGCAGTTTAAATAATCAGTTCTCGCTAATTTAAAATAACTTGTAATAAATAATTGGATTTTTTTTTGTTCTTTTAAGTTTGTTTGTTTCTATGCGTAATTCATCGTTGTTATTTATTTCATCTAAAACATTGAAAATTGATTCCACGGAATTATGTTTAAACACATTTTTTGTTGGTAGTTTTCTATTCTCAATTCAGCAATCGTTGTTACGTATTTCATGTAAAACATTAAAAACAAATTATGAAGAGAATGCAGAAAAAATCGGAATACACTCAAAATGTGTTTCATTAAATGTTGCTGAAAAGACCAATAAATAAAAAGTATTGGAGATTAAATTCTCCTACAAATTAAAGAAAAAAATCTTTAAAACTTTGCACCACCATATTGGATTTACCTCCATTAGAATAACATTAAACTTCAATCATTTCAATGATGTAATTATCATTAATATCTCTTTTTCGAGAATATTCTAGCGCGAATTTTTTATTTTTTTCCAGAAACTAGTACATTAGTTGTTGTTATACTTTTAAAGTTATTGGATAATGCTGGATTTTTCATATTATTGATACAGTTTAATCGGACATTTCTATAATTTGTACAAACTAATACATGACATTTCAAGAGAATGAATCAACCAAGAGACAAAACTAGAACATGAGAAACGTGAAAAACAACACCATGGCCATGTTTAAAACTAAAACTAAGTAAGCGAAGAAAAGAACCTAGGGCTAAAGTTAAACTTGAGAAGACAAAATAATTAAAACTATTTACAAACGTGGTCAGCAAAACCACTTGTCGCAGAACAACATAATTCATTGAATATCAAACATCATGGTGAAATGAAAACCTACACGGACCAACTAATTAAACGGAGTTGTATGCTAACGGCTTGGTTACCTAACGATTTATCAGGAAGTACACCCTTCTGTCTTCTCTTTCTAAAGTTTAGTGCGTAACTTTGTAATCGCTTCTTGTGAATTTTAACTGGAAACCTTTTTAAAGTAAAGGAATTTTTATTTTCATTTTTTAATTATTTTCTTATAAACGGAAATCAAAATGACCTTATTTACAATGTTTGCGCATATGATTGTCTTTATAAATGAGGCTTCAATTACTTTTTCTGTATGTAAGTTTTTACCCAGTATAAAATATCTTTTACCCAGTTTTTTATTCAATATATTTTTAATTGGAATTATGTTTTTCAGACCAAAATGAAAAGCTATTTTCAATTTATCTACCATGTCAGATAACGTGTTCTTTTTGCTTTCACTAATTCTAATGTTTAGAAGTTTTCGTCTTGTCACAATCACATTTATGTTTAAATACAGGTTCTAGTGTCCTGAATACTATTATTAAGTTTCTATTTATTTTGATGAGATGGTTATTAAAAGCAGTAGGCCTACGTATTATGATTTGGCTCTACTGATTTCATTATAATGTTACTGACATATAAAGTTAACAAACTGCGCATGTCATTACATCATGACTTTGTAAAGAAACCTTAACCTCATTCATTTAAATCTAAAATGTAGACAATAAACAAACTACATTCATAATATTTATTTTTCAAATAGTTAAGTTATACTTAGAATGTTTTATGTTTATTGTATGAGAACACATGTAAAGAACTACAACATTGATAATCACATAACCAGTTTCAACATTTTACAAATCCTCCATTTTCTTTTGTTACAAGAGATTAAAACCGGTTCTGTGAATTTATGTCTGAAAGGCAAGAAACTCTGACAAGTCTGTTTACTTCCTCAGTCCCACAATATTTTTCAAAGTTGAGATCATGGAGTGGTGAGGCCTCGGGCCCGATGACAAAGAATAGCTGTAGTATGCCAACAAACAAAGGAGAGTTTAACCAGTAAATTACCATATACTTGAAGCAGGCGGCTGATATGATTGCTGTTTAAACGTTGTAGTGAATCACAGAGTCCCGCGTCCACGTAAATATATACCGTCCTCGCCCTAATATAAGACTTTCAAGTTACCGCCGATTACAAAGTTGTTTCTTGTCAAATATTTCCCGGAGATCTACATCTCGTCATTCTCGCACATTTAGAATTGGCACTTGTTCGCGTTTAACCTTGGCACTAAACTCTGAGGTAAATGTTTCATAACAATTTACTTTAAGAACAAAGGGAGATTGCAATACTTGACTATGCTGTTTGTTATTACAACAATATAAAAGTAACTTTATTTTTTTCCCTTTTTAACAATAGAAAACAATAATATTAAATCTAATTCCATTTATTGCTGTGACATTGTCCTCTTATACAAAGTATAGCATGGTCAATCAATATTAAAATAACGTTATATACATACTTAGAAACTAAATAAGACATTAAAAAAAAAAAAAACAAGGGACAAGTAACAACGGTAACAATAAAAATAGACATATAAACCAAGATAAATAATTTTAGAAATATTAAAATAAGTTAATCAATAAACTGTAAACATTAATTACCATAACAGGAAATTTACAAATAAATAATTGATAAAATACAAAAGCATTAGTTACAAGTAACAAAAACAGCAAATAGAAATTAACATCCAAACAATAAACTATACACTTATTTTCCTGACACAGCAGAGAAACTCTTTCACGGAGAAAAAGGATCCAGACAACAAAAGTTGTCTAAGGATGTTCTTAAACTCTTTATAATTTTGAATATTTTGAAGGCTTTCCTACCCCAGCTTATATATACTTAGCTGTGTTCGCCTAATCGTAAGTGTTTTCTGAATCGGGTACCATACTCATGTACATCCTTATTCAGAATGAGATTACACTTAAATTTAATATTTAATATTATTTCAAAGATATAAATACTTGGAAGTCTCAATATCCCCAGCGTCTGGAAAGCAAGTTTGGAGGTTTCTTTTGTGTTAAAACTCTGTAGAACAAAAAGCCTTTCCACCATCTGAATGTATGAATCACGCCATAATATGATTCCATAGCTCAGATGAATTAAAAGCTCAAACCTAACCTAAGCCCATTGAAGGCCGTTAACAAGGTGGAACGGTTACAATAATTCTTGAGATTTTTAATTATGAAAATCCCAGAGCATATATTATAATATATATACATTAATAAACTGTTCGAAAAATTTGCATGTGTGTGTGTAAAATATTCAATTTTTCGCCATCCATCCATGGGTGTGCAGGGAATATCAAATTACGTACTACAACTCTATTCAAATTTCTTTTCCTTCTTACTCGTGTTTTTTTAATCAGGCTGTTGAATTAAGGATAGTAGGCTACTCTCGACTATTTGTATCTTTCCACATCTCAATATTAATAACCTCCTCCAAGGTCATTCCCCTTCGTTCTACACATCTACGAAACTCATCTTCTCCCATCCGGTCCGTAAACTCCCCGTCTACCTTCTATCTTTCGGCCTCAATTTGCTTCGAGAATATTTTCTCTTTCATTCAATTTTGGATTTTACAATTTTAAAACTTTTTAACTTTCCCTTTTCTCAAAATTTCTTCGTTACTCAATCCATCCCTAAGGATCCTAATTTCCTATAGAATTATCTGTATACATTTTATCTCCGCCGCGCCATCAAATTGTCCTTCTTATCACTGAAGGCCTTGTTCACGATTCTAATGTTTATATTAGAAGGGGGTTAAAATACGTTTTATAAATCGTAATTTATCAATCAGTAGGTACTGATTTAATAAGCCCTTTTATTAGTTGATGACGCTTTAAACTTTTCTGAAATTTACTAATTATCTCATTAACCATGCATTCTAAACATAAAATCATAATTTTAGAATGTTTTATCATTAAATTAATCTAGAATTAATTTATCTGTTTTTTTTTCGATTTGAAAGAGTAAATCTTTTTTCCCCCCATGGCAAACCTCTATAAGTTTAGATATAATATTAGACCCCTATATCGCTGTCTATGTATATGAAAACAAATAAAAATTGATAAAAGGAAGAATATTAAAAATTTTATGAGGTTATAAGAATATTTCCAAAAGGAACTAAGTGAATTTAATTGCAATTACTTTATAGATTTATAAAGTGACTTTATTGGATTAGAATATCCATGATAAAATACGAAATATGTATGGATTAGGACATTAACGCGGACACACGTTTACCACGATAATTCAAAAACTTTTAAAAGTTAAAGTTAAGTGTTTGGTGTACATGTTATTCATAAATGTGATGTATTATTTATTTCAAACAAATGACACGCATATAATCAACAAGAAGAGGTTTGATAATGCCTGAATAATAGACGAAACGACGTAACCAATAGGAAAAAAGAACAAAAGAAACAAAGAAGGACTGTGAGTAGAAAAAATCAAAGGTAATTAAGTTATATAAGATGTAACCTTTACATTTATAGAATCTAAAAACTTTTAAAAAAACTTGGCTATAATTATGTGCGTGTGTGAAACGACAAACTGATGGTATCAACCTTGGTATTTCCAGTTTATTTATAGACACCTTTACAACACGGTCAAGTCGCCTTCAGCAAAGCTTATTAAATGTGCACGATGTAAAACCTCTTTATCAGTGTGGATTACGTTAATCAAATATTGTCTGTACTTTATTTAGAACTAGTGGCAAGTCGGCCTTGAAGTCAATCATTGTTTAATACGATTGTAGTATAAGAGAGGAATTACCTCTATTTATTGTATTTTATTGCACGAAACAACAATTAAAAAAAACCCCATTCCACTAGATTAAACAGTGCACACGGACAAAGAGTAAATTAAGAAAACAAAGCATTTGAAAAATCATCCATCAGGAATATCTGAAGAGGATGTTGAAAGAATATGGTTTCAAGAAGTACTAGAGGGGGGGGGGCACAATATGAGTTGTTAACAAAAGCACAGCGCAATGTTTTACGTAGAGAAGAAAGCAGGCACACTGTAGTTTCACAAGTGACTTGCAACACAACATAAAACAGTCAATCTTCATTATTGCAGTTTTTGCGGTGTGTAATTAGTTTGAAAAATATTTTTACAAATTTTAGTGTTTTATTTAAACATAATGTAAAGTGGTTTTAGCTTGATCTGATTTTATAATTGAAGAACTTTTTGAATATATTTGTATGTAATTTATTTTTAAATTACCCTAGTTCAGTAACAACTGTTTTTTCAACATTTATGAAAATATAGAACATTAAAATTGATCAATCATTTTATAGTGTATTAAGTCTGTTTTTACGAACCTTGGTATTCAAAAAATCAAGGTTTAATAGGATACACACTACTGATAATACGATGAACCGATGAAGACTTGAAGTATTGTTATTATCTAGATAAAACATTAATTTCTTTATACTGCTTTCCGTCAAAAAGGAGATTTTCACATAGAACTCATTTAGGCCAGATTAATTCAAAACATGTTTTTCCCTTGAATTGGAAACACCTCAATAAAAATATAGTGGTCAATCAAAACCACATGTGGTAGACACTTTTTAGGAAACAGTATTCCCGATCGGAATAAGATCTGGTTTAACAATGATCCTGCCCATGTCATGGAATAAGATTAAGGATTATTAAAAAAATAATAATAATAACACCCATTGAAATGTCGTCCAACACTTTACTACAAATTGTGTTTTTTAAATGCTCATAAAACTCAATTTTGAAAATTAGACAACCTTCCCTGATAAACCGATTTTATTGAAATTCATAATGTGAATATTTTACAGGCTATGAAATTTAGAATGCTTTTTTACCTAGTTAGTACAAAATTTAGAAATATGAAATACACGAACGAGTTAGCTATTTCATATATTTTTTTCTTTTAATACCGAGCAACCGAGGAAGTAGGCCGAGGTTAGAAAATTCGCCGCCCTTCATAAAAAAACACGAGGCCGTACATTCACTCAACAATCTTAAGTTGTATGACAGAATAATGATGTCAGAAATTGGAAAGGAGTTAATTATACTAGTCCTCTTGCAAACCTCCGATTTTTCATGAAAACGGGAATACATATAACTAAGTATAAAAAATATCGTTCACATTTTTTAAGAACTAAAAACAAAACGTATCTGGAGCGACTGACATAGAAATATATTAATGGCACGCAATTAAATTACAGGCAATTGCCTTTTCCGTGAATCCATTATGCTGGGAAACAATAGTCAGAGATAAAAGTGACCTTGAATTGTACAAGGTCATTGTAAAGTAGAACAGGTGGCGACACCTGACAGTTTATAACCACGACACGATATTTTTCCTTCAAGTGAAAGTTTTGTATTACAGTTGACCACACATGTTAGGTTAGGCGTTGCAAAGTGTCATGTCAGCTGGTACTTGCTATTGTTGTGAAAGCTCTGTCCACGGTACACTACTGTCAGTGTGTTTTAGACTTAGTTCTTACTACGGACATCCAGGGTCATCGACTTCGATGTCTCCTATACACCTCATCTATCATAAATTGTGTATATAAACACTCATACACCACATTTTGAGAGTGTAAATCAACTCCCGTTATCAAGTAATAACACTAGACATGAGTAATGTAACTTAGCTTAGAGCCATGTTGGAAACTAAAACTAGCAGGTATCTTAAAAGGAACCCAGATTATATACAAACACGATCAGAAAAACTACACGTCACAATACAAGAAATAGCAAACACTATGTTAAAATGAAAACTTACACTGGTCAACTAACTAAACAAGGATTGTATACCAAAGGCGTGGTTACCTTACAGTTTATAGGGATCAACAATCTTTTCTTTGATAAGGCTAAATAAAGATATCGGACAATCCTAGAAGCCAAAACAATATAGAAATAAGACCATCTAGGCTTTCGATAATAAAACAGAATTAAAAATAAAAATGTTTGAACTTTAATTTAGGCTGAAATTTGTTCGGTGAAATCACCAGAAAGAGTGACTTAAAGCTCACGCGCTAATTTTTGAAAGAAGAGATAAAAGGTTGTTCACCTCGGTAAACAGTTAGTTAACCACACCGTTGTCAAAATTCAGTTTAATTAGTTGACTCTTTTAAACTAATTAAACATTAGTTTAACTAATTAAACATTTAACATGTGTAGGTTCTCGTTTCAATATGGTATTTGCCATTTCTTTATTTGACTTGAGGTTTTCTTGATCACGTGTGTATGGTCTTAGTTACTCTAATTGCTCAGGCTTAATTTTAGCCCTAATTTTCTTTTTTAGGTACTAGTTTTGTTTTCAACATTGCCCTAGGCAGAAAGCTATGTTGGGGATTTGACACTTCTCGTGTTCTAGATTTATCACTTGATAACTAAAGTTGATTCGTACTTTCGAAACGCCTTGTATTAGTTGTTATATACACAAATGGATAATAAATGTCCATTAAATTGTATAGTATTTTTGCAAAAGCTATCATCATCCAAAACTTTAAAACCAGAATTATGTTGATAGTAGGTTAGTTGCCGATACTATTCTCTTTCGGTTATATTCTACTTACACCCCACTAGAATATGTGTCCGTCATTCATCCATCTTCTTGTTTAGAAACTCTATGTCGATATGGTGGACAGATTTAATGGATATAAGTGTGACAGTATGACCACTTCTTGCCCGAGCAGCTGAATGGTAGGTAATCAGTTTGCACCTTCTGAATGTCATATAGACGTCCTATGCAACCCCATAACCTAAACGATTCTCATTTCTCGATTAACGACAGAATTACAGTTTTTAAGAGTAGAGGTAGGCTTTCCGAAAATATCACAAGTCTTTTTTCTGTCTCATTTTCTCTGATGTCGCCATTGCCTTGGCGACTATCGGAACAATATGGTTTTGCCGTCGAAGGTATAAAGTATGTTCAGAATTTTCGTTTATCCGAAACGAATAGTCGAAGGCTTAATTCCCTCCACACCCTGTATCGAAGATCAGTGTACATACTTGAAGTGAAACTGCAAGGTACTCCAATCATCTAATTACACACAGTAATAAAAATAACCTGGCTCCGCTTCCCTTTTAAAATCGACAGAACTACCAATGAAAATCTTGGCATTTGTCATTTATCTGACCCTCAGGGGATCACTCATAGTGACGGCGTGGCAATCCCGAGGGAACTAGCTGGATCTACACTTTTTTATCATCTAGTCTTGGGTTATATTCCTCTTTAATATAAGGCCTCTTTTGACCAACTTTTGTTCTTATTTGACCATGACGCTATTAAGAGTATTTGAGAGCTAGGGGTTTTTTTTAAAGTTCTTTTCTTCCTTTTGTTTATAAAGTGATGATTACAAGAGGTATTTCGCCTTTAAACAAGTAAAAAGGTTAAAAATCATTTTATCAGTTAGATAAATGTTACTTTTATGAGAGGGGTAAATTATTATTCTTTGATAGGCTAATGCTCCAAGCAATTCGGCTACAATTGTGGCCCCATAGTGGTATTTTACTAAAATAATTACCTCCCTCTGTAGACAGATTTTAACAGATAACTAGATTGTATAGTAATGAACGAAACTACAGGTTTTACTTCGATCATCTACTCTGAATGATGTTTATGTGTTTTAGATAAGAAAGGTAACTTTTCTAAACAATTTTAATAAGAATCACGAATAAAAAATACCAACAGGAAAGAAGTAAACGTACATTAAGCTTTAAATAACAACAAAGCCGTTAGAACACCTACATTACAAAGAAGGTAAGCGAACCACGTACAACACCGAATTCCACTGGAGGTGTTGAACTAGAAGACTTTAACTTACGTTTTCAAATGACCCCAACCAGTCTGTGACCGCAAAGTGCAATGTACCGTAACTTTTACAATTATTATATAATTTATAAACATAATCAACATTACATTTTTGTAATACATGTTTTTACTCTTTTTTAGCATTAAAAGAAAACGAAAAAAAATATTCTGGGTTTCTGCAACATAAAAATAAAACTATAGTCTATATGTATTCAGGTTACTGACAAAACTTATTCGAACTTTCCACACAAACAGGAAGGAAAAACACTATTTAATCCAAAGTACTTGAAAACGGACAATCGTCGTGTTTTTCTTCTTATAGATAGATTATTTAAAAAAAAATAAAGTAAAAATTCCGTAAAGCAACAGTCCGTAAAAAGCCTGCTAGAGACTTTCAGACGAAATCGTCACCGTTGTTCTAGAATTCTCAACAAGGGTTCCCTATTAATTGTAGATTCCTTCCCTTAGAGACTTGATCCATCTCTTTCATCTTCCTTATCTGGTTTCTCTTGACCAGTTCTTGTTCTCTTCTGACCCTAACGCTATTGAGTATTCCAGGGCTTCGTGTCTTTATATTACACTCTTTTTGTATATATTTTTTAATTATCGCAATGATGACCGATAGGTCTTTAAACAACAGGAAAAATGTAGCTTTCGATAGATCAACACCGTAAATGTTTCAATACCCACGGGGGTTGAACCCGGAACCTAGAGTCCTAACCACTATACTATAGGGGAGGGGGGATGATAAAAATAAGACAACAATGTGAATTTGCTAACCTCGGCCTACTTCCTCGTTTGGGTAGGAAAAGAAAAAATATATGAAATAGCTAACTCGTTCGTGTATTTCATATTTCTAAATTTAAAATCTTTTTTGAATTTTGTACTAACTAGGTAAAAAAGCATTCTAAATTTCATAGCCTTTAAAATATTCACATTATGAATTTCAATAAAATCGGTTTATCACGGAAGGTTGTCTAATTTCCAAAATTGAGTTTTGTGAGCATTTATAAAACACGATTTGTAGTAAAGTGTTGGACGACATTTAAATCGATGTTATTTTTTTAACGTTCCATGTTTGTAGTAATCGATTTAAATAATCCTTATTCAATGACATGGGCGGGACCATTGTTAAACCAGATCTTATTCCAATCGGGAATACTGTTTCCTAAAAAGTGTCTACCACATGTGGTTTTGATTGACCACTATATTTTTATTGAGGTGTTTCTAATTCAAAGGAAAAACATGTTTTGAATTAAACTGGCCTAAATGAGTTCTATGTGAAAATCTCCTTTAAATTGAAAGGACCTTACTTCTATGTGAAGTAAGGTCTTAAATAGCTCCAAGCCATTTTTAATACGTATTGCAACATAAAACGTACTACTGTGTTCTTCCTGCTAGTACGAACTATAAACCATTGCAAATTTCATCGCTCCACCATGAACTTTAGAGACGCAAGGTCCCACATCTAACTACATGCAAATTCAACATAGACATAATTTCACTAAAAAAGCAGATTTTTCCGCCATCTTAATTAAAACTAAATTAGATAGCTAAATCTCGAATGTGGTAATAAATCATATTTTTTAATATTTAAATTAAAATAATTGGTACTCTAAATAAACTAAAATTTTAGAGTCAGTCACATTCATGTTCTAACTTTTTAAATGACATTATTATTCGTGTAATTTGACCAAATGTTATAAAACGGTACAAATGTTAGTAAATTGTATTCAAAGTAACGATAGTTAATCATTAATTATAATATTGCAAATGACTAATGTAGAATAATTTGACTAATTTGTAAATTCCAATAGACGAGGAGCTGTAAGCAGCAGTTTGCCTCTTGTCGCTTGGCAACTAAACTGGGGAGGAATGGAAGGGTGGAGTTGCTTTCTACTGCATCCGTTCTGAAGTGATATCAATTACTGCTTTTAAATCGGTGAATATACTCAAGCCCTTGTAATTAATATAATTTATTATTTTTAGTGCTTTCAGAACTCTACGAAAACAAGCTATGTATTAATGTACATACTCTTAAATGAAATATAGTTTAAATTTATATTACATTGTATAACTTGTTAATTATTACACTAAACATGTTTGTGCTGTAAAGTTAATGTTGTAAAAGAAAAATCCAATCTTTACTATTTAGTAAATTATTTATTTCAATAAAAAAAAGACATCGTGAAGTTAGACTTTATCAATGTCAGTCACGGAGTAATTCTTCTTTATAATGAAGAATAATCGGACATTTCTATAATTTGTACAAACTAATACATGACATTTCAAGAGAATGAATCAACCAAGAGACAAAACTAGAACATGAGAAACGTGAAAAACAACACCATGGCCATGTGAAAACTAAAACTAAGTAAGCGAAGAAAAGAACCCAGGGCTAAAGTTAAACTTGAGAAGACAAAATAATTAAAACTATTTACAAACGTGGTCAGCAAAATAACTTGTCGCAGAACTACATAATTCATTGAATATCAAACATCATGGTGAAATCAAAACCTATAAGGACCAACTAATTAAATGGAGTTGTATGCTAACGGCTTGGTTACCAAACGATTTATCAGGAGTACACCCTTCTGTCTTCTCTTTCTAAAGTTTAGTGCGTAACTTTGTAATCGCTTCTTGTGAATTGTAACTGGAAAAAATCAACCTTTTTAAAGTGACGGAGAAAATAATAGAACTATTAAACAAAAGAATTACTAAAGGAGATAATTTATTTGAAAGGAAATTTTTTTTTAACTAGAAATTTAATGTTAAATAGCCTATTTGTTCAGTCTCTCGATTATCGAGGAAATACGTAGTTTTAACACAATAGCCTACCGTAGTTAAATTTAAATTCTTTGTTTCTGGGTGCAATTCGTATGGGAGAATCGTAGGCACAGAAGAGATGTTTTGCAAAATTTTTAGATTTTATTACTTTTTTAAATATACAAAATTATATAGGGCTTTGTGGTGAACACAAAAACAGTAAATTAAAAAATGATTGTGACACATTTCGCGGAACAAAAAGATCTCTAAATATAGGTAATAGTAAACACAAAAAGATCAAGCCTAAAAGATAAATCGAAAATAACTTAACTGCTCCGAAAAATCATAAATGAAATTGGGGAAGTGAAGAAACCTCATATATTAAAGCTATCGATTATCTAAACAGCAAAAAGGCAATTGTGGCTTCCGTTAATAAAAACTTGATTAACAATTAAAAATAAAAATAAGTTTTAGTTTCCAATATGACCCACGGCTGGTTGGCTCTTTTGGCAATTCTCACGTTTTAGTTTATAAAAGGATTTGATTTATCTCGAAACTTCGCGTATTAGTTTTTACAAACAATTGAAAAATGTCCTCTTAAACTACAGTATCCTCAAGATAGGAATGGGTCTGGAGTGGAGAGGAAAAGAGGGGTCCCACACTTTGTTTGTTGCGTTTAATTTCTGCTGTACAACCCCAATAAAAAAAATATAGACCTCAAATGCTTCTGTGTAAACGCGTACCTTACTTTCGTTTCCTTTATCGGTGTAAATAAGAATAAACCGTTTACAAAAGTCTGTCACGAAGTTGTAACTTTAGGAATTGAATGTAGCTAAGCTAGGTTTGTGTACCTAGTTTTCTTGGAATGGGTTGTACCGTCAAGTCAGGCTAGGGAAACAAGTAGAAGGGAGGACACGCCCCTTACACCAGACACAATCCTAGTCTGAGGCTACTGTATATCAAAATACGACAATTCAGTATTTTCAAGTGACTTTAAAACCAAAATAACGCCCAAGGTAGAAATAAGCAATGACGGTGTGAAAATCGAATCAGGTATTTGAGATGTAGTCAATAAATATCCACATATATTTTGTCATGTATTTGGTAGTACTTTGAAAAGCGGTAACACAATATCCTAGCAACCCAATATTCTAAAACAGCAACTAAAAATACATTCTCATACTATATAACTTCACACAATTCACGACTATCCATAATACATAAATAAACCGTCTTAGAAGATAAACGCTGTGTGATTAACAGTGAATGATGCAAAGATAAGCTTTAAAAGAGATAATTCATTATCTCTAGGGAGAGACGGATGTGAAAGCCTGAGAGAGAGAGAGAGAGAGAGAGAGAGAGAGAGAGAGAGAGAGAGAGAGAGAGAGAGAGAGAGAGAGAGAGAGAGAGAGAGAGAGAGAGAGAGAGAGAGAGAGAGAGAGAGAGAGAGAGAGAGAGAGAGAGAGAGAGATAACAAGTTAAGGCGAGAAAGAAGTATATTCATACAGACTACAGTATTGTTAAGATTATGACACACGTCTGTAAGTATGATTTCTTTATTATTATGATTTCTATTAAAGCAAGTAATGATATAAAATGAAAATAAATGATGTGACAAAGCGCATGACTTTCCATTTCTTACGTAAAACACATGTTCAATTCAAACTCGGAGCTTTGATCTATACCTTGTTCAAATAAGTAAGGCGGTTAGGGATTGGTTTCTACCTGCCCTTAATCCACACGCTCACGCACAGGTGACCCAAACTATAACAACTGTCACTCACAATTATAACTTCCACACACTCATTTAATCATAATTCTTAGTTGAAACCTCTGGATTGTTTATTTTAATATACAGTAATTTACCTTAGTCTATAACAATCCTTTATTAATGCTGCTACGGCAGTTTCAAACCCTATATATGACCGATCAATTCACTGACCAGAAAATAGAAACCATTTCAGTTACTGATACTGAGTTGACAACAACATGTGTGTGGATTTTAGTGTTTTATATTTAAACAGTATTATAGTGATTCAATTCATAAAATGTTTTATATTATACGACATGTTTATATGTTTGTATTTTTGTGTGTAAATTATTTGTGGCAATGTACAAAAGCCTGATGATGTCTCATTGAAGATGAAATTTCGTGGCTGCATTAATAAAGGATTGTTATAGACTAAGGTAAATTACTGTATATACACTCATTACTACACCATAGCCTAGTTAATCGATTCTTCTATCATCCCTGCATGATTCCAGAATTGTCTGACAAGAAATTAAAATGAACAATGAATGATATTGTAAGAAATTGGTTATCTCAAAAGTGACTCAATTTAACTATATTACAAATAAAAGAATTTTAAGGCGAATAAATAAGTAAAAATAAAATTAACCTAACTCTTCGTCGATTTTTTAAATTTACTCTTGAAAAGCGCTTTTTTACCTGAGGCGTCACATTTCACAAAACACTGTTATAAATCACTTCTTGATTTATTTTCATGTTTTTACCGATTACTCCATCCGTCATTTTTGGACGAATATCGTCAAATTAGTTTTGTTTGGTTGCTTAAGGCTACATTTGTTCAAATTGACCAAATCCTAAATACATCTCTCGTATAAACAAAACAAAATAATTTTCTGTATGTGACAATATAAACAACACAAAAAATGAGTTTTATTAAAATCGTCGAACCCAATAACTATGCAAAAAACATTACATTATTTTCGTTTTCGAATACAGGAACCAATGTTTAATTCAGACTCAACTTTACAAAATAAAACAATTCTGTTATTCTGATTTCCCTATTTTTAAACGTCGCATTCCTTACGCAATTTTGATTTAAATGTCAATCTGTATAACACGTAGGTCGTAATAAACTTCTAATTTTGATATAGTCTGTGACAAAAAAAAACCACAACGGATAGAGATGTGACATTCATTACTCCGGAAATGAGTTTACAGAGGTTGAATACTGTACGTCAAGAATAATTGAAAGCGCCATTCCACATTTTTGCACCATCACAACATTTTAGTTACTAATTGGAAAGTAAAAAGTATACCTTGCAATATAGACACGAGTCTATATTTCAACTATTGTAACGTGCACTACATAGGAAGTTCTAATGGCTGATCATCCATAGGAATTTAAATAGTAAGGTCTATGATAAAACTTAGTGTACAATTTATAAAAGTACACAACAGTAAAATCAATACAAGTACAGTAAAAACTACATACAGTTATTTTAGGCAAACACTACTAAAATCAACTAGTAACTATGAAACTTACAATAAATAGAAAAGAAAACATAGAATAAAACTGGAAAACAAATTCTAACAAAAATTACGTTTACTTAATGAAACGCGTTTCAATGACAAATACAGTAACACTGAGGGTGGCGACGTCGTTGAAACGCGTTTGATTAAGTGAACGTAATTATTGTCAGGTCGTGTGTTCGAGTTTTATTCTATCTAATAGACGTATTATCTCACTATCAGTAAAAAAAAAAATTTTAAATCGCTGATTTATAAAATACGTAATTTAACAATATCGCCTCTACAAATTTCGATCAAATTTTAATGAAATGTTAATATTACCCAAATCTGTGTACGAAATTGCAAGTACAAAAATATACAGTTCAAGAATAATTAGAAATAATTAATACAAATCAAATACAGTTTTTGCTGAAGACGTATTTAAGCCATACGCAAAAACAAGTTTATTGCCTTTATTTTAATGTTTTTGTTTTTAAGACGGGGTCCATGGTTCACTTCCATTTGTATTTGAACAAGTAAAATTAAATAAAATTATTGAAAAATAATATTTCCTAATAAATATAAATCAATATTCAAATAGTTTTTTTTTCAAAATAGCAGTCTTAATGTGGACACGAATCTTGGAAGTTTTCTGCTTTTTTGTTTAGCCTGACGAATTTTAAAATCTGTAAATTATCACCATAAATTACATCTTATATATAAATAACAGTTGTATTCTTTTGTACACATATAAGAACAGGAGACACGAAAACTGGCATGGGTTTGTAATCAAATTTAGTATATATCTGAGCTTGGCGATTCGATAAACTGAATTTTGGTTAGGAGCGAGGGGAGAAAGGGTATGAAAGTTTATAACAGTCTTACTTTCAATAATAAATTTTCTGGAACTTAGTTTGGTTTAATAAATGACGTGTATTTAGATTACTTCTAAGTACTTTATACTGTAACATTCAAATTTACAATAGGCTGTTCAGCTAAAAAACTATTTCTCTATTATCAACAATACCAATTTTTTTTCCTTTTCTTCTTTTTTCCTACGTATTTTTTTTTTTAATGAGAGCGAATATTATAAGAATCTTTCCCCATTGTTAATATAGTTTCACTACTAACTATTTAAATTTTTAGTGTTTAAGTATGTATAATTTTGGAATCAAAATATCTGCAATGGTAAAGAAGTGGCTCTATATTATTTATTATATATTTTGTAGGTTAGGCTACAAAGTTTGCCTCTGTAGCAATCTAATTTCAAAATAAGTATAATTATGCTGTTGTTTTATTATTATTTAGTCATTAGTATGAGATTTCTGACTTATTTTTGTTATTTCTAATATTTTAAAATTTAAATATGTTTAAGCATACATCGTGTGTCTATATATAATTTGGTAAATTGCAAAACGTACATGTAATTTATAATTAATAAAACATTAGGCTGAATACATGTACTGTTTAATTTGTATTCTAAATTTCCATGCGTATCAAAAGTAATATGTACGCTACTGAATTTCTGAGGAAATAAACAAATTATCGATCAAGATTCGGTTTAAAAGAATGTCAACTTAAACAGGGCACAGCTGACAGGTAAAATAAATTATAAGAGACGATTGATAAAAATCGCGAGCGTGAATTTGTACAAAGTTTGTTCAATATTTGTGCCACCACTACACCAAATACATCATTGAGTGATAGCTCTTCGATATACTAATGCCACCAGTGTAAACCAGCCGATAATAGTATTCAGACTAATAATGAAAAATGCAAATTATTCTTTTATACCAATCATTGCATTTAATGGCCTGATAAATCCGTCCATCTGGCATAGTACGATAAATGTCGATAAATTTAAGAGAGACTTGAAATTTCGAATCCAATCTTCTTTTAAGTACCATTTTAGAAATCAAACAAATTTTAGAAAATCCAAGGAGAAATATCAAAATGCCTTTAATTTAAGACATTGTTGTCCACATCTTTGTAATAACAGTACATCAAATTAAGTACGTACAGTATCCTCAAGTTAGGAATGTGTCTGGGGTGGAGAGGAAAAAGGGACCCCCACACTTCATTTGTTGCGTTTGCTTTCAGTGGTACAACCCCCATAAAAAAATATAGACCTCAAATGCTTCTGTGTAAACGCCTTCCCTTCTTTTGTTTCTTTTATCGGTGTAAATACAGTAAGAATAAAATGTTAAAAAAATTTAACTTTTAAGAAGTAACTTGTACATAAACTTTAAGAATTAAATCTAGCTAAGTAGTAATTTGTGTACAGTACCTAGTTTTCTTGGAATGGGTTGTATCGTCAAGTGGGGTTAGGGAAGCAAGTAGAAGGGCACACACTCCTAGTCTGAGGATACTGTATTTGCCGATTATAATTCAGATTGTAATGATACCAACCTCAACTTCTTTGATCAAAAAATATGAAGCAATTTCCGGATTAATTTCCGATCCTGACTTCTCAAGAAAATTTAATATTCGAACTGAGTCGCCGACCAGAGTGCAGCAAGTTCAGTTGAAGTATGGTAGAAACCTGCCGATCTTTAACAACTACTCTTTCTAAAAATGTAAGGCAGATTTGTTTAATGCTGACTCACTAAAATCTCTTTAATGTTTTTAAGTCAGTAGATATGCATCTTGTATTTTGGCTAACAAATGGAGAGCTGAACCACTCTCAACCCGTCACGCATGCTAACTTGCGCCTCCATGTCTTATATTTTTCCATCTATACGATTGTTTTATGGGGCGGAGAGTCCTTTCACCTATTAGAGCTTCGACACTAATGAACCAAGTAATACAGTGTTTATAAAACAAAGCTGGGCAAGTACCACGATGGCGCCCATGAACTTATTTACACGTACAGGTGTGATTAGAACATTTAATTTACATAAATTCAAACTCTACGAAATTAGATCTAAATGTCTTACTGATGTTAAAAGTTATTTTACGACAAATAATATTATATTCAATTCCCTATCTCCCCTCTATCGATGGTTGCTAGGTAACGCTCTGTCCGCCTTGCTTGTTTCACCACACGCCAAAGTTTCCTTTTAATATAATTTAAAAACAAATTTGGTGTCATTATCGTTATATCTAGAATTATATTATTGTAGTGACAAGAATAGAATTATTGTATTCCTTCTGTTAATAATTATGTCGATGTAATATAAAAATGTATACGAGAAATCTCATTGACTAAAACTAAAAAGCTGTTATTGGTGATTTAAAAGCCTAATAAGTAAACGAATTAAAAATATATATTTGATTAAGATGTGCAGGATTTAAAACTGCATAAATTGTGGTATTGTAGGACGTTGTAAGAACTGTAAATGTAAATATATCACAGAAAAATGTTTTAAAATTTTAAAAATCAGCAATCATTTTGAAATTTGTGAATCGATTGACTGGTTAACGAACTTAAATTAGAAAAAAATTTTACCAAATTCGAATACAAATTTCCAACCTCTAGAAACGTTGACTTGTTTACGTAACCTAGCTTTGAGCTACATCCTACATAACGTCACAGCTCATTTCACTAATTTCTTCCTGATCAATCCATGAGCTTGGCATCATTCCTAACTAACTCCTTGTCTAATCTGGATTTAAAAGGAAGCCGAAACACACTTTAAGAATCTCACATTATTAGAAGTACGACCTCATTCCTCATAAAGACTTTACACTTTATAATCGAAATATAAACAATAAACTGGGCAAAAAAATGCACAAACTTTCTCACTAAGCCATCCCCAAACTAAACTAAAACTATTCGTCTCTAAAAATATCATTCTGTATTTGTCAAATCAAAATGTAAAAATTAACCTTGTACACTGTCTTTGAAAAATAAATTAATTAAAAGGGCCTAAGTTTGTTTATCTACAGGGTAAATCGTATTTGATTAAATCGAACTTTTGATGTCAAGGATAAAGTTTTTAATTATTCTTAAATTAATATCTTGTTTTACTTGCTATTTTACACACAGGTTTGGATAATTAAATCCTCATATTTTACTAAAATTTGAAGGAAGTCAGTGGAGCCGATTTTCAAGAATTAGGACAGTCACGTCACAAATGATCGATAACTCACAAACCAACATTTTGGAAAGATGTCGAATAATTTTTTTCCCCCTTCGTTAAAGACTATATTTGAGCACAAAATTTGATCAAAACAGTTATTGCCAATTTTTTAAATATTTTAATTTGTTTTCTCGTACCCCATTTTATGCATAGAAAAATGGAAAAACATTTCCCGAGAATAATGGGGAAACGACAATTTATTAGACTTCTTAGATTTCAACAAAATTTGATCAAAATATTTAGAGCCGATTTTTGAGTTTTAATCAAATGGCAACTACTCCTAAATTTTGATATATCGAAAAAATTATAAAAAAACTCCCCGAGATATGGCCAAAATAAGCCCACAAAATAAATTTCCCAAAACACATTCCCAAAACCACTTCGTTAGACTTAGCCTAGAGACCAAAACGGATATAGGCCTATCCGCAAAAAACGGACATCGATTTATTACTACACATTTCATAGTCTCTGGTATGTCCGTTTTTTATTGAAGAAAAGTGCACTAATACAATAACTATATTGTAATAAAAGGTGAATCAAATATGATAAACTGAACTAAAACTTGACTTGTCATGTCTGTTTCTCGATGTAGGAAGTTTTATAAAGTCCAATGAAATCCATGCTTGATTAAATATATAGAATGGTCAGAGTGCGTGACAAGTGAATGACTTCGTGGCACGGAATTTCTCTTAACCAGTAAACACGAGTTTTACACACAAGTCTTGCAATAGAGTCGGTATCATTCTGAGTCACAGTTAATTAAATGTGAATGTTTGTACGCATAATGGGGGGGGTCATCTATAAACAATAAAAGGCCTCCTATCCCATCTGTCCGCCATTTTGTGTTTAGAATAATAGAGATATCTATATCAAATTTTGCACAACGTTTTATATACAAATAATTTGTAATAATCTTATAAAATCTCTCAAAATGGCGTCATTTAAAATGTCTAAAATTAAATTACAGAGTAAAAAAGTAATTTTAAATACATGCCATTTCGGAAACTGTTTGTATGAAACTTTCAGCAAAATATGTATCAATATCTCGTTTTAAAAAAAAAGACAAAATGGCCGACAAATGGAAAAGAAAGCGTTGAAGGACATAGGCTATCTTTAAACGATTTTTTAAATTCCGCAACACATCCAGAAGTTTAGCAAAACAATTACGATAACCCTGTATACTGTAGCTTGAAATCTATATGTGTGTTAGATATTGCCGGTATCTAGATTGTAAGCAAGATAAAAGTTAGTGGTTAGATTAAAAAAGAGAACATGCCCACTAAATTTCATATTTAATCATAGACCGGAAATATCTTTAGTCTTAGTTGGTGCCAGGTAGAACCCATGTGTCTGAGAATACTGACCAGTTCTGACCCTTCTTCAAGGTACATTTTATACCTGGCTTGGAAACTAAACAATCTTGGTATTAAAAAAATTAATAAATGCTAATTTATTTCACGAAACGTGCTCGCCTCATAAATTTGACTAAAAAAAAAAATGACTAATCGTTTTAAGGTTAAAGATTTGTTTTTTTAGCATAATTTGATAAAATACGTATAAATTTTGTCTCGGAGGTATGCAAGGCTTAACTTATTTTTTTAAATAAGGACAATAAATTTCAAATGATGTTTGGTTATAAAAAAATTTACACATTTTGTACCTGAAATTGTTTACGTATTTTCAAATAATGACAAAGATATCAGTAATTTTAAAGAACGTTTTTTTTAAAATATTTCGTTTATAGTGGGGGAAAACCAATTGCACAGTCTCCAAAATAGTTTTACTCGTAATTTGACATCTTAAACAAGTTCTAAATCCTCACCAAACGTTCTGTACGTTCTTTCCCGAGGTTATTTTAAAATATATTTGATATCAAATTATGTCAAAAACAAGCCTTCAACATCTACTTTCATTCTAAAATTATAACATTTTCCCTGCGTAATCAGATTAAATAAACTGCGAAATAGAGTTACAAAATGAACTGGATCTAAAATCAAAACACTTTCATTGAGTAATTTGGAACCCACGCTGTCTACCTGTACATGATCCCTTACTTAACAACCCTTGTTCAACCATTCTCTTTGTTCAACCAAAGGTAGCCTATACAATCTCCTATTTTTGAGGTGTATTAATTTCAATCATTATTTATTTTCTATTGATATAAATTTTAAAGAAAAAATGAGAAAACGTGCGAGGAAATTGATACGGGCGCGTTATACGATGGAACTTTCTGTTAATTATATTTGTGGATTATTGGCGACTACGACCTTGGTGTAGACATCTGAAGATCGCCTAATTGGACAAAAAAACAGTTTCAGACTGCTGTCATTTAAAAATTTGAAAACTTTGTTTTAGTAACAATTCATTTAAATGAATAGTAAAAAACATTGTGACTAAAATTCTATAGCTACAATATAGATCATTACTATTTTTTTTAATTTTTATGTTATCTGATTAAAATATACAATTTTAAGTAATAATTCTCGTAACTTTTAGATAGAACAAATATGGATATTACTGGATGGGGACTTTCAAGCTGATATCTTTATTATTCCCCAAAAAAACATTTATCAACTGTTCTTGCAAACGTATTTCTCCAATTAAAATTAGTATTTTGTGCGAACAAAAATTGGAACCACTATAGCAGTAAACAAACACTCAAATCGTGTTCTGGATATTATGATCTATGTTTATTTGAAGGTTACAGGTATCAAATTTACCGCGAGGGCAACAAAAAACATAATTTTCAATATTACTATTATGAAAAAAAAAAATTTCTCTATTTAAATTTGTCATTGTTATTTTGATTCATACACATAATTTCATTTACGGGTAATACGTATATATGATTTATTGTTAAGCAAAGAATAATGTAAGGAAGGGTGTGCAGAAACTAAAATTAATTCTCTAAAAATAAACGCTCCCACCTTAACCACATGTTATAGGCATGACGACATATTTTCGTAATATTTTATCCGATCATATTGATACATGATTCTTTTAAAGGGTAATTAAATATCAAATATAGTCATTATTTTATATATTTTTTTCTAACTTATTTACTATCTAAAACACCAACAAATTGCAAACTGTTTTTATTGAAACATAACCCCCGCCCCCCAAATCCCATTTACAAACGGCGTCGCATACATCAACTGACTTCTTTCATATTGGAAGGTTTTTAGAATACGCATTACTTTCGTTTAGGACATACAGATGTTTTTTTTTCTTTCAGAAATCATTACCGATTATAATAGCAATAAATTAATTCTGTAATGTATAATTAAACTAATTAATGTTTATGATAATTGTATACGTTTCAAAAAATAATAAATAACTGAAGATATTTTGCTCTGTCAAATCCCGAAAGAATTAATATCGCATTAAAATTCACAATACAACCAAAATAAACCATCAAGATAAGCGAAAAGCGTGCAATTAGGACGAGCTGAAATGATGAAGTACTCTACAAAATTCAGTGAGTTAAGCAACGTGTAGTTAATAACAAACAGCTTGGTTTGATCTAAATCTAAAATCCATTTACCAATCTAATTTCCTAAGTACTACATTATGTATGGAAATGAAGCTATTAGTATAATTCATTGAACCAATAGCAAGCTTCAACCTAATATAAGCAAACCTAATTCCTAATTTCACCATCTCTTGATAACAGTAGTTCATTTACATATAATTAATATACAATAGAGTTTAAGGCGGTACAATCTTGCATTGAATGTGATAACTCGAATAATACTGATCAGATAATTACGAACGACATGTTATTTTGACAACAGTTTAAGTTAAAATTAAGAAAACTTTATTTTGTTAATTTAAATACAGTACTTCAAATATTAATATGATTTCTACGTAAAATGGTTCAAACACAAGTTAAAAGTATGACGAACAAAAATACAACTTAAAGGAAAAAACACAATTTTCCATAATGAATCCTTCATTTGTACAATAAAATACAACCAAATTAGTAGGTCATCATCCTGTTTTATTGTACAAATAAAGTGTATTACGTTTTATTTCTTTTGGTGATTTAAGTTTCAACAGTGTTGCTTCACATAAAAATACAACTTTGAAGTTATGGAAACAAGACTAAAGTTTGGCGAAAACATCGGCGCGGAATTTTCATGTCTTTAAACCTGCCAATGTATGTGGTCTCGATTAAAAAGGAAAATATTAAACGTACCCACACGCACGCACGCACGCACACGCACGCACGCACATAGTTACAATTTGCTAATCGCTAACGTATTTCTCGTCATACTACTTCAAAAACAGCTGTTTTCAATACATGCATTGAGGTGCTGAAGTTGTTCGTTTTAGTCCTAGGACCTAAAAACGTCAGCTGAGGTCGAGGTCATCAGCTGTTACTTCGTTTATACGAATTAATTAAAGATTGTAAAGCATCTATAAAAACAACCGATACTCTCGATTGTAAATAACTGATAAAACAGTTGTTACCATCGATTTTATAAATAAGTACCACTAACTATATAACTAAACAGCTGTAATAGCTGCAAACTTGTGTAACTTATCTTAACTTTTGAAGGTAAAAAGGTTATAACATTTTAGTTTTTGTGAAATTGTTTTTGTGAAATTGTTTTCTTATATTGTTTGCAGTATAACGAAACATATAGTTCATCACTAGGACTAAAAGAAGCTTTTCGATACTCGTTCATTTTCGTTAAACTAAAGCTTGTATCGAAAAGCTTCATTTTTGGTCCTAGTGATGAAATATTACTATTTTCTGTTTAAAAATCATCGCTTTATAAAAAAAAGAAAGGAAGAATATAAAATAGACACATAGCCCTGGAATTGCTCTAATGACAACAGATTCGGAAGAGAACAAGAGTTTATAAAGAGAGAAACGCTTGGAAATTACAACGAAAACCTAACCTATAACTGACTAAGTGAAGACCTGTTTTAACTCGATTAAATGATTTCTTCTGTTATAGTATGTTTGTCTGTTTGTTCCCTAGTAATGACTAAATAATTGTGAAATTTAGGTAGGGCCTATAAGATTTCTTACATCTAGGCCAAACAATGTTTTTTTTTTTTTTTTTTTCAGTTTTAAAATGGCGGCCAATGAAAATAGTTACTGCGTATTTCTAAAATACAGACGCAGAGATCTAATTATGTTAACACATCTCGAGTTCTGAAATAATAAATGTACCACATAAACGAGACATAACAAGCAGTATAAAATAAAATGTCAAATGAGAAATTAATTTAAAAAAATTATTTAAAACTTTCCGACGGCAAGTTTTTATCTGACCCAAAAAAAACAATATTTCTCAAGGAACCAATCTTTGAATGATTCCCGTTTTTTGAAGTAGGCCTACAAACCTTTGCGAGTTTCATAACAGTTACAAAAATATGAAACAAATTAAAATTTAGGCAATAAATGAGATTAGATTTTTTTGGCCACCTTGTTTTTTTAAATGCTCTCTCTCTCTCTCTCTCTCTCTCTCTCTCTCTCTCTCTCTCTCTCTCTCTCTCTCTCTCTCCAATCTTTAAAAATAATCTAGATAATAAATAATCTTTAGATAATAATCTAACCCAAGACTAGATGAAGAACAGTTTATAATGCAGCTAGACTACCTTGGGATTGCTACATCAAGTGAGTCCTTAAAGGTAAATATTGTAGACAAAAATGGTTGCCATTTCAATACAGTTTCAAACTTGTTGGTTGATGAAACTATTCAATATACTGCAAAAAGTAGACCAAGATATAAGACTAAGTAGACTAAAATGTGAACAAAATCGGGGGGGGGGGGGGAATGCAAACTGTAGATTACGCAGAAATCACAAATCTATATCTAAGTTTTATAGGATCTGTGCACATTTCGTGGTTTTGGATATCGCTTATTTTCGATGTATGGTTTCTAACAGACTACAATACAAATAAAATATTTAAACAAAATAATTTTTATTCTAAAAAGTTAAAATTCGACAACTTTATGTTCGTATAACGCCTCTTTTATCTAACTGCTGCGAAAGTTTTAGTACAACAATCCTTATTATTTTTACTTTCTTTATTAATTCCTCA
This sequence comes from Aphrophora alni, assembly GCA_963513935.1. Taxonomy (NCBI): domain Eukaryota; kingdom Metazoa; phylum Arthropoda; class Insecta; order Hemiptera; family Aphrophoridae; genus Aphrophora; species Aphrophora alni. The sequence goes on along the minus strand of OY740767.1, from coordinate 105,302,346 downwards.
TGCGTAAATATAAAAATAAAATTACATAATAGCAGCTAATTATAAACATTTGACGACCTTTCCATATCAGTAGGCTAAATTACAGTAGAGCATTGAGTAAGGAGGGGAGGTGGGGAGAAGGGGACAAGGTCATTGGCCTTAGAGAAATCGACCTTCGCTACTCGGGACTTGTAGCAGTTCACTGCTCACCTACATCCAGCCCCGCCACGTTGGAATGTCCTATCTGATGATTCCACTTTTTATTTTTAAATTATTTTGGTAATAAAATACTTTTAATTCCGACAATAAATTCCGTAGGCGATTACAAATTACAATGTTCACGTGTTGTGTTTTGGTGAAGCTGACGTGGCGATTCATGTATTTCTAGAAGACTTGTCCTCTAGGCGTTTATTTAGAAGACAATTATTAGATTTTCAGTAATTGTATAGAATACCCAATTGTATATTTAGCTGAAATGCTGACGTCATGAGGAAGAATATTTTTGTCATCCATACTGATTAACAACATATTTAAAATTTAAAAAATCGGGTTTTAATTTACGCTGGTCAAGCTTCGAAATTACAATATTAATAATAATTTTGTTATATTTCATAGTAGAGAGTTGGGGATGGTAATAGTACAAACAGAATTGAGGAACAAACAAATCTGCGATGGAGCTGTTATAAAAGTAGTAATTACTCCAATTTTGGTGAAATATGAAGATTAATGGGCCCAAACATGTGCAAATAATTGAAAATAACCGCCAAGGAATAATTTGATTTCATCTTTTCATATTTATGCTTAAGCCGAGTTTATGACAAGTGAAGTAAGTTGAGAAACATTGTTTAAAACAATCAACAAAGTCAAAACGGGGTTTATGATTGATCTTCACATTTTTACTGACTATACAGTACTGTCATTTCTGGCGACGAAATATTTTATTTGGTTAGTATTTCAATGTGAATAGAGTGTGAGAAAGTTTGTGCAATATTTTTACACCTTTTATTAAGCTATTTGTCCGCCGATCTTCCTAGTTAAAAATTATTTGACTAGGAATTATTTTACTTCTAATTAGCTGAATCTTTAGTATAACCAATTTGTTACATTTTAGTTATGTTTTCTATCTATTAAACTTCCATGTTTTATCTTATATTATGTTACAAATTGAAATGTATGTCAATATTTTTTTGTTTGTTTTGTATAATTTTATTTTATTATCTAAACTCATTGTAAAAATAGTTTCGTAATAAAAAATATGAAGGATTCAATAAATAATGGGGGGGGGGGGTATTTTCAATAAATAACTTGATATGTATAGTAAAGCATATACTGGGTGTTCCAAAAATAATGACCCCTTCAGTAATTTTTGAACGGATTGAAATAGAAAAATGAAAATTTGGGAATGTCTTTGGATAAGTGGGATCTCTTGAGCTACCCAAAGTTTAATAAATTTGAAAATATAAATTCCATACTTTTGGAACACCCTGTACATTATTTATAGTGAATACGGGCGTGTCAATACCTAGGCATCTGGGTAGCTGGATCTCTCTTTTCTATAAGCTCTCTCTTAACTAACTCTTGTTCTCTTCCTACCCTGACCTCTAGGGCTAAGGATCTTCATTTGATGTTGTTTTCTTCCTTTCTTTATAAGGCGATAGAAGAACAACCTTTTTTGCCTTTAAACAACAAGAAATAGTAAAATATATACCCTCTAAGGATCCAAACTAAACGTTTTGCTCGACATCTTGCCCAAAATCCTGATTCGGGACTTATCGGTAAAAAAGTGAAAATGAACCATAAAGAGGTCTAAAACCTTAAAATCGGTTATGGTCAAACAATACTAGAAACAAATTTTAGTGTATGACCTAAACAATATTGACAAGCAAGAGAGAATTGAGAGAAAATTTATGAGGGGAAAAAACAATATTAAATATGATGACTGACTAATATATTTGAAGAACAACAAAAATACACCTTAGTTTTTGTGTATTTGCATGTGAGAAGATTAACGCAAAAAGAGTTCATGTAAAAATCCAAACATAATTACAAATCATAAGCGTGAGGTTGTCTATCCGCAATAGACTGAGGCGGTATACAGTAAAGGTGTTATTATAGATATTATAAAGCTTTCAGGACTTGGAACATCTGGAGGCCAAACTTCATTTGTTTAGTGCATCAGCCAGGCAGGTTTGTAAGCGGACGTTACTGACTTGAAATCATTTATCTTATCACAAACTGCTACATCTGTGTACCCTCATCACCAAGTATGAATAGCTCTTCTCACATTGTATACAAAAATATTAAATATTTGAGGGTAAAGAGTTCTTGAATCTAAAGTGGTTTTTACAATGATGTTTGTCCCATTTGCACTGAGTAACCCATTTTGGTATTGTTTCGTGTATGAGCAAATTTTGATCAAATCTCTAAACTTTATATTTTTTAATATTATCTACAAATTAAAGTTTAGGAGTAGCCTAAGTTTTAAAATCAAAATGTAATTATTACGATTTTCTTATATGGGTTTAAAAATTTGGATGAAACATAAAGTTGCTAAACAAGACTTAATACTCGGATAATCCTCGAAAGTACAGGTTTGGGAGCTATCTGACAAAAAGAAAATATGAACTACGGACGTCATCCTAAAAGTTCAAATTTCTTGAAATAGATACAAACGATGTTGATGAAAATAATGTGTGTTATAACTAAAACAATTTACCAAACTATATAAAATTATGATTCGTTAATTGGAAAAATTCCAAAAATAAAGGATTTAATACAAACCTAACCTGTTACTTATTTGATGCAACCACAAATCTAATCTTATTATTGTTATATTGTCCGATTTTAATATTATTATAATCTAACCTAACCTGTTTGTGGTGATTCTTGGAACCACTAATATAATCTGCACTTTTGTTTACCATAAACTTCGCTTTATCCAGTATCTCGGCTTCTGCTTACCGACTGGCCCTCGATCCTTAAGTAACCTAACCTGTTAATTATTTGATGCAACCACAAATCTAATCTTATTATTGTTATATTGTCCGATTTTAATATTATTATAAATAACCTAACCTGTTTGTGGTGATTCTTGGATCCACTAATATAATCTGCACTTTTGTTTACCAAAAACTCCGCTTTATCTAGAATCTCGGCTTCTGCTTACCGGCTGGCCCTCGCTCCTCAAATGGGAGATTTGACAGTGTCATTAAAAAAGCTCTGGCCTAACTCCGTTCCCCGTATGGAAATGTTAAACCCGAGTTAGATCATCACCTTATTTCATGTTGTCTTGGGTTAGATAACTTTGTTCTCTTCCGACCATGATGTTATTACAGTACTCGACGTCTAGTGGACTATATTTTATATGACCCAGGGGTTTTTCGTCTCTAAACAACTAGAAAAAAGCCATTCCCTATTCTTTTATTACACCTACTCACTTCGTTCTATCTTTGTGATAATGAGCACAAAACATGTATCAATTTTAAAAGAATCGCGTACGACTCTTTCGTTTATACAAATTAATTTAACTTACAATTATATTATAAATGAGTTTACGAATCGACTGTATTGTCTTTTAAATTTATAAAAGAATAATATACTAACTTTCAGATTTTATAAATCTATTTGAAGTTTATAGAAAAAATGTTCTTTAATATAAAATGTTCATATAAATTGAAGACTCGTAAAATGTAATTCAGAAACTGAATAAGTTCACTATCAGAGAACGGAAAAGAAGACAGACTCTATAATTAGAAGAGCACCGTTATAAGCCCTCATTACTGCCTGAGCGTTGCTTTTTGTCTCAAGAATACACATTTACTTGCTTCTTTTCCCCTTATACAATAGCCTACTTACTAAGTAATAGTTTTATACTAGGCTCTTATCTACTATTCATTTGCTGTCATAAGTCTTTCTTTAAAACCTTTCTCAAATTGTAAGTAGAGGGGGTTATTGAATCTGTGTGGTTTAACAATATGAAATCTTTTATAAATGTATTAGTTATAAATAAATAGGTTTATATTTTCTTGTAGCGAAAACAGATCTAATTGAAATAATTGAAGCTGTAAGGCTTTACGACGTCAAAATTTGTTTGTTAGATTTTATAAAATATAATTTTGTTACTATATACAACTCTTGAACATTTGCAATCAAATAAACTGTGCAATACATTGGGTAAACCTTCTCAAACAACAATTCACAATTGAAATACTAACCTAACCTAACCTATTCTTTGCCAAAAAGATCAGTTCGGTAGTTGTTTTTTTATTATTTTTAACAATATTTATATAATTTAAATAAGATCTAAGTTTCACTTGCGTTATAAACTCGTCTAAAGATAAAATAAAGTTTAAATGACGATTAGTCAAGTTTAGTTTTCATTTGACTGGATTTGCAACTTGATTGATTGATTGATTGATTGATTTTTATTGCCTCTTATCAACAAACATATAAATAAGTTTTTACAATTTTTACAAAGTTTTTACTTTGCACACTGCTTTGGATCATAATAATATGGCGTTTCATTTAGAGGGATTTTAGCTTCAATTCTTGTTATTGAAGTTTTAGGTTTAGTTTTATTTCACAAGTAGAATTGTAAGTTTAGAAGCCAGACCCTCTGATGATGATAACCATGTTATCGAAATGTACATTAGGGCATTTAGAGGAATAAACTAAAGTAAAGTACAATTAGTACAATAATTGTGTTTTATTTATTGTTCCTAGTGATTGTGGTTAGGGGTATATTCAAACCATGGGGAATTCACTACAGTGCTTTAAAAGATTGTATCATGAATCAGTATTTCTGGAGAAATGGCGAATGATAAGTTAGTTTTGGTACTTTGTGTCACTCCAATAAACCGTTAGTTTACTTCTCCGTTAGCATAGAACCGCTGGTTAACCATTGTAACTTGTGGGTCCTGACCATATTCGTAGTTATTTTGACTGCTTGGACCTAAGTTTGACGGCAATTAATGAGCTCCTCTAAGGAACTGAGACGAGACTTTAGATCAACAAAAACGAGACAATCAGTCTAGTCTCGGTCAATAACATAATTATGTTACTACTTGTATTTGCTACTTTTCCACACGTCATTAGTTTATAAAATTAATATAATGTTTTTTAACGGCAATTCCTTTCGTTATAGTAAAAGATGTTAAATCATGGTAATCTACCATCGGATACAAAATGTCAAACTGTGTAGGCCAGTGTACGAAGTTACAAAAAGTACAGGTACATAACCTCAGACTAGGAGTGTGTCTGGTGTAATGGGCGTGTCCTTCCTTCCCTAGCGTGACTTGGCGGTACAACCCATTCCCAGAAAACTAGGTACACAAATTACTACTTAGCTACATTTAATACTTAAAGTTTGTGTACAAGTTAATTCTTATAAGTTTAATTTTGTAAACGTTTTATTGTTATTTACACTGATAAAAGAAACGAAAGTAGGTTAGGCGTTTACACAGAAGCATTTTGTTGAGTCTTAATTGCGAACAGTGCAGATTGCGAACAAGGGTAAAATCGTCCAGACTGCGAACACCTCAAAAATGCCGAGGACTACCTGAACATGAGTCGTCCAGACTGCGAACACATATTTGGAAACTGTAAAAATGGTTGAGTCAATTGCCGACACTAGGGATTACTGCTACCTGACAAGGGTTTGACAGGTCTCTGCAAATATTTCAATACTGGAAATACTATGATTTTTCTATAGTCCAAAATTTCATTTTATGGAATTTAAACTCGAAAATATACAAAAAGTATACTTTTATATATATAAATATACAAAAATATACATATCTTTGACTTGCAAAACCTGTCTATGTTGCCAAAAACTCGGTCGATTTCCTATAATTCTTCTATCTTCCAAAACTCATCTAATTTCCTTATAACTGGAATTTAAACTCCAAAAGTGGTGACGTCACGGCTCGTTTCCCGCTTACCAGCTCCTTCGCGCGGGAATAACGACGTTTAACAAATGTAATCTCATTACAAATCTCTATTACATTATACTCTTTAGAATAATGTGTTTCGTTCTTACAATCAATTGATAGTCAAAACGCTGCTTTGAACGGGAATTCTGTTTGTACCTATTGTTAATATATAATACCGGCCTGGGATTCTACGAATGGGTTGAAAACCCCGACCTCTCAAAATGTGTTCGCAATCAGGAATCCTTCCCACCCCCCAGACGACCCCTTCCCCCTCGTAAACCCAAACATGTTCGCAGTCTGGACTGTTCGCAATCAGGACTGTTCGCAATAAGGAGGACACCAAGCATTTGAGGTCTATATTTTTTTATTGGGGTTGTACCACTGAAAGCAAACGCAACAAACGAAGTGTGGGGCCCCTCTTTTTCTCTCCACCCGAGACACATTCCTACCTTGAGGATACTGTAGAAGTTATTCTGTAAATCAATTTTTCTGCTATTATTTTTAACGAGTTGAAAATTGTAATAATTATAAAACAAATTTGTAATACTACTATAGTACCATTAGAGAGTTTCATTTAAATATGTTCAGTAGTTTCCGAAAAAAATTAACAATAGATTGGCAAATGTTTTTAATCTAGTCTATATCATGTGGTTCGCCTACAGTCCGTGTCACGTTTGGCACTGTGAAGATGTGTAACTAAGCACTAAGCATTTAAAAAACCTCGTTTAAAATGACAAACATACTAAAATGTATTTCGAATGAAAAAATTTTAATTAAAAATAAATCAGTAAGTTATCTTTTAAAAGTGAACGTGGCAACTTTTACTTATTCGTAACAGTGCTGAAACTTTCATTTTATTCAAAGTCCATTCGATTTCAACATAAAACTGAGTACAATATACAAAGTTCTTACCCCCAATCAAAGGTGAAACATTTTAAATTCGAAAGCTTCGTTTTTATTATTACTGGCAGCGATAAAACCAGTTTTACTTGTGAGAATTTAAGAACCAATCATCAACAACAACTGTAAACTTATCCGGATTATACACGGTTATCATGACAATGTCTTCTTAAATTCTTTATAAAGAATGAATAAAAGATTAGCCAACATATCAACATATGTTGAAGGGTCATCCCTTGTTATTCTACTTCAGTGACAAACACACAAGTCAAAATCAAAGGCGGTTGAAACAATCAGTTGAACGATCCCAATCAAGAATTAAATATTACAAGTTTTGAAATTCCAGTTGTTTGTCTTGTCGGGCAACTTGTTATTAAATTGCGTGGAACCTAACTCGTGATTGAGTCCACTAGGACTACATCTTGTAGAGTCCCATGAATTAGGCCAAATAACAGAGTAACATGCGTCATACAAATTTGACCTTTTATAGTTTTCATGTCTCGGTATAGCTATTTATTAAATACGGCTTTTCTACATTAAAATAATGAGTATTTTATGTTGCCCCTTTTTATTATAACAATCAAAATTTAGTATAAAATATTACTTTTTTTCATTTTAAACCTCAATACAAAAAAACGTGGAAGATATCCGAACTATAGAGAGTCCCGTAAGTACGTCGCCAAACTATAGGAAATGATTTTGTGAGCCAGGATAAAGAAAAAAATTAAGAATAAAAATGGTTCTGAAAACGCTTAATTTTCCAGATATCCGCCATTTTGTTTTTTACAAAAAACTTTATAACTTGGAAAATAGAAAAGATATTGAGTTAAGATTTGGTATCAGCATTTTGTGTGTTTCGTTTTATAAGTGTACCAAGATGAAAGAATTTATTTTGTAATTTTCAAAATGGCGCACGTTGAAAATATTTAATATTGAATATCTCGAAAACCATTAAATTTACAAAAATTCACGACACATAAATAGTTTCCTTTTTTCAATAAGAAACAAAACTGTTTTTTGTATTTTGTTTAGGTTAAAGAATAACCAAATTGTTGACAAAAAACAGAAAACAATTTCTTGTTAGTTGTCTACAACACCCTAGAATCAAAATATTGTTTAATCTAATTCTTTTAATAAAAATAATAAAATCCATTATTCTGATTTGCATAAAAAATTCAAATGTGACCCTTAACTAATTCAAAATGGCGCCTATTTTATTTTGTCAGTGCTAATTCTCTCAAAATATATTCAAAAATAAACAAGTGAAAATTGTATTTATCAAACAAATTAATCACACTTCCAACTTTATTGTATGTCTGCAATAAGTAACGAAATTATGAACGGAAACCTATGAAGTCCACTATGACACTCGTTAGTTAAATAAAAATAATCTCTTGCAATGCTTACTACGCCCTACATGAACTGCTTGAAAACTTTCCTTAGATAAGTAAGTGTTATATGGTTTATGGAAGACGGACAGCCTGTACGAGTATATTTGTCGTTCTTGGATTCCAAACAGATAGACAGATTTTCTTCCTTGTTTTTACTAACGTTAAAAAACTGTCTACAAAACCTTTCTAAGATTCTTTTCTCGCCTATAAAAACACACACACAGAATAAAGGGGTGGGGGAAAATTTAAAATATTAAAATTTTTTTGTATGTTTTGTCTATTTTGATATTTTTGTAGATTAGGACCGTAAACTAAAATTGGCGTAATTTAAAACATAGCTACATTTTTATTTCTTGAATTACACTTATGTGTTTTTATTATTAAAAATGCAAACTTTTCACAGTAGGCTTACACGATTTGTCCTCGTTTGTCATCGCATCCATTTTTTCTTATTGTATAAACCTTCCTTTACACTTGATAAATTTTTCTGAAAATAAACTACGAGATTAGGGATAACAAGTGTGCCAAAACGAATTTTTTTTTTTAAATCAAAGGAAAATCTTTTCATTGTAGGGAATGTATATAGAGAAAATGTCGACATCTTGTCACTACATTTTCGGCAAGACGCCCGTGTACCCATTCGATTTTACTGTTTTTCTTATCACGTATTGTTTCAGGAACATCTGATTGACATTTTAAATTTGATAAACGATAACGACTAGATTGTTTAAGGTTTGGAGGTAAAATGAAAAAGGTATTCCCACAATTTATTTCCAAACCAGTGAACCGAATAATTTAATGGGTTTTTACATTTTTGTTACGGGGTAGGTTAGTACTATATTACTGTCAAAATCACCTAAATAATGATGAGTAGAAAAAGAAGTTACCTCCAAATTTATGAATTTAATTTATAATAAAGTTTTTATTGTTTGGCCTGTTTCGTAAAAAGTCATAATATTGCAATATTTTGGAGAGTTGAATTCGAATTTAAGTTTGTACGTACTTAAATAATACAAAATAAATGTAGGGTCGGTTTCTAATAAAATATAATTTTCATTTACTATTTTTAGGTAGTTTCATTTACACAAATAATTGAAAATCACGTACTTCACATACGAAATGGGTATAAACTTTAATTTGAGATGGGAAAAGCAAAAACGGATTATTATTTGCTTATTAAACGTAAGATTATTTGTAGGCTACCTCACTTGGCCTATAAATTCGAATAAAAAAAATAAAAATTATCTAGAATTTTTGTGTAACCTAACTTTTATCTGTGGTTTTTTATGGTGCGGAATTCGAAAAAATTACGTAGATAATTGAAAAAAATATCAAAAATTCGCCACACGAACGGCTTTTGAGAAATATCAAACTTTAATGCGGGACAAAAACGTAAAACGTCTTTTTGATTTTATTAACATAAGCATAGTAGATATAATTTCAAAATTATTAATGCCTGAAAAATTAATAATTGTTTGAAAGATGATTAAACCAGCGACTTGAGTTGAGCGAATGGAAGACTCGCCTAATCACTTAGAGTGTGAAATTTACGAACATTAATGGTCAAAAATTAGAGCCCGCATATAAAACATGTAATAACTTATATAATAGCGTAGTTCTGCCACCTGTTTGACACCGTCATGACGAGGGCAACCTGTTGTGTTATCATTATTTTAAATACCGGTTCATATATTCCTCTTGTTCTACAAATGAACTGGTTCAGCCATTGACACCGTTGTTCGCACCACCTCTAAACGTTGACACCAGAACAGCCAAACGAATCTAAAATTAGCAGCTAGGAATACTTCTCACATTTAACAGTTTATTTATATCTTTACAACGCTGGTAACCTAAAATACATTTTCTGTTCGCTTGACGTAGATATTGCCGTTGCAGTCTGAGAGTCCAGTGATCCAATATATATTTTTTTCTCGAACGTCTGAAAGAAGACATTTATTATTGCTTCGATACTAACACATTGCACCAACCTTCTCACACGCTCATAAATAAAACCAAATACTAATGAAGGCATCACAATTAGTGAGAATAATCTATAATTAATTGTCTATAGTGATAACGACTAAAATTTGGTGGAATGAGAATATAACCCGAATCACTGTAAGGTAACAAATAATACTCCCTAGTTAATTTCACAAAACACAAATATATTTGTAACAGCTGTTTCAACAGTTGTCTGATGATGCTTAACTGCGAAAGAGCTGTTACAAATATATGTTGTTGTTTTTTTTAAATTTACTAGGGTGTATTATTTGTTGCCTTATCATGGAATTTCACCAATGGTCACACTTAAAATACTTAAAAAAACCAATCATTATGCTCAACTGCAGTACAGTTCGTTGGTAATTTGTAAAAACAAGAAAACAAACCCGAAATGTTAAGCTAGTTTGGGAATAGTTGCTTTTTGGACTAGTAAACCGTCAAAAGTTACGAAGGTTCTAACGTGGTAAGGGGTTGCTTTTTTCCTTATTACACTGTTATATTGTCTCCACACGTTACGCTAAAAAGAATGGGAAATACATTTCTAAAATCGTTCATATCGATTTTTAGATATTCGGACTTTTTAGATGACACCCATTAATTTATTGTTCGTTTTGACCACAATGTCCTAAAACGCCATTTTAAATTTGTTGACCTATAATAGGCTATACATTTTCTGTTCGCTTGCCGTTGCAGTCTGAGGGACCCCCAAAGAGCCTAAATTTTTGCATAATTTTATCAAAATCGTTGGAGTCAATTATTAAAAAAAATCGAAATTTGCGTCTTACCGTCTCTTCCTCCTTAACTGTTGTAGTTGATTTTATTTTATTTTATTAACGTTCGTACGCCATTTATTTAGATTAATCAAAACACGAACTATTGTAACTATTCCAATAATTATTATAATATTTGGAGATAATTAATATAATAATTATCTCCAAATATTATTAATAATTATTGAAACTCCAATAATTATCTTGCTACATTACATGTATTTAGTTTATAACTAAAATATAAAGTATTGGTTTATTTTTACGATTTTATCTTCGAAAGAGACTGTACCGCATCAATATTTCTTCCATACCTTCCTTGGAAAATTTACGACTTAGGACACAACCAACACTTTAAGGGTTATTTCATATTTATATAGTTATTCAGTGTAGAATAAATATAATGTAATATAATATAATATACATTTCATTATAATGAAATATAATATACTTTTCCTGTCTATAATGTTCAACACTTTTAGCAACACGTTGCAGAATTATCAATTTAATTAATTTCTAAACGCTTTAATAAAATTACAAGTTAAAAAACAGAAGAGTAATTTCTTTCAACTGAATTTAAATGGACATTTTCTTTGTCTTGAAAATGAAAGTCAACTTCACTAAATGAAATTAAGACAGTTAATAGCAGTTACAAACGTACAGAAAATAAAAGCCGAGATGCTTGTAAAGGTAGCAAATTGCATTCATGTTTATCATGAAATCTTCTTTTGAAATTACCTTTTCACTAAAAGTTAGTTTACTGCACAAGATTTAAACTTCTTTATATCTGTGTTTATGAAATATTCTAAATAGTAGTTTATTAACGGCTAATAGGAATAGGGAATTGACTGTTTGGAAGAACAAGTTTTTATTTTCTTAACTTATTACTTTAAACCATTATTATTTGGTGTTGGTATGGTATGTTGATTACAACTTTGAACCCTTAGTGTAACGTTGGAGAATTATCAATTTAATAAATTTTAAAAAGCAATAGACTTGCAAGTTAAAAGAAAAGAACAACTTGTTTCAATCGAATTTAAATGGCCATTTTCTTTGTCTTTATCTTTAAACATTTATGTTTTCTGTTCTCTAATTGAGTCGCTTGGCACTAAATGAAATTAAGAGCAGTTACAAAAGTACAGAAAATAGAAGCCGAGATGCTTGTAAAGGTAGCAAATTGCATTCATGTTTATCATGAAATCTTCTTTTGAAATTACCTTTTCACTAAAAGTTAGTTTACTGCACAAGATTTAAACTTCTTTATATCTGTGTTTATGAAATATTCTAAATGGTAGTTTATTAACGGCTAATAGGAATAGGGAATTGACCGTTTGGAAGAACAAGTTTTTATTTTCTTAACTCATTACTTTAAACCATTATTATTTGGTGTTGGTATGGTATGTTGATTACAACTTTGAACCCTTAGTGTAACGTTGAAGAATTATCAATTTAATAAATTTTAAAAAGCAATAAACTTGCAAGTTAAAAGAAAAGAACAACTTCTTTCAATCGAATTTAAATGACCATTTTCTCTGTCTTTATCTTTAAACATTTATGTTTTCTGTTCTCTAATTGAGTCGCTTGGCACTAAATGAAATTAAGACAGTTAATAGCAGTTACAAAAGTACAGAAAATAGAAGACGAGATGCTTGTAAAGGTAGCAAATTGCATTCATGTTTATCATGAAATCTTCTTTTTAAAATTACCTTTTCACTAAAAGTTAGTTTACTGCACAAAATTTAAACATCTTTATTTCTGTGTTTATGAAATATTCTCAATGGTAGAACAACAGGTAACGGGTAATAGGAATAGAGGAGTGGCCATTTGGAGAAATACATCTTTAGAGTTAACTTTGTTTATTTAAAATAACAAGAATGTTTATCATGAAAACTTCTTTTGGATTACATTTCCTCTAAAAGTTGGTTCACTGCAAAGATATATAATTTCTTCTGTGTTTAGGAAATATTCTAAATTGACGTAGAAATAGGGAAGAACAATTCCCAAACTAGGGGTTTATTTTGTGAATATATTACTTTATATAATTTTGTGTTAGTGCGATAGATTAAATAATCGATGAAATTTGAAGTGGAAACATTGGAACCCCAAACAGATACGAGCCTTTATAAAGACTTGTTTTATTTTAATTTAAAAGTAGAACAACTGTCATACTTTTCTTGCGCAGAATAACTAACTATGGACACTTAAGCGACACGTTGCAGAATTTATCACAAAGTTGATTAACTTCTAAAACTTATTTGCAAGTTAAAAACAAGAAGAGTAACGTCTTTCAGCTGAATTTAAATGGCCATTTTCTCTGTCTTTATCTTTAAACATTTATGTTTTCTGTTCTCTAATTGAGTAGCTTGGCACTAAATGAAATTAAGACAGTTAATAGCAGTTACAAAAGTACAGAAAATAGAAGACGAGATGCTTGTAAAGGTAGCAAATTGCATTCATGTTGAAATTGCCTTTTCACTAAAAGTTAGTTTACTTTTTTAAAAAATGAGAATATAATATCTTCTGTGATTAAGAATAGAAGTTTTGAAGCTTTTTAAAAGTTTAATTCACAAATTGAAACAAATGTACGACCTTTTTAGACAACCGGTTTTCGTAAAGTAACATTTATTTCTCTGAACTCCTTACTTTAAGCACCATTTTTATTGTTTTGGGAAGAAAAGGACAAACGCATGAGATTACTCAAACCCCCAATAGATACGAACTATTGGAACACTACTTGTGCTGTAATCATTACATCTTTAGTTAGGTAGAAAGATTAGGGATGAAACATGTGAGTCATAAGTTGTATTGATGAAGAGAGGGGGGGGGAGAGAGAGAAAGAGATAATGTTTTAGGTTCACTTCTTGTAGGTTCAGCTTTCCCTTGCCAACAAAAGGACAGGTAGAAAGTCTAGTCTCCAGTCTGACAGTTCTACCTGTTCTTTGTTTGAAACCTACAACTTTAGCTAAGGTATAGTGTGGACATATAAATATCATGTTAAAAATAACTCTTTTGTAGCATATTTGTACAAATATCTCGCTTTGGTTTTGTTGCATTCTTATTGAATTCTACTTTTACTGCCATTTAACGCTCATCGGAGTGTGTTGTCAGTTCTGATTCCATTTTGTTCTTACTTTCCTATTTTATTATTGAGTATGACAACCTAGATATAATATTTTATTGGCATTCGGTTGACTTCAAGTTTTTCAGATCTAACTGCCATCTAAGATTTATGCTCGGAAGAAAAATATTAAATTACTAAAATAATAATGTTTAGAAAACTATCATTATAACTGTCAGATCAGTACAAAAAGAAGCCATCTTTTTATTTGTTTAAATATTTTGTTTTATTTTGAAAATATAGTAATTTTGTACTTATTTTTTTCTTAATTTTAGATAAATGCACAAAGAACACCATACTCACAATTTAGTTACTTATTTTAAAAATAATATTAGTTTTAACTATTCAGATAAATTATGGGGGAAAATGCCCTGATACTGTAAGTCTGCATGAAATTTGCATTTAGTTTAGATAGAAGAGTTTACATTCCACAAAAGAAAATTCATGCTTATCACCTTCTCTCTTTTTTTAGTAAACTATAACAGGTATTGGGGTGTAATAATATATTTTTAAACTAATAAGATAATTTATACGACAGTCCTCTATGCTAAAAATATTTTGTAGCTTATAAGTTACAAACTTCAACTGTTCACGAAATGATTAGTGAAATGTAAAAGTTTTGTAGATTAGACCTCTCCTTTCAAAGATTCTTCAATGAAGAGAAAGGAAACAAAACTCCTATAAAACTTACAAGTACAAAGGAAGTGAACCTGTTTTCATTTTGTTTCAGAGAATTCTATTTCCTGTTTCCTAGGAAGCTCGATCAACAGCAGAATTAGTGTCTACTTAATATAATAACATGATATATCACTTACGTTGATAGAAATTTTAATTTTCCATGTGAAATTATGATAATGGATATAAATGAGTAAAATCAATGACTACATAAATACTATAAGACACGACATGGCCATGTTAAATATTCTACGCTTATTCTTGAGTTGACCAATACCCGCTAGGGTGTGGACTGTGGAGCTGTCGCTCTGCTAGAGAATCTGAAATTGATGTGACTGGCGCTAGGTGGCTCTACGGTCAAACAATGTTTCAGGCGGGTAAGAGAAAACGCACTGATGCCACATATGGGACCAGAGATGCGAGGGAAGGTCGAGAATCGCTTATCTCAGCGCACGAACTGACAACACTGACTATGCTGACGGAAGTAAGTGAGAAGGTTTGTGAGAGAGAGGTCAACAGTTGTACAGTCTCAACCAAGTGGGATGCGTACAGTCAAGCACCTGCTGCTAGCGCTTTCTGATAGCTGTGTGTCAAACTTGTGACGAACAGCACCCGTAAAGCGTAGACTATTTCCCTATCCTATGTCGTGTCTTATAGTATTTATGTAGTCATTGGTAAAATAACGGGACGTAAGTTCAAGTGTATAATTTCCGGAGAATAACAAATTAGAGTAATTCTGAATAAGAAATGGTATGGACGTTTTGTTTCCTGAAGAACTATATTCCAGTTTCAGGATCATCAAAATGGAAGTCTAATGTGTAACGAAACTCAAGTCAAGACTAATTTCGTCTCGTAACAACTTTATATCGATTTCATCCAACTGGCGGGGTATTTATACGTAATTAAAGTATTTCCAAGAAAGAGGAAACGTTTAGGTCCTTTTTAGAAGTATTATATTTTACAATAGCCCTAGTTCACGTAAAATAACCCTAGTTTCTCATTATAGCAAAGTACTATGCAAGCGATAAAGTTTGTCCACTTGATAAAAGCAAAGTCAAACCAAGATGAGTGCGTCCCATAATCGTTTGAAGAGACAACTATAGTTATACAATATATTAAAAAATTGTTGGCCTCTATCCCTAGAAGCAGCATTATATGTGTTGCACACCAATAAATGGCATCTATACAAAATGAAATATCACCAACACATGACGAAGGGTGATCACAATCGAAGCGTCTCTAAAACGGATTGAACAATTTTCAAATAACATTTTATTATACGATGAAGTCAATTTTACTTAAATGAGGACGTTAACCAACAAAACATTTGGTTCGATAGCAACGCGTATTGGAGGACAGACAGCAAATTGTAAGTTGACAGTGAGGAGACGTTTGGAATGGCATTTGGGATTAGACTTTTTTTTAATGAGGAGAACCTAACCTTTGCTAATTACACTACAGCCGCTGGTTCTTTGCACTTGGATTTTTAGTGACGCACCGGATGGGAAATGGTAACGTCGACGTCTCGCACTGCCCCTCTACGGCCGCACACCCAAACTGCGCGCGTAATATCGCATCTAAACAACAAAACTGTTACGTATTGTTCAGTTTGTCTTATGCTTCGTTCCATTAGGTGGCAGAGTGAACCTTTTAAACTGTAAATGTAATAATTTCATAATAAATCTAAGTAATTAAAAAATATTTAAAGTTTTTGGTAAATAAATAAACTAGACTACATTTTACTGTTAACATATTATGTAATTCAAACTAACGCTTGAAACGATCTGTAGCACACTCTATGGTTTATTTCAGTGTGTATAAAATTATATTATTTGACACACAGAAATAATTTTGGTCAAATGATAAATCGAAAACAGAAACTTTATTGTTAGACTACTTCTTGGAACGGATCCTACGTTGCCAGATTGTGATATTTGCAAGTGCAAAGAACGAACGGCTGAAGTATACGAGAACATGTTGTAGGAACTCAATGCTTTAAATGCAGAAAGTGTATTTCCAGAATGGTTCCAACATTCCGTATTATGATAACAATCTTCTTTAACGTCTGGTTCGAATGTCGCGCTATACGTCTCTCTCTCTCTCTCTCTCTCTCTCTCTCTCTCTCTCTCTCTCTCTCTCTCTTTCTCTCTCTCTCTCTCTCTCTCTCTCTCTCTCCCTCCTAGATTTTACTTCTCAGGAAACCCTAAAATGATGTATCGGGAGATGTGAAACAAAATTTTGCAAAGTATCGTTGAAACATGTGCCAAAATAACACCCGATATTTTACGTCTTTGACTTCATGATTGAATAGACAGTACCGCGTAACACACTTTGATGCCTGTATATATTTTTTTCAAATTATTGTGTAACAATTTGTATTTAATAACCGAATATCATTCGTCGAAAATAAATTGTTTGAATAGCTATTTTTTGACCACTCTGTGTATTTACATAACATAAAAACAAGATACTGTACAAAAAAGAATAAATTAATTATGAAAGAATTTAAGTTTACGTTATACAGTAATTGTGTATAATAAGTAGAAGCTAGTAGTTTGGGTTTAATATCACTTTGAAAATAAGACAAAACATATTTATAATTATTTCTTTAATTAAGCCAGGAATGTTACAAAGTTCACTGGAAACAAATTACATCGACCTTATTATCAGAGATGTTTATACACACTACTAGCCAATGCGACATTAACTTGCGCTTATAGTAGTACAATTATACAGGTATTGCACAACAGTGCAGGCTTTCCCCCCTCTCACTCTCTCTCGTTCTGATATGGTGCCGCGATTAATTTAATATTTTATTAATAATTGTGACAATCACGATGTTGAAATAAATATATGATGATCGCTGAACAAAATAAGTTAAGTTATATAGAATCTAGGAAACAGTTTCAAACTTCCTTCATTTTGAAATTTGAAAACCATTATTTATTTAGCAATAAATATATCAATGGTTAAACCTAGCTATCGTACCAAAAAGTAGTAAAATCCGATTGTTGAACCTTTTTGTTTTAAAATTGTTAGGTTATGCGATAAAAATTTACGGTTTTTTATAATAACTCTCTTAATATTTATAGAAATAACACACAGAGAGATTAGTATTGAATGTAGATTTTCAGGTGGCATACAATGAGGTATAAAACTTTTGAGATTTATGAAATATAAAAATAAATTGTTCTAACCATTGCACAAAAGTTACTGTAAAAAGAGTTTCGAAAGTCTTTAAAATGAACATCTGAGAAAATTTATAAGTTTATAAATTTTAAAATAAAAATAAATTTAACCCCAGAAGTAATTCATATTAATAAAAACACGGCAGCTTGTTTAAAATAAAAAACCAAGAAACATTCCCAATTGAAGAACTAAGTATGGCAGTTACACCCCAAAAGAAACATGACAACGTAGATCATGGCAACATCGCAGTTACACCCCAAAAGTAACATGACAACGTAGATCATGGCAACACCGCAGTTACACCTCAAAAGAAACATGACAACGTAGATCATGGCAACACCGCAGTTACACCCCGAAAGAAACATGACAACGTAGATCATGGCAACACCGCAGTTACACCCCGAAAGAAACATGACAACGTAAATCATGGCAACACCGCAGTTACACCCGAAAAGAAACATAACAACGTAGATCATGGCAACACCGCAGTTACACCCCAAAAGAAACATGACAACGTAAATCATGGCAACACCGCAGTTACACCCGAAAAGAAACATAACAACGTAGATCATGGCAACATGAAATATAAGTGGTTTCTATATTTCCAAACGATATTCACTAAAAATTTGTCTTGTCATGATCATATTTTGCTCTGTATTTTTTCATGAAACTTTAGCCATAATGGATTTTGGAACGGAACAGCTGTTTGACTGACGAACTAGACTTTCAAGCAAATATGTAGGTCTATATATAAATCGGTTCAGTAACTTTCTCAAAACAACAATTACTCAGATTGATGGATACTACAATTTGATTAAATTTTCCCAGATGAAAAGAAAAGCGTACAAAAGGTTACCAAATCGAGATGGCTAAATATTTTTAGTTGTCAGTAATAAATAAGAAACATGTCCTAATACAGTAGCGTTATCTCAAACGTTATCGACATAGTAAACATAAATTCAGTTGAACATAACCCCCGGCTATTTCAGTACACTACTGTTGACACTGACATAAATAAACATGCGTGGCATTTCAGTTACTTCCGGTGCGTACTGCCAAAACCTTGGACAGGTGCTTCATGCTGCTTCTTCCTGGCATTCATTCAAATTGACTTTAATCTATTCACAATTTTAATATAGGAAAGCACCAGCTCGTCGAGAAGCGAACATAATTTGTTAAAGTTACGAGATAATAGAAACGAGTTTGGATTATTCTGCTTTAACCTTGGAAGTAATTCGGTATGAAGACTAAGGTTTTGTGAAAGAAAATGTATCTTCCCTTATTTTTAATGTCGGAGGAAACATCGCAATGACCAAAACAATCATGAGCGTCATCACCAGTTCATTATTGGGGGGGGGCATGTGCCGGGGGTCTGGGGGCATGGGAAATTTTTTAAATTAAACTTCTCAAATCATCGTTTTTATGCATTTATTTTAATATTTTGTCAGCAAATGAAGTACACTAAAACAATAAATCTAATTATTATAACTTTGAAGTCACCTAAATAGTACCAAATGTTACTTTTCTTGAGTCATTTTTGTGTATAAACATTTAAGCAATTTTCGTATCGTCTAAATTGTCTAGAATGGACTTGTGGACATAAGACACAGCTACATGGTTCAGTCTCTGCTGAGTCATAGTAGAACGGAGATAGTTTTTGAGCTTCCGAAGAGCACTGAAACTTTGTTCTGCCTCACAACTTGAAGCTGGTGACACAAGCAAAAGTCTTATAGGTGCTCAACGTAAAGACAAAGCCCGATGTTTACCTTTTATGGTTTAAAGTAAATCATTTGTTTATAGCAAAAAATATTTTTACATCTCAAATATTGGGGGGGACACGTCCCCCCGGCGATGACGCCCATGAAAACAAACATCTACTTCTTACTTGGAATAAATGTCTATCACTTGCTCTAGATTATTTTCGAATACTCTAAAATCGTCAAGGTCGGAAGAGAACAAGGAAAGCTAAACGAGAGTGATCTAATCCAAGACTACTGAGGAACATGTGTGGATTGCCAAGGTCTCTACGGATTGCCAAGAGTGTGCCACTGAGGGAACTAGATTAAAAACATGTGGCATCGTTCGTTTAAAAATCGGTTGTTTTTTAAAAACTACGGAACCTATTTCAATGAAACTCAGCACATATGTTCAATGACACAAATAATTTCGAATAGGAGCAAAACGGCTCTTTAGGTTTTAAAATAATAAAATATTTTTCTTTAGAATAGTGTTTCCTGCTATACTTGTTAACCTAACAATGCCTAGTTAAGATTTCACATTAGGCAGTTCAGTGGACAAATGATTTACCATAAATAAAGGAATTATAATTAATCAATAGAATTGTAATTTTAACAATAAACTAAAGCTAAATTAAACTCCGTGATACAATAGTCCATGAAGCAACTCGGCCTGTTTTTCAATCGTGATGTGTGATGTGAACATCGGAATCCCATCGCCGTTGTTCAAGTTTTATCAACCAGAATTCGCCAACAATTGTAGCTTCCAATTTTTGTACAATAGTGAGTGAACATAGTAAAGGTTTGAGTCTCCTCGAGGATTCTACCACTACTAGTAGAGTTCATTATTTTCAATATAAAAAGGTAATTGTAGGTAATTTAATGCTCTAAAACAATGATAAACAATTTTGGATTGAGGAAGCATTTTCAGATTATCAATGTAAAACGAAGATTTTAGACTTTTTTGAATGTCTGTAAACGTTGCTGATTAATGTGAAAACAAATTAACATAGTCCTAGCTTTTTCCCTAGCTCTATCGGGTCCTGCACTCGGGTGATGTTGAATTGGGCCCATGGTCAGTTCGGAGGCAGTGTTGAATTGGGCCCATACCTCTACAATCATGACCTACAAAATGGATTGCTCGCATCCACCTTAGTTTTAAATACATTCAAACATCTAAAATAGGTGTTTGGTTAGGTTAGATTAGTTTAGGTTATTAGTTTTTGAAGGTTTTAAGTTTTCGAAAAATAGGAGAACGCTGTGTGGTCAAAAGTGGCGTTGTACTAATAGACCGCGCATTTGTTTACGGACGATAACGGCGACGAAATATTTAAATATTTATCAAATACTGTATTTCACTTTTGATGCCAAATGTCGGATTAAACCATACTCATAAATACGAACAATCTATCGATATAAAATAACTTCAAACCAGAAAAAAAATTATAGCGATTTCTACAAAGCTTGGTTAGATTTACCTAATAATTTTAGTACTACAGTATTTTATTCCTTAAAATTTTCTAATTCGAAATTTTTAGAGCCATTACTTCCAAAACAGTTACACACATCAAAAAAGTACAAAAAAAATCATCTTAAAATATGATTTTATATAGAATTCTGTAATAAAAATATAGGTCTACATTTAAAAAATTGTATTTACCTACGGCAGAGCCTTTTGTGGTTTACGAAAACGTTCTATTTAGAAAAATGTAATTCGATTTCATCAGTACGTTTAGCTCAATTTCTTTTATCGATTAATACTTTAAACAATTCAAACTTAATTAATATCCTGTATATAAAGTGTACCAAATTACTCCTAGGGTAGGATCAGTTGACTTTTCATAGTGTCGGATGTAGGCGTTTCCACGAAGGATAACGCAATAGCTAGAAATTCACCATTAAGAATAACCAATCAAAAACTAATCACTATGCTAAGCGATTATTTGAATTTACCCAAGTCTCTTGTGGAGACCGGAAGCAGATTGAAGATATGTGTAGAAGATTACTCAGCGCAATTAGTGTGCAATGTAGCGCAAATAACGGCTACAAGAGTGTAGGTGTTGTGAGGGAGGGAGGGGAAAGAAGGATGACGTTCCGAGTCGGCACGCCAAGTGAATACAGCGGCCAACGACCTCAAGCCCCCATCCTTAGTGATCTATCAATGTCATTCCGATTAAATAGTACAAAATATCAACAATTGTTTCTGGTGTAAACTTTCTTGGGAAACCGATCGATAGATTGCATACATATTGGATAGGCAATAAATAACTGGTCTTCCCATTCCTAACCTAAAATTAAAACCACGCGGTTGTTTTATTGCATACATAAAGGTAGTATAAAGTTGTGATGAGTCAAAAAATTTATGTCAAGTTTTTTGTAGATATATCCGTTTTGAGGTCATCGAAGTTCAAAAAAGTGATTTTTGGAATGACATCTGTCGTCTGTACATTGCCATACAGTTCAAACGCAAGGGCAAATTATAATTCAATTTGGTATGTGAGCGTATTTTGACCATATCTCGGAATGTTTTAATCTTTTTTTTTTTTTGAAAACTTAAAATTTGGGGATAGCTGTCACAAGTAAAAAACCTAAAATTCTCAAAATCAGAATTTTAGTAAAATGGAAGATTAACGACCCAAACACGTGTTCAAAATCCCAAATAAACAAATATTACAGTTCAGGAATAATTAATAAAAACAACTGAAACTTGAGCGCTGCCATTAAAAAGAAAACCCGTGTTTGACACAAGCAAAGCAAATTTAGGAAAATCTGTAACATAGGCTACAGAATTTGTTATTTCCATTCAAATGTATAACAGTTTCAGATTCTAAGAATACATAAAACCAGAATTCTATGAAATCGTTAACAAACTTAAACTGCCCATTCCAGTGCCTTTATTCGCTTTAATTTGAACGTAATTTTAAAGTGTTTTCAAGCCGATATCATAGAAAGAAGAATAATTCACAGAAAAGGATAGCCTACTACAGAATGAGCTTTTATCTCAAGAAATAGGGTGGAAAAGAAGAAAACCGTTTCTCAGGATTGATTATATTGCATTACTGTATACATAGTTAAAGCGGTATAAACAACCGGAACTGAGCGTTATAAATACACTGAATGGATCCAGGAAGCTGTGGGGTCGTCGCCATGGCAACCAAAGCCCCACAGAACTATAGACCTACCTCTCTATCTCTACTCTACACATGTATCCGCCATCTTAACTGTTCTTTTTAAAATCATTTTAAATTTATTGATAATTAGGTAATTTGTAGTAATAAAATTTGAGAAGTATTTTTCAAGTGTAGGTAGAAACAAGATATTCGAATTGTAAAATTATGCATATAGTAAATGACACATAGTTTTTACATTTTTGTACAGTACAAAAAATAAAACTAACAGGCAATCATTACGCAGTGAGTGGTCAGTCGTTCCTTCTATCTCATATCTAATATAATAGGATATTGAGTTCAGATTTGGTATCGCATTTTTTATATAACGTTTTAAAGGTGTACCAAAAACAAAGAATTTATTTTGCATATTACCAAAGTGGCTACTTTTAAAATGTTTAACATTGAATATTTTGAAAACAGTTAGCTTTATAAAACATTTACAAGAGACAAAAAGTTTTCTTTTTTAACGACAAACAAAATTGTATTTTTACTGCACTTCAAAGGGTATAGTATAGTTTATCACCAAGACTAAAAGTGAAACTTTTCCATACAAACTCAAGTTTAATGAGGAAGGATCGAAAAGCTTCTTTTGGTCCAAGTGATGAACTATATTTTTCGTTATACTGCAAATAATATAAGAAAACAATTTCACAAAAACTAAAATATTATAACCTATTTACCTTCAAATCGATGGTAAAAGCTGTTTTAACGGTTATTTACAAGATATCGGTTGTTTTTATCTATAAATGCTTTACAATCGTTAATTAATTCGTATAAACGAAGTAACAGCTGATGACCTCGACCTTAGCTGATGTTTTTTGGCCCTAAGACTAAAAAAGTACTATAACATCTCAATGCATGTATTGAAAACTGGTGTTTTTTAACCAGTATGACGAAAATCGAGTTATTGACATAAAATCGAAAAAAATAATTTTTTGGTAATTGTCTACAACACCCAGAATAGGCAAAACCAAAATATTTTTGAATTCTGACAATTTTTAAACAACTAAAAAAACCCGTGAATCTAATTTCAATTAGATAAACTTATTCTTAGTAAAGAAAGTAAATAAATATCCCACAAAAAGCTAACCTACTCATAATACTACTTTTTATTTTGTAATATTACAGTAGGGCTTTTAGGTCTACATTGAAAGAAAACAATATTAACAAAAAGTATTACATAGAAGACCACTCACTTCATCAAAATGTAAAGATTTTTTATAAAGATAACTGTTTTCGACGTTAAAAATGTAAACGGTAGCCATTTGAAAATAAACAAAATCATACATATTTGTTTTCGCCATTCCGACTACTGATTAATAATTAAATATATTATAAGACTTACCGTCACAATAGTCTAATTTATCTGTAGTTATCTCACTACGGCCGTTTCGGCTATTCAGCCATTTTCAAGTTCTATGCGGGTATTACCGTTGTCTTAGTTTAAAATGACAACTTAGTTTAATTTTAAACTAAGACAACGGTAATACCCGCATAGAACTTGAAAATGGCTGAATAGCCGAAACGGCCGTAGTGAGATAACTACAGATAAATTAGACTATTGTGACGGTAAGTCTTATAATATATTTAATTAAACAAAATCGACAAAACAAAAAAACCCATATACCAAATCTGAACTCAATATTATATCTATTTCCCAAAGTTATAACTTTTTTTGTAACAGGGTACCATGAATTATTTCCCGTTTTTAACCGATAATCATGAACTGGCATATTTTGGGGAAAGGATGACCAAAGCGTATAATTTGAATCCTTAGATAGGCTACTAAATTAGAACAAAATCGTTAGAAAAAAATCAGTATTTTTAGTTTAGGTTAGTAATTATTGATTCCTTTAAATTATAAGTTGTCGGGGAAAAAATAAACTAAAAAATTCCAGAAACTATCAAAATACGATATTTCATCAACATCTGTTTCCCGTAGGGAAAAAGTGGCACCCAAACAACTAATTTAACAAATGAATAACAACAGCAGACACATCAAATCAAATTGTAGTTAGGCTCACGATTGTGAAATGTGTAGACATTTCATATGCTACCATTTCTGATTTATTTAACTTTAGATATTAACTTGCTTAGATCTGGCCTTCCACTATCAAGGGAGCATTGACCTCTTCCAACATTAATCAATACAATAACAACTACTAGCTTAAACTTTACAACTCCCGTCTCGCCATGTGCTCTGAATATAAACCAAAAACTCAAATAACTTGTTCACAACGAAGAGACATAAATAACAAGTTGAAAATTTAATTTAGAAGAACGAAAGCACTTCTAAGAGATTTATTTTGCGAGATATAAACAGAATTCTAAAACAGTAGTTGAAGACTAACCTAAAACTATACCAGGGCAAGTAATATTTTAAAGCACATTGCAAATATTTAATAATTGAAGCGGAAGAGTTAGTATGTTTCAAATCTGATTTTGTTACTGTTTCTCATAAATTACGCAACCGATTTCAATTAAATTTTGTACATGACGAGAACAGACCACTGCGGAGGTCGTGACGAAGTCTGATTTTCTAAACTCACTTTGTGTGGTTGAGATATTCGAGGTCATAGATAACAATACAATAAATACATCGTCCCTAGCGGCAATATGTAGAAGTAGAAACAGTGTAAAAACTGAATCAGCTGTTATTATTCTGTACGAAATTGGTTGTTAGAAGAAACACGTTTTTTATCTGAACAAGGAAAAACCCCAAACCACAACTACACAAAACTGTATAATGCGTTTATATTACCTTATGTACATTTTGATAGCTCCGCTTTCATCTTCAGAGGTGCACTACACTCTATGGACAGGTTTCATCTGAGCTGTGACCAGCGCGTGGAGGGGAGGTATAAGTTTGTAGTTCGAGGCCGCGTGGGGACAGAGGAATTGTAGGGGAAACAGTCAGCGCCGGCTACTGTCCCCGATCGAGCGGTCTTGCAGACATCAATGTTAGTACCAACACCCGACACAGACTGAGGCGGCCGCTTCCCCCACCACCTTACTGACGCCTAGACCCACTGCGCACCCAAACTCCACAGCTCAGATGAAACCTGTCCGTTTATAATATAAACGCATTATACAGTTTTGTGTAGTTGTGTTATTTTGTGGTTTGGGGTTTTTTCCCTTGTTCATATACTATCACCACAGTGCTCTAGTGATTTATTTACGTTTTTTATTATCTATCTAGGTAAGCGAACTTACAGGATGGGCCATAAGTCACTTGACAAAAATGCATTGCGATAGTAATTATTGTTGTATTTACAGTAATCTACAGCCCAAAACATATTTTAATACAATTTTTTATGTAGAGATATTCTAGATACATTTAGAGACGATTTTATCGTTAACTTAAATTTTTGAGGTAACAGCTGACAGGTTACAACTAGAATCAAATTGATACTGAGTGACTGGTAGTGTCAAGTGACTTATGGCCCGCTCTGTATATTGTTTTCGAGGTTAAGTAACTTGTCTAAAAACAAACTTGTTTCCATAGCAACCAATTTCATGAGTTCTATAAGCACTCCTGGTTAAGTTTGTACTCGAATTTCTTCTTATTGCTGCTAGGATGATCCCGCACATGAGGATCTGGAAATTCAGTGAATCTTGACGTATATATCATCTTAGATCCCAAATTAACATTGTCCACGTCCAAAATTTGACTAAGTACCGAGTAGGTAATTCCATAACAGCCGATTACGTCAGACTCGAGTTCTACTTATTGCCGCTAGGAGTGATACCGCTGTTGCATATGAGCATCTGGAAACAGAATCTTCCCAAAACATTTCGGTCCGAATTCAGCAATGCCCATATGAAATATAACTTATTACTTAACTGTGTAAAATTAAAAGTTGTACGTAGTATTAAGTAATTATAGCAATTAATTGCACAACTAATCAATATTCACGTAAAGATGTTAGGTAAGGTTCGTAACACTTCGGGTTAAAATATAATTTCAGAAAACATGAAATCATGACGCCACACAAGCCATGCTCATTGGTAAATGGGATCGGAGTTGTCACAGATTCATTCCAAAAGCAACAACAATATCATAAAACTTAACATTCCGATTTTTTCAACATTATTTCCAACGATTTTATTTTATCATTTTTAAATGAAGCAGAAACAAAATTTAATGGTCACCATATCTACAACAATGTAAGTTTCTTTTTTATCGCTTTAGATGGGAAATAAACCATATATAACGTCGTAAAAGTTGAAATATCTTAAATCGTCGAAGGAATTTATTTAGGTGAAATGTAAAGATATCCTAATAAACTAATAATAACACTAAAAACATATTCAATAGAGCCGCGCTGTGACTGCTGATATTTACAATAAAACCAACAGGTCGTACAACACTGTTCTTCATCATATACATTACTAATACTACATAAAACTGACAAGTTGGCCTTGATATTTTTATTCATGTTCCGAGGCATATGCCGGACGCCGAAGTCAAGGTCAAAAACCTTGAACCGTACGAGACGCTTTACAAAAACTGAAACCTTTTGGTATTACCTTTTACGTTAAAACATTTCTTGATTTATTGGTTAATAACAATAAGGTAATTAACAATGAAACATCTTTCTTGACACATTTTACGCTCAAGGTACTAGTTTACAATATTGCCACCTTGTACAACTCATATTAGTTCACAGTATTGCCTTCTTAACAGTAAAACTTCGATTATACGACAGATTTTGGATGCTAGTAGAACTAATAATATGAAAATTTACACACTAAGATAATTAATTGGTGGTGTTTAACTTTATGTAATTTCAATAAAAATTATTGCATTTTAAAATTTAAAACAAATTTTGGGAAGTATGAACTATAATTATTGTACTTCTTCACTTTTTCTGAATGAGTTTTGGTGGAAATACAAAGAACTTGCCAACAAAATAACAATACCCTCGCTTAAAACCCTCGTTATGTTATGAATACATTATCAGTCAATCACCTTCCTAGACTCTTTAAATTTAATTTTACAATTTGGCACGGCCTATCTCATTTCACTTTACGGGAAATAATTCCAGATTTTCCTCTTTAACTGTTCAAAGGGTGTATGTAAAAAGGCTTTAATGTTTTTCTTAGTTCTGATTTTACTTCGTAATATACAGTCTAGGTCACATTTTTGGAAGGAGATTAATGAATAGTAACACGGAACAACTTGATGAAAATGAAGACATCCTCAACATACGAAGGCACGAAATCGTTATGCATTACCAAATCAACAAAATTAAAAAAATATCGCGAAAACAGCAAAAATAACATTATATAAAATAATGATGAGATCAGTTTTTAACATATATAGCAATGAAGCATGGGCGTGCTCACCAAAAAAGTAGAAAGAACGTTGGAGAGAAGTAAAGGGGGGGGTGCTGAATGGGCAATTTAAAAAGGGAAATTTTTGAAGGGTTAGAAAAATTAATATTAAGAATTTTATAAGATAAGTCGGATTTGGTTGCAATAATTAAGATAGGAAGATTATGTAGGCTAGCACATGTACCGAATGGATGAGTCAAAAAAGAGCACTTTAAGGTAATTCTGGAAGATCCGAAAAGAGAGAACGACCCGGTACGATATAGAGATTGATCTATGGAGGGTAGGGATCTGAAGATGAAGAGGTTCGGCCGAAGATAGACAGAGTGGAAAGCCGACGTGATTAATGTGATCCGGGTTCTACATGGGCCATAGCGTTAAGGCGGTATCTATTTTCTTAATTTTAAAGATATTTTGGAAAAATAAAGACAAAGATTTTTTTCTTCACACATTTTAATCAATGAAGTTAAAGATTCCGGTTGTAATAATAGATAACAGAGGAGACGAAACTAACACTGCCTAATTAATTACAACAAATAAAAAGATACTCTAGTATCAATTTTTTCTTTCCCTTTTTACGCTTTAAAAGATAATACAAATTATTTTTATCAATAGGCCTACTATAAGAACATTGCCATCTATTATCAGCAATATATGCTTTCTTATCTAAAGTAAGGCAATGTGAAGGCCAGACTAAAGTGTGGTTCTTGCACATGGAAACACTGATGGCTTCCACCCAACGATTATCTTCCTTGCTGACTATTCATTTCCAATCTTATAACCTCGCAAACTTCCTGAGTAAGGGAATATAGCCTTCGTAACACTTCAGTTAACTCAGTCTAGGCTATTTCACAGTTTTGGATAACACAAAATATGACGATTCAGCTACTTACATTTATAAAGTAATTGTTATTTGATTATATTTAGATCGATTAAACAACCTCCCCCCCCCCTCCTTCACAAATTTGCATTTCCAACTTTACCATAAGTAGCTGTGTTTCTCCAAACGTTTTCTCTCAAGTTCTTCCTTGACTGTCGATTCTGTTATCGGTAAACTCTATTTTCTAGAATCCTACTCAATCTTTCTTACCGCCCCATTTTGTTGCGTCATTACCTATGCTAGTCTTGTAAGTTTTCTTATGTCAATGTGCTGATCCTTCAAATGGGTGGTAAATTTTATGTTATACAAAAGTGCGTTTTCTATATTAGAATGAGAATTAATTTAAAAATTTTATATGTAAGAGAAATTACCATAAGCTGTTTACATTTTACACATTAAAATATAAATAAATATTGAGCTTGACTTGTGAGATAATATTTGATAGAAAAAAACCGAACACAAGATGTCACAAAAAATACGTTTACTTAATAAAACGCGTTTCAACGACAAAGTCGTCATTCTCAGTGATACATGAGTTATAGTTATAGTAGCTCATGTATCACTGAGGATGAAGACTGCCGTTGAAACGCGTTTGATTTGGGTAAACGTAATTTCTGCGAGATCTTGTGCGAGTTTTTTTCTCTCAAACTAAAATATGAAAAAAAATATTACCAATGGTAATAAAGCCTCATCAATGCCTTAGCAGGCGAAATCATTGGTCGGCTAGACTAATAAAAAGTGGAAGTTACAAAATTAAAAAATTGTGTTTTATTATTTTTTCTTTAATTTTGTTTCCAATAAAAAGTGTGAGCAAGTTTCATAAAACATCATATACATATAGATAATTGAAGGCCTACTAAATAAGCGTATAACCATAATTCACATCATAATTTGTTCACATATTAATGCAGTGTGCAACGTTAATGACGCAACACATAGGAATGTAAAGAAGAAACAACTAGTAGCCTACCTGTAGTTGACATAAAAGCTGAGTCGTTGAAAGGCGAGTAAACAATACATAACATACATTATATATTCTCGATGTTTATCAGACTATTTCCACGTGTACGACTCACATTTCTATCCTACTACACTTAAGTAGAAGCTAATATATTCGATCTTCCCGCCATACAACTAGGTTTCATTCCACCAACCTTCACCTGGTTTCTTCCACCCAACGGAGCCTCACGCGGACTTCAATAGCCTAATCAAGTTTACAGAAACCATTAACTTCGTCCATGTTGAAATCTATACTTGTTTCTGTCAGTCTCTAACTGACAAATCGCATTCAATTGTTTAACTTTAGCATACAAAGTATTTTGTCAAAAGAAATATTTTATACATTAGGCAGATAGCAATTCGTATGAAACAACTTTTGTCGACTACAATTACAATACTTTCTTAATATACTGTACTTCTTTTATTCTTAACTAGTTTTATTACATTGTTTTATTTTATAAAACTAGTTGGCACAACGCAGAAGCTTAGCGCATTCGTTTTGGGAATGCAAACATACCCTCAAAATTAACTAATTATAATCTATAATAGCTGATTAGAAAACACTACATAGTAATTAACTTAGACACTATTATACTGTTCACTACAGTGTGTTACGTAAAGCATTATACTATATTAATGTTTGCATTTTATTTCAATGGATTTCAAAAATGAGAATTATTCGACGTTTGAACGATGTATAGGCCTATGTTTTTTCTTCTACTTTTGAAATCGCGCGTTCAATAGATTCTCGGCAATTTTGAAAGAAAAACAACGGTTAATAAATTTAATATATTATGGGTAATATAAATAATGTGTTTTAACATATCTGAAAATAATGTCATCAGCAAATTATTGTTAACTAATTTGGTAATCAATCACATCTTATGAAAGGCCTATCTGTTAATGAAGAAAGGTCTAAATTATTTTAACGTGATTACTTTTCAAGATAAACATTACAGTTTACAATGTTGTGGTTTTCCCCAGTTAGGCCTAAAATATTTCTAATTGTTTAACTTCATCAAATCACAACGTTTCGTATGTTAGAGAGGGCTAATTATTTAGGCTACTACGGTTTAACCTTTGATAATAAGTAGGCTATATTTTATTTAGAAAGCTAAATCTAAATTTAGATACGTACCATTTACAAAAAACTCTGTATAGGCTAATTAATGCCGTAGGTATTAGGAAAATCCAGCTTATTGCAAAGACGTCATAAGCCTAACATACTTGAAAATTATTTAATATTTTTTATTCAAATTGACTTGTCTAATAATAATATGTAGGTTAAGTTTCAATGAGAATAACCCAGTTCTAAATTAATCTTTCGGATATGCAAACAAATTCATATAATGGGAAGATGGCAAGAAACAATAAAAAAAGTTATTTTGTCTACAGTTGTTGACAAAGTGGCATTTTGTTCATTTAAATTAGTTTGCAAAACAGCTGATTTCTCAACAGTTTCACTTTGCCCACTACTTTGCTCACTCCGAATGGCAACCGAACAAAACGAAATTTAGGTTAAGTTTATTTGAATTGATTTATAATATACAGGAAATGTCCCGTATGTAGGTTAGATTAATTCTTACATGTAAAATAACATAAATAAACAACAAAACAACGTTTTAAAGTTGAAAAAGGAACTAATTATTCATGAATATGATTGACAGTGTATGTCAATCGGAGAGTACACGGAGAGTATTTTTCGTTTGCCGAGTTTTGAAGTTGGCAATCCCGTTTCCTCAACAATACACCTAAGTTATTTGTAATATTCATAAATAACCTCAGTTTTGAGGTGAGAACTTCTACTCAGTGTTGATGTGTTGTTTAGCACTACTGCTATATTTTGTGAAGTTAGTTTTAAAATATGGACAGTTCAGATTTTAAAATAATCTGAAAAATAAGAAAAATACTGTTATTAAAGATCGAATTGTAATTGATTGTTTGTTTGAACACTATTGTATTAAATGAATGTTTTATTAAATTGTGTTACTGCTGAAGTATGTTTTTTATTTGTCACAAAATAACAACTGTAGACAAAGTATAATGTGCAATTCGTGAGCAAAGTGTCTCTTTTAAACTCGATAAAATTGACGCACTCGGCAAGCCTCGTGAGTCAACATTTTTCTCTCGTTTAAAAAAGTGCCACTTTGCTCACTAGTTGCACAAATAACTATTCCAATTTGACCGTTCATTGTAAAATGACACTTTGCAATTAGCCTATTTTTCTAATTTGTGTACGACACTAATAAGAAAAGTAACTGAATTACAAATACTATTCTGCCAATAAATGATACATAAATGTTGCACATTCTTTCTCATTGCACATACATTAAATATGTTTAAATACATTATATTTTTAAAACGCTTGTTTTGTTGTGGTTAGGTCCAGTTTTGAATGGCGACGGTTAGAGTTTAATTTAGTGTTTTTACGATTAGTAAGAAATCGAATTTTTACGATTAGTAAGAAATCGAAATTTTCTTTTTTACTTTTGCTGTTTATAAATCTTCATGGTTTAACTAAATTTAATTGAAATCGATAGGACCGATTCAACGGTTTCATGAGTAATCAGTTCTGACGGGCTTACAGAAAGAAACACAAACACTTTTTCCGAGACAAAACGACTCAATATAGCTTTTTCCCAACGCAATACTTTTTAGCAAAGTAGAATGAAAAAGTAAAACTGTTCTAAAAACTATTAATTTACCAACATGGTTATTCACAACCTTACAATACAAAACAACTTTTATATCAGAAATAACTTGATGTTATTCAACAAATATTCGCAAATAAATTTACCGGATATAAATCGAAATCATGACAGATTAATAGTCGTTATTCATAATGTTAAATACTAATTAGTCGCCCAGATACAGTGCCTTGCCAAATCGGAAAGCGTTGAAGGTCATTGGCCACCTGCTGAGGCAAACAACTAAATAAATGAAAACAGCTGTTTCAATAAGGAAGAAAAGAAAATTTTCTTGATATAGGCCTATTGCATTGGACCTGTTCGTGTTGACACACATTGTGAACCTTATTTTAGGTTTACTTTCACTGAAGATTATATCACGTGATAAAATCCTTCTTAGAACTACACCTGTTTTAGTTTTCCTGTCAATACTGTGTCAAACAGCTGGGAGACACTGCGCATACAAATTCATTGCTCGCTACGCTTGCCATCTATTAAGTTTAGCCTATGTCCTCGCTAATAATATTGTACTGCATTCCTGGATGTAATTGATGAACCTGACCAATTAAAAATAATAGTTTTTAATTGTTTAAACTGATCAAAGATTATGAATTCATATTATCTCAATATTTTAGTGTTGCTTAAGTGGTTGAAGAGGACTTACCTAAAACCCTATATTTAATAAGTAAACCATCGTAAGGACATAATTTTTAATTTCTTAAAATACTCAATGTATAGAAGGTATTTTGATAGCACAAAAAATTGACGTCTCAAGTTTGCTTACGATCTATGAACCAAGCTGTAACCTAAATGTTAGGTTGTACTGCAATTTGATATGTGGTCATTTTGGGTCATATCTTCACAAGTTCTAAACTCATGTTTTAAAAATCAAAATTGCAAATAAATATGGAAAAATTAAAACCGATTAATACCACAATTTCAAATTTCGATATTCCAAAATGTAACCACTAAAGGACCAACAGAACTAATTTGGGGTCTTTTCTATTATACGACCGCATGGCTCAAATTATTTTCTATACTAGTTGTGTGACTATTTTTCGCTATTTATTGGTTGGTTTCTTAACCTAACCTAATCTAACCTAACCCAGACCTAACCAGAAGTGTAAAAGTCATAAAAACGTTCACATGTAATTAGTTTGTGTTGGTGTTTTTATTCTATTTAGTATATTTGTGTGTTGTGTGAAAAACAATAAAATCATTTATTTTATAGATGATTTCATCAATTGAGGTGAGAAAACCTACTTTATTATCATTCTGATAGTATAGAAAATAATTTGAGCCATGCGGTCGTATAATAGAAAAGACCCCTAAAATGTCACAATCTTCCAATAAAAGTACAGTAGTCTAATAGAAAATTGATCAAAAATGCCGAATATATCAAAATCGGTTCAAACGATACACCCAGATCTTGGTAAAATATGAAATTTCTTAACACAAAAAACATTAATAATCGAGAAAATTAGAATGCTAAAATGAAAACTCACAGCGTATGTATTTATGTGAATATTCTTAGGTTACTAACGTTTCAAAAAAGTCTGAGAACTGAAGTCTGTTGCTCAACTGTTTCACGATTGTTCTGCAATTCAATAGAAATTCAGACGAAGGTCAGCCACAATACGTCCTTTCTCACCAACCTCTTGCTTTCATATACAGGGTGATTCAATAAGCGTGTAGAAATATTCAGAATTGGTTGAGCTATCATTTTGTAGCATAACAAATTCAGTTTGACTCACGTAATACTGTAGTATCATTTTTCGCCACAAGCGCTAACGGCGTTTAAAATGGGTACTTTCACAGGTTCAGAGCGTACTTACTGAGTGTTTGGTGCTATGAAATCGAATCCGTGATGATTTAATCTAATTTCAAGAGTATGGTAATAATCTTCATAGTACGCCTACTATTTATTCTGACATCTGATATTGATTCATTAACACAGATAAGGTGGCTTTTTATACATTCTTTGCAAAATGGCTAAATGGGAGACGTAGGCTAATCTTTAATTTAAACGTCCAAAATGTAGGATCTTAGGGCAGTGAAAGACTTCGTGAATATTTGAAACATGTTCGTGACAACTCATAAAGTGTACGAGAGCATTTTATCACTTCAAGTTTACGGTAAAAAGATAACCATAATGGATGCTTTCGCGTCTACTAAAATGATGCACAATCTCATTAAAGACCTCCAACAGTTTCACAGGTCGGTGGATTGGTCGGACAGACCTAATTGCTTATTATTAAATAGATTTCAGCAAGAAATTTTCAGATATGATGTCTACAGTATAGCAAATGAAACTCATCGAACTACAACTGTTTTACAAAAAATCTGATTTGTTTCTCTACAAAAAGATGCCCAAATGAATGAATCTTACCATACAATTAACCATTCGTAACAAGTCACCTATCTTGTTAGTAATTTGTTACGTAACGGTAAATCTGTATGGTTTCAAGTGCACAAGTTTACGTAACACGCGCCAAAAGGTCAGTTGTGGAATGTCACTCATGAGATCCACATAGCGTGGATTGCTTACAACTATCAATAACCACACATCGGAAACACGAATCTATTGATTCTTCACGTCTCAACACATGCCTGACTCGAAAGGTATATTGTATTGGAAGATCCTTACCATACCTGGTATGAAAATTACTCAAAACCGTTATCTCAGATTTTATTTCGTGGAACCAAATGTACAATCACGCTCGGCATTGTACGACGTTAGCGCTCTTGGTGAGGAAATTTAATACTATGGTACTATTGTTCTGCTACAACATGACACTTCAATCGATTCCCTACGTATTTGAAATAAATTTCTACAAACGTTCAAAGTTATAATGTACTTAATGAATCGCTCAGAATTGTTGCTGTAGGAATATTTAATAGAGTAAAAGCTCCGTGTAAAATAAACTTTCTGTTTGTATAAATATTTTATTTATATCGGTGTGACGTTGAATGAATACTTTCAATAAATACAGGGTTCAGTTTCTGCTTGGGGAAATGTCTTTGACCGAGATCGTTATTTCAGTTGAACAAACAACTTGGTGAAAGTAGTGTACAACGTCACACACCTTGAGACAGAGTTGTACTTTATTTAGAATATCAATTCATTATAATATACGAGTAGTCTAATTGTAGAAGATAATTTATTACTTGCAAATTTCTGACATGAAAGATGAAAAAGAGGGATCTAACCCAAGACAACATGAAAAAAGTGTAGATTAAGCTAGGTTCCTACGACGCATGGTCATCAACCCCATATAAAAAAGAAGAAAATACTAATCCTCCATACAAAACGGTACTTACGTATTAACGCCACCGCAGCAGAAGTTGCTAATGCGCATGCGCCAATATTTGCTTACTTTGCGATATAATTATATATCACGACAGGTTTGGCCAGGTAGCTATATATATAAATATATATATAAACACCTGGCCAAACCTTATATAAATATATATATAATCACCTGGCCAAACCTTTCTTAAGTTTATTGAAGTTAATAATTTGAAATTAGATCATGGATAAACATGAGCTTTAAAAGTGAAGTGCCGCCAATTTACGCCTAAAATTTTTGCTACAAATTATAAAATGAAAGTATATGATTCTCAAAGCTGAAAAAAAATGGAATTCTGCTTCCCTTAAACCAGTTTGCTCTTTATTGGCGCATGCGCATTAGCTCAACTTCTGCTGCGATGGCGTTAATACTAAAAAACTATATAAAATACCCCTAGCCCTCGAATAATTTAATAGCGACAGGGTTGGAAAAGAACAATAGTTGGTCAAGACAGACCTGATAAGAGAGATTAAAGAGAGGGATCTAACCCAAGACTAGATAAAAAGAGTTTGGATCCAGCTAGATTCCCAAACCCGTACAAAGTGAGCCATGAGGGTTTCAAATATATAATTTTAGTTATGATCTCCATGGAAACTTTGCTACTCCATACTATGAATTATTCACAGATCCTATCAATAGGAGTAAATTGTCACCTTTTTTCCAATAATATATTGCAGTTAATTCACTACCACTATAGTATAATAATGATTAAATCTGTAACAAGAAACTTTTTTGTCGAGAGCTTTTTAAAGTTCACTGTACCTTTGTTAAGACGATAGTAATTCATTGTTATCGTTTGAGTTTTCTAATTTACTCACGAACAATTATTTTATTTTATATTTGAATTTGGGTTGAAATATTCATATTTCATCACGATTTATCAAAATATCTTACGTTTATTTTTAGTTCTTCGGACATTTAAAACGACAATTATGATTCATTCCTCTTTTTGACCTATAACCTCAGATCCGGAACTTTTAAAGAGATGACATGCAGTGAATTGTATTTAGTAGATTAGATTTAACAAAGTTTGATTGAAATCGTTACAGCCGTATTTGAGAAAATCGAAATTTTGATTTTGGTCGTGGGGAAATTTTCTCTTCATGAACTTCATATTTGGTTTTGTCTAACCCGGAAGAAAGTTTATGGTTGCTATATTTATACACTATTATGTTTATATAACTTTATTCTTAATTACTAATTTTTGTAATAAACCTATAAATTGCACCAAGAGTGAATAAGATATTTTGGTACTTACGTATTAACGCCACCGCAGCAGAAGTTGCTAATGCGCATGCGCCAATATTTGCTTACTTTGTGATATAATTAGCCTATATATCATGACAGGTTTGGCCAGCTAGCTATATATATATATAGCTACCTGGCCAAACCTTTCATAAGTTTATTGAAGTTAATAATTTGAAATTAGATCATGGATAAACATGAGCTTTAAAAGTGAAGTGCCGCCAATCTACGCCTAAAATTTTTGCGACAAATCATAAAATGAAAGTAAATGAATCTCAAAGCTGAAAAAAATGGAATTCTGCTTCCCTTAAACCAGTTTGCTCTTTATTGGCGCATGCGCATTAGCGCAACTTCTCATGCGGTGGCGTTAATACGTAAGTACCGATATTTTTAATCGTCAGTTTATGTTTTGTAGTTTGTAGAACTTAACTCGATACATTAAATGTGTTCTCTTTACATAAATTGACGCGAAAGTTAGTTTATAGTACAACAAATAACGTTCCACGTAATCATAAATGACGACTGCTATAGTCAAACCAATATTTAAATGGTAAACTCGAGTCAAGCAAAGTATCTTTTATTAATGAACACGTTTACGCCCAAGGCCGCACATAATGCTAGTCCACACTTTGAGGTTAGGCCTACATCGGCAACAAAATTTGTTATTAAAATTTACACTTTGATCTGTTATCGATGACAGTGATCAAATCCTTGACTGTGGGGACGAGACTTTAAGAATTAATCCAACTGGTTCTGTTCTTCTGTCACATGTGACCAGTGCCTACGTCACTAGAGTTGCGTCATAGTTTAAAACATGTTCACGAACTACAAGTCTCTTGTACACGAGACGCTTAGCCTTGTGACAAAGTTCCGTTTCCAACCGACGTGGTTGAATCAAATGAGAGATTTAAACTTTTGATAAAACGACAAAAATAATGCATTAATTTTCTCACTTGTCTACAAAACCAAATACAGTACTAATAAAAACAATAATATTAGTAGACACATTCCCAAAAATGTCTCTTATGATATTTATTCTTGAGACAGACAATGAGAAATATTTTGAGTATTACTGAATCCCCCCCCATGTATTTCTTATGAGCAATAAGTTTACTTAGAAGAATACCCCCCCCCCCACTATCAACTTCTTATGATCTTTTAATTTGTATTTGTTACGAAAGATATTTATGGGCTATCGGTAGTATCTTAAACTCGTGGTACTTATGAAGTATTTTCTTCTTCTTTTTTTTGCTAATTCCCGAACCGTAATTTTTGTTTAGTTACGATTTTATACACTTGTTCGGGTTTAATAATCTATAAATTTTATAAAAATCTTAAGGAAATTTGTAGAACCGAGGCTGAAAAAGTAGTCTTTTATAACTCCAAGTACGATTTTTTGCTAGTTTACTGACAATTTCTTAACCATAATTTTTGGAAAGATGGTGACCAAAACGTTGTGTTGGGTTATATTTTAGTAAAATTTGATCAAAATCGTTGGAGCAGATTTTTAGAAAATTTTAATTTTTTGTCTTATACTCGCCTATTTATATAGGTTATTGAATAAATAGGTAAACCCCTTCCCAAGATATTGCCAAATATGCCTACAAATAAAATAAATCTTTCTCCACTTCTTTACGCTTTATCTCTACACAGACAGAAAATATTTAAATAAACAAAACTTGATTCAGGGGACCTTAAGGCGGATATTTCCGCGAAAAACTATTAACCAATTTTGGATCCATCACATTACTTACTCCATTTATTTGTGAAAATATAAAAAGATCGATACAATTATTAGAAGTAGAATAATACAAATGGATGTTGACACAGGATAGGAAGACTGACACATGTTACAGGAAATCGACTTCCGATAAAGGAAAACCACATACAGTAATTGTTATGTCATATCTAGCCTCTTCTTGCCATTTAGCAGGACAAGGAACAAGATATAGCAGTTAACAAGGTGGCGAAGACGCTAAGCCTAGGACTGGGGCTTGGATCTGACGTTAATCCCAAATGAAGAAGAATCATCATTAGTAAGCTTACGTGTTGATTGTGTTTGAAATTATAATAATAAACATGATTATTGTTATAGATTTTATTTTTAACGGGAATACTTTAAATGCCAGTGAGAACTGGCAGAGTTTGGAGCCTATTTCATAATTTTAGATGTATTTCCAATTCCAATTTTTGAAACATTTTTTTCCCCAAGAACTAGAAGAGTAAATAAGGTAATACTGTGTTCATTTAACGGGCAAGAACTGCAATAAGTAAGTTAATACTGTGTTCATTTAACTGGCAAAAACTGCAATAAGTAAGCTAATACTGTGTTCATTTAACTGGCAAGAACTGCAGTAAGTTAATACTGTGTTCATTTAACTGGAAAGAACTGCAGTAAGTAAGTTAATACTGTGTTCATTTAACTGGAAAGAACTGCAGTAAGTTAATACTGTGTTCATTTAACTGGCAAAAACTGCAGTAAGTAAGCTAATACTGTGTTCATTTAACTGACAAGAACCGCAGTAAGTTAATACTGTGTTCATTTAACTGGAAAGAACTGCAGTAAGTAAGTTAATACTGTGTTCATTTAACTGGAAAGAACTGCAGTAAGTTAATACTGTGTTCATTTAACTGGCAAGAACTGCAGTAAGGTAATACTGTGTTCATTTAACTGGCAAGAACTGCAGTAAGTTAATACTGTGTTCATTTAACTGGCAAGAACTGCAGTAAGTTAATACTGTGTTCATTTAACTGGCAAGAACTGCAGTAAGTTAATACTGTGTTCATTTAACTGGCAAAAACTGCAGTAAGTAAGCTAATACTGTGTTCATTTAACTGGCAAGAACTGCAGTAAGTTAATACTGTGTTCATTTAACTGGCAAGAACTGCAGTAAGTAAGCTAATACTGTGTTCATTTAACTGGCAAGAACCGCAGTAAGTTAATACTGTGTTCATTTAACTGGAAAGAACTGCAGTAAGTAAGTTAATACTGTGTTCATTTAACTGGCAAGAACTGCAGTAAGGTAATACTGTGTTCATTTAACTGGCAAGAACTGCAGTAAGTTAATACTGTGTTCATTTAACTGGAAAGAACTGCAGTAAGTAAGTTAATACTGTGTTCATTTAACTGGCAAGAACTGCAGTAAGGTAATACTGTGTTCATTTAACTGGCAAGAACTGCAGTAAGTTAATACTGTGTTCATTTAACTGGCAAGAACTGCAGTAAGGAAGGTAATTTTGTGTTCATTTAAATGGCAAGAACTGCAATAAGTAAGCTAATACTGTGTTCATTTAACTGGCAAGAACTGCAGTAAGTAAGCTAATACTGTGTTCATTTAACTGGCAAGAACTGCAGTAAGTTAATACTGTGTTCATTTAACTGGAAAGAACTGCAGTAAGTAAGTTAATACTGTGTTCATTTAACTGGAAAGAACTGCAGTAAGTAAGTTAATACTGTGTTCATTTAACTGGCAAAAACTGCAGTAAGTAAGTTAATACCGTGTTCATTTCACTGTAAAGAACTGCAGTAAGTAAAATACTGTGTTCATTTAACTGGCAAGAACTGCAGTAAGTAAGGTAATACTGTGTTCATTTAACTGGTAAGAACTGCAGTAAGTTAGTTAATACCGTGTTCATTTAACTGTAAAGAACTGCAGTAAGTAAAATACTGTGTTCATTTATTAACTGTAAAGAACTGTAAATATAACTGTAAAATTTTCTATAGCAGGGATAAATTATGTGCTATATTGATTTATTACCGGTAGTATTATCTAGGCACTAAGGTAATTTTATAATTTCCGGTGTACGTCAAATTCCAATTTTAAAACATACCTATATTTTTTTAAATAAAAAACATTTCACAGGAAATAATACTGTGCCGATCTTATTGCCGTAAATTTAAAATAATAGATATTTACAACCTATTGATATAATTTATTTTTTTAATAAGCTTGTACACTCTCATATCAAATTTGATAAAAAGGGACATTTGGACTTTACTGTAGAGTATCCCCCAACCCAGTTCCCAACCAGGCCTAAGAGACCGTAAAAAATTGATAACTATAAACCATAAACCATCATCGATATTTTTGATCCATCGCATAAATATTATCTAAATGTGAAAAAGTAAAAACACAGTCTTCGGAACAGCTGTTTTTCATTTATATGCTCGTTTTAATTCTCAGCTTATGTTTACATAATTCTACGCGATTCCAGCTAGTTATGAATTACGTAGAAATCAACACTCAAGAAACAACTGGTTAAATATTTCCTTTTACTGTATTTTGCAATGTTGTACTAATAAAGCACGTGACTAATAACCACGCACTGTTGTTATCTGTTATCCAGCGTTATCAGTTCAAGTTATGCAACGTATTTAGAGATAAGAGCTCAAGTTGTTATTAATAGGCCTATTCAGGTTACATTTAGATTTTCTTTGTCTCAATCATTTCCTTTGTGCACTAAGGCTATACTGTAACAAAATTTAGTAATAAAATATGAAACGTAATGACACAGACAAGAGAGTCTATTGTATAACTCTCTTGTCTGTGGTAATGAGCTACAACAAGGCCAGGGCCTTATTTACATTTTTGTGGGATAACATTTTTTGTTCAGTTCCCGGCCATGCTTGCTGCATAAGCAAGTTTTCACTATGCAGCGACAATTTAAGAACAGATAAGCGGCCAGGTTTTCGTCTAAACACATATTAGTTGCAGATAGCTTTAGCAAAATATCATTCAGTTCAAGTAGGCTTAGTATTCTGTAAAAATGCATTCTTCTATTAGATTAATATAGAAGAGGAAAAAAATAAATCTGTCTACAAAATAATATAACAATAACTCACTTATTGTTTACCGTATGAAACACGTTTGGGTACCGATAGATGCAAAT
Organism: Aphrophora alni; assembly: GCA_963513935.1. Lineage (NCBI taxonomy): Eukaryota > Metazoa > Arthropoda > Insecta > Hemiptera > Aphrophoridae > Aphrophora > Aphrophora alni. Next base: position 105,260,105 of record OY740767.1, on the reverse strand, counting down.
ATTTAAAATGTCGATTGAAATATCGTAGGATAAACTACAATTAAAAAGTTATTTTAAAAAATTCCAAATCGTTAGAGATTTTCAATTTATCTGGTTAACAAACTATAGGGGTAGCGCTTAAAAAAGAACCTCGCCCCGGTTTTGTCTCGTGCAAGTAGAACTGTGGTGGGAGAGGGAGAGCCCGAGTTAGGCAGACATACCCGCCCGCTGCTTCATTGCGTAGGGCTTATAATTTCCTTTTCAAACTTACTACAGCGCTAAAAAACTGTTAATGTGTATCGTTTATGTTCCCGAGAACTACAATTAGTAAATTTAAATATTTTACAAAGTAAAAGACGTAAAAAGACATTAAATTATAGGTTTTAAATTCCTTTATATTATGGCAAAAATGTAAAAATTTATCCCCATCACCGCTCCAATCCCCCCCCCCCGCCATCGCCCCTACATGCGTGAGTGAGCCACTCCCGAGATGACGGTTCTGCGCAGGTTTCTTTCTGTCTGGTAAGCCTTTAGTCCAATGATTCGTCAAACAAACCTTGCATACCAAATCTAAACAAATACGGATCAAAAATGCGATTTCCAGAAAGTTACTAATACCATTGAATACAATGGCACAATATAAAAGTATCTAAAAAATTCAACAGCATACGATAATGTGAGGCTTCAATGTAAGTTGAACAGTTGTAGTTTTGTGGGTTAAGTTCAGAATGCGCTAGTGTGGGATGAGTCGAGGTCTACAATACTGTTCTCAGTATGGTGTTCTTGATGTTACAATAAGTGGGCCGTTAGTCAGCAGAACAAGAGCTTCAAACCATACCATGGAGCAGGCTAATCTATGAAGTATGTAAAATCAATGTTAATAGACACATACAGTTCAAAATACTGGCAAGGATCTGCGGACAACTCATAATCTCTTGTATCGCGTTTTTGTTTGGAAATCACCACAATAGATACAAATTTCTATACCTCGCGCCCGGTTTGGTAACACCTTTTTTACTCACCAGGCAGCAGCAACAAAACGATAGCATAGGTCTAAAGCAAAAACTCTTACAAATAAAATGTATTTCTTCAATCATGTCTCATACAGTCTAAATGCGACATATTTCCCAACCTGGTTATACTCTTGAAGCGTGCTGTTGCACTTGTTAACTTCATGAATATAGATACAAAATAAATATTGAACACAAGATCTCACAAAAATTACGTTTATTTAATCAAACGCGTTTAACGACAGTCACCATCCTCAGTGAAACATGAGCTAAAATAACAAAACTATAATTTAAAATTAACTTAATTTTTGTGAGATGTTGTGTTCGAGTTTTTGTTTTTATCACAGAGATATGTTTAAAAAGTAAGAAATTTTTTTGAAATTTTGAATTTCCAAAATAGCCTACTTTTTAAAATTCAATATTTAAATAAAATTATTCCATATTTCAATTATGTAAATCTCTAGTTCACATAAGTTAACTTACAAATTGTATATTAGAGAATTACTAATAATTGTGGTGGCGATTTCTCTCATGGAAGCTTCGACCTTATATAATGTCCACCTAAAGTAAAGCACTATTGTTTGATAACCTTATATAAACACTCTAGAGGTTTGATTTTGCTCAAATTTGGTATATGGGTTTGTTAGTTTTACGAATCTTTGAACAAGTTCATTAAGTGGCAAAATCAGACGATTTATTTCATCCAAAGAAAAATTGTAGGTCTTAACAACGTTTCAAAACACGACATTTTAAATCTGCAACAAATACAACAACTTGTTTTCTCAAAAAGAATTGTTAACCACATAACCTCAAAATTAGGTTAAATATGATTGTTCTAAACAAATACTAAATTTTAAAATAGAAGTCATGTGTAACTATGGGGTTTCAGTAGCTCCTTCTTACCTATATAAAACTAAACTCCACGATGCAATGGCCCTTGAAGAGCTGTTGGTCGTCTTCAGTCGGGTAATATGACGGAAAATCGATATTCTCGTCACTGTTGTTCTAGATTTTACAACCAGATTTCGCTATTAATTGTAGCATCGTTATGAAAAATAGAGAGCCACGATTAATAGCGAATTCTAGTTGTGGAGGCTAGAAATACAGCGACGGGTAGCCTACTAGAATAATTTGTTGTGCCATTAGAAAGAAAACTGAAGCGTAACTCCCTACACACGCTAGAAGTGAAATTTCGTTGAATAAGGAGAAGAATAAGAAGCTTTCTCATAGATACACACCATTACCACATCTATACATATTTACTACAGTTAGAAATTTTAGATTTTGGTGATGTCAGTGAGATTTTTCCCACGCTTACTAATTTTTTTCGCTCCAGTTCGCGTATACAAGTTTAAGTTAGTAGGCCTACATGCCGGTAACACTTACGTATAATACAGATGATTTTAACTGAGAAAGTTATTGCTTAGTTTATTTTGGCATATGAATCATCATTACACAACAATTTTTTATTTCCGTTATAGTTTATCGTTCCTCTCTTCGTTTCTCTAAATTCGATTTCACTGCAACACAAAAATTGCCGTACCGAGCGTAAAGAAGTATTCACTTCAAAAAGTCTAAAATGAACGTTGATCACACTTAAAACCATGAATATTTTAAAATACATTAGTATTGCTAAACAACCATGATTGTTGAAATATAAATAACAATGTCTTTATAAAAAATAAGATATTACGTCACGGCTTGTTTTAATTTTATGAAGGTATAACAAGAAATATAAATCAAAGTTTTATCGGCGAAACTAACTAACCCAAAGGACTAACTAGGCTGGCTAATTCCTAGCCTATAATACCACCCGTGCGAAAAACCCCCACTCTATTGCTCGGACCACAAAGAAAGCACCGCTTCCATCCAGACATTTATGGTTTCTCTTCTTTCGAATCAGCCCATTCACTTATTAACTTTATCGAATACTTCGTCAAACAACCACTTCATTAAAATTTTATTTTTTTCCACCTCCACTCTTATAGTGTTTTCGTTTAATACGGAGTTATCGCCAAGAAGCTTTGTGTACATGTAACAGTAGGTGATAATGACTAAATTGAACAAATAAGATATATATTGTTAATAAAATAACTAATGAAATAAATGGTGTAAAAGCTGTCATCCACGCTATTCAACAGAACTAAATAAATATTTTCATTTTTTCAAATTTACCTCTACGAACTTTTATAACATTTTGGTAAATTGTAGGTTCCTAAGGTATAAACAAAAACGAATTGGTCGCCATCTTCCCGATAATGCCGGGTTAGGTAGTTGTCTAATAAAAAGGGAAGATAAACCACGAGCACCGTCGTAAACGTAAAAAGATTTGATAAAGTGATTTTGATGAAATGAGAAGTCTTGTAACCCAAATCAATGTATCAAACAGCAAAGTAAAAGAATATTACTTAGAAAATAATTTAGAAATACGAATCCGACAAGTCTATACTGTAGTTGTATTTAGGACGGTCATGCTTCTTCTTTCTTTTTTTGCTTTGTTTAAAGGCGAAAAACCTCTTGGACATCATCCCCTCTTCACAAAAAGCAGAGAACACAAAATAAAGATCCCTATCTCTCTTGACCAAATCTTGTTCATTTCCGACCCTAACGCTATTAGAGTTTTCGAGGAGTAGTTGTTTTTAACTCTGTGTCCACATAAAATCTTTCGAATTTACAAAAAACCAATGAAAAATTTCAAAATGATGGTCATTTAGGCAATTTTAGGTAATTCAACAACGATACACTAAATAAAAACAAAAATCTGCATGAAAGAGTACAAACCTTTTAAAATATAAAAGTTTTATTATAAATTGTAATTTCTGTCACCCCTCAAATAAGATTAGAGTGATAGAAATTAAGCCATTAATTTTTTTTTTTTAATTTATAGGTATTGGTTTCTGGACCTATAAATTTCTTTATTTTGTTTACGCAGCGACCCTCGGCTTATGGCTGTTAGAAAATGGGATGTTAACGTAAATCCCCACAAACGATCAATTGTCAAAGATATAAACTACGTAGCAAAACGGAGACAATCGGAATAAGAAGTAAACAAAATTCTTCCTTGTCACTGCCAAACATAATTAGACGTAAATAGAAATTAGTTTGACTTGTACAAGGTGTTCAGACTAAAACAACTGATTACAAAAAAAAAAAAATGTTAATCATTTCATTGGCGATTGAGTCTAGAAAAAAGGTGACTACATTCTCGATGAAATAACTGGGCTATATTTTTAGGCCTGCTAGTACGTGAACACCGTTGCCGTTATGTTCCACCGCGATGTTGCCATGTGTATTGTCGGCCAATAACGTACATAGCCACAACTTCACATTAATCATTTCCTTTACACGAGTTCTATTCTCAGATATTCTTGTTTCAAGTTTCTTATTCGTAAATATAGTTAAGTTTACAATAGTGGTAATACTGTACACTGAAATACAATCCGTGCATACATTCAATTCCATTCATCAAGTGTCCAATATGTGTCAACTAAGCGTATCGCGCATGCGTAATTAAATGTTTAAAATGGTCTGATACATTTCTTAAATGGAAAATAAGTTGATACCAACTCATGTTTTTTTAATTTTTTATTTTTAAATAAGTAACAAACTGAATAACTTCTTTATCAAATTTTGGTACGAATCAAGCTCTACATATAAATATGTTTAGTTCACAATAAACATTTTTTGTACGTTTTACTAAAATAATTAAAAGTATTTTTACTATATTTTCAATTTAAAAAGTAATAATTTTGTTCATAGAAAAACATAGAAATGGTATATTTCATCAGTAGGACCAAAAGTGAAGCTTTTCTATACAAGCTCAAGTTTAACTTGAAATGAGCGAGGATCGAAAAGCTTCTTTAGGTCCTAGTGATGAACTATATTTTTCGTTATACTGCAAATAATATAAGAAAACAATTTTACAAAAACTAAAATGTTATAACCTATTTACCTTCAAATCGATGGTAACAGCTGTTTTAACGGTTATTTACAACCGAGAGTATCGGTTGTTCTTATAGATGCTTTACAATCGTTAATTAATTCGTATAAACGAAGTAACAGCTGATGACCTCGACCTCAGCTGATGTTTTTAGGTCCCGGGACTAAAGAGAACAACTTTAGCATCTCAATGCATGTATTGAAAACAGATATTTTCGAAGCAGTATGACGAAAAATTCTTTATTACCAATTTATAATATCTGCTTCATTTAGTGGCTGTCCGTCAACTCCCCCCTCCCCCACGTTAAAATATAAATTTCTATGAAATGAAAGTTGGTATTTATTTTCTTTACAGGTTTTAATCGTAGTGGGTTAATATGTCTACAGAAAATAAAATTTAGCGAGATAGTGTAGATAGTATTGAATGTACGTCAAAGGTTTGCCAATAAAACTGTTGCATGTGATAATTAGAATCCACAAGAGCTTCTCCACGGCCTCCAAGATCTTATATAATTTCTACATTAATATACAATTTTCAATTAAATACTCGATGCTACATTTTTTATAGTTGTACAAACTACAACAGTTCACTCATGATTTTGATGAAACATGGCGGTTGCTGATTTACAAATTTGATCATTTTTAATTGTTTATCAATAATAATTTCGTAAGTGCATGTTCTTATAAACTACAGTAAGCTTAAAAATCTACATGTAAAGATACCTAGTTTATTTTCAACTATATAAGAATTGAGAATGTTTTTGATAAAAAAAACTGACATTTGATCTTTTGTAACCTTAAAATTTTATTTAAAAAAAATCAATAATAGTAACTTTAATTCCCGTTATAGTTTGCTTAAAGTTTAGTTTGATAAGTCAAATTTGACACATAGGTCTATTACTTTATGTAATATTCACTTCCCAAACTTTTAAAAATTATGCAATTAAAATATGTCAATAGAAACGTAACACAAAATTAATTGAAGTGAGAATGTACTTTCAAGAAAAGAGCTATTAGTCTCGTAATTCAGCAAAACACTAATTGATTCTGTAAACACTAGTTTTTACGATCCTTCATAAATGAATACAATCACAACAGGCCTCAGTTTTAAATTGACAATCGAAAAGAAGACGAGAAAGAAGAATAACTTTTAACAGAAAGAGGTAAGATGAATTTTACATTCTCTACCTTTTTCCGTAACACACGTTTAAAAGTATTTCATAAGTTTGTGTAAACTTTGTCCCGATTACTTTTGAACAATAGGCCTACTTGGTAACTGAAATAGAGCTCCAAGCCCTTTTATATTTGAAATTGTTTAACCTACTTACACCTCAAAGACTCAATGAAGATGTTAAAAGATTGTTAAACAACCTTTTTGAAACTTTTGAGCACCGTGTTACAACGTGTTTGTGTATGTAGAATATATTGATTACAACCCGTACAACTGGTTACAGTATAACAAGTCTTAGTCTGTAATTACTCAACCTCAATATATTCTAAAACCCGAGTTAGATTAAACGGTGCTACATATAAGAGAGCACTAAATTAAAATGATTTTACTGACAAGAAGGTCAACATCGACCTATGCAAACAATCAATAAACACTATCCGTGACTGTAAGTTTATTTCTGTCTTGTTACAGAGAGTCATCCTCTCCTGGTCATACAAGCAGCTGTTACAAAGCAGTGGATAGGAGGGGGGGGTGAAAGCTAGCATGTGGTTGACATCATCGTATTAAAACAGATTCAGCGTTTACTTTGCTTGCCATTCTGTCCTATGCTTTGATAAATCAAAGAAGAAGAAGAAGAAGAAAAGCAAGAGGAGACGTGTCGAGTCAACGTCATTAGAGTCGCGTCATTCTTTCTGAAAATAAAGTTCAGATTAGATATCCAGTGCCAACACAATGCCTTCCTCATTACAACAACAGTATTCAATATAGCAATGATTTCAGTTTAATGTGGAGCAATTTGTACACTTTAGATAAATTAGTACAACTTTGTCTGTCTGTGACATAAAACGTTAATCTGTTGTTACTTCCTGCGTCAGATATAAAGTTTATTAGTTTTGACCTACATTCCTGTATTGATGATAAATTAATGTTTACTTTAACCGAATGACATTTAATCACGGTAAATTTATTTTTTATATTTAAAACGCGTAAAATAGTTAATCACCTATAAATGTAGGTCAAAACTTACAACTAACAGTACATAAAAAAAACTTTAATTTCTACAAGAACTTGACGCCGACATTACAACATTTCAATGACAAAAATCATAATCTTCAATTAATTACAAGAAATGAACAACATTTGGGTAAAACAACGAAGTTTCAATAATGACGTTGTCATATTCAATTGTTACTAATGTACGAACCTTTCTGCATGAGTAACAACTAAAAATGAAAATTTGATCATTTGAAACATCGTGGCGTTTGGTTAACTATCATTTTCACCATTTTTAAATGTATTTTAATCATATATACAGGTACAAATATATATATATTACACGAAAAAACAAAATTACAATTTTTACAAGTCGACTTTACCGATTTAATAGCAAAATAATGACACAAAATAGCAAGTTACAAATATTACAATTCAGAAATAATTGGAAAAAAACCGAACCTTGACCGCCGTCATTAAAAACGAGATATTAATCAAATACAATGACGCTGAAGATGCATTGAAGTGAAGCAAGTCTAACGATATTATAATATGCTGTTTTTAAATATTACCTATTTTTATTATTTTTCCAGACATTCTTTTTTCAGTTTTTAACTGAGAACTATTAATTCCACTGACATTTTTAGTGATGATTAATTTTGGCTGGTTTTCATTTGATTTTGGTACGAAAGTTAATAATAAATTCATAGTCAATTTTGGTTTTGGATTTTGTCACGCCTTGTGAATAGCCGCAAATAATGGTATATTTCATCACTATGACCAAAAGTGAAGCTTTTCGATACAAGCTCAAGTTTCGGAAAAAGAGTGAGGATCGAAAAGCTTCTTTTTGGTCCAAGTGATGAACTATATTTTTCGTTATACTGCAAATAATATAAAAACAATTTCACAAAAAACTAAAATGTTATAACGGTAACAGCTGTTTTAACGGTTGTTTTACAATCTAGGTATCGAATGTTTTTTTATAAATGCTTTATAATCGTTAATTAATTCGTATAAACGAAGTAACAGCTGATGACCTCGACCTCAGCTGGTGTTTTTAGGTCCTAGGACTAAAAAGAACAACTTTATCATCTCAATGCATGTATTGAAAACAGCTGTTTTTGAAGCACTATGACGAAAAGTACTTTACAGATTTCCTACGTCAGCTAAAAGCTGAGGTGATAATATATTTGCAATACTGTATAACAGTTACAAATAACAGTAATTTAACATGTTACTAGAGCATGTCTACAATTAGGACATAACATATAATTAACATTTTCTCCAAATTTCTCCAACAATTTTGACTACTACGATAATTTCTCCAATCGACTTCTATTGTACCGTCTCATATATTAAACTATAATAGAGAAGAAGTTGTGCGATTGGTCAAAAATCGATGTCAAGTTTCTCGGGGATTTTTTAAAATGATGCCCGTCTGTGATCTATGCAGTGCTCTACAGGCCAAACGCGTGGACATATTTTAATGAAATTTAATACGTTGATATATTTTGGTATCTCGGGACGCGTTTTTCTTTTTTCCCGATAAACTCAAAATTTGGGGGTAAGTTGGTGTAAAAAACAAAATAGCGATTTTAAACAAATTTTGTTCAAGTGCAACCTCTAATAAACAGTTAAGACAACTTTCTCATGACTCGAACTCTAACAATCAGTTGCTTGCCGTTCTTTGTGTAGTATAACCCCGAGTGGTGGTTTTATCTGATCTCGTTTAGCTTTGAATGCTCAGGCCTAGTCTTACGCTAGAGTTCTTTTTTTATGTTATAGATTTAGTTTTACTTCCCAACATGGTCCTGGGCTACTAAGCTATGTTCGTGTTTTTCTCTTTTATGATCTGGTATTTCACGTGATAACGATAGTTGATTTATACTTTCGAAACGTCGTATTAGTTTTTATATACACGATGGAAAATGTCCTATTAATAATATAACCTCTATAACGTATTGGTCGCCATCACTAAAACCCCAAAAATCAGATAAATCTAATACAAAAGTCACAATTTCTCAAAATCGGTGCAACCAATTTCTTTCAAATTGTAGTAAAATGTGAAGATTAATGACAAAAATCCGTGTGTAAAATCACAAGTAAAGAATTTAATGTTAATTAATAAATGGGGAGGAAAAAGAAAATTATTCTACGACCATTATCATAAAAGCTCGACTTTTAATCTAATAAGAATTAAACTGAAGACGCGTTTATGGCACAAGGGAAGCAAGTTTAGGCCTTATTAAATATGTTTTCCAGACATAGTCCACGGTTCATTTTCTTCTTTTTTTTCCCCGAAACTACCGAACTTCACATTTTATGACGTATAGTTTTCGTTGGGTCGGGTAGGTACAATGTTTTTCCACAGTTTATTTTACAACCGAACGTTACAAATCTGGCGATGGCCTGACAAAGTTTAATGACACTCGGTGAATATAAAACATGTCGTTTATAAGTGGTTCGAGTTCTAGTAGTTTATTATCAGGTACTTTATAAGAAGAGTAGATTAAACAAGTAGGTGTTGGAAATATTACGTAACAACCTCTCCATTCCAAGATGGCAAAATATATATTCTATTAACTCTACAACACAGTTTATATGTTACTAGTACAGTAATGCATGTCGCACAGAGAATCCTACGTAACGTAGGCGACTCAGTAGGCCTACTTCATGCACAAGGCCATGTCTACAGGAAGATATTAATCAGAACTCTTAAATTACGACAGAGCTTAACAGAATTAGGCTAGTTTTAGTTTGGATTTCACATTTTCGATCGCCGTACACTCAATTCGTTCTTTGATGGTATTCCCTCAATTGTTGTATACTTCATAATCATTTCCCATCACCATCATTTTTACTGAGTTGGGTTATTGAATTTATATCTAACAGAATTCCCATAGCGTACGATAACACGAAGCTTCAATGTGCGAGTCCAAGAGTTGTAGTTTTGTGGGTTCAATTCAGAATGCTCTAGTAGGCTGTACAAGGAGTTAGAGACTCAATACCGACAAGCCGTCCTAGAATTTACCATAATTAGGCCGTTAAATGCCAGTACTTGAAACCCAAAAGCGCGTTTTCCTAGCTGCGGGAAATTTCGCAGCGGAACTCTGTATTTCCGCTCCGCAGCTGTCGACGGAGAAGATATCATCGAAGTTCCCAACTAGAGATCGCATTATTATGGATATAGTTTATTCGAACATATACCAATATGTCTATATAAAAACAATTACACGACGTTTCGCGAGGTATAGATCAACTCCTATTATCAAGTGATAAACCTAGAACATAAGAAAATGTCTTTTGGTAAAATGTCGGGGAGTGATCAATCGGTAAACCTTGTAAAGAGTTGTTTACACCGATAAACGTTTGGATTACCACTCCCTTAGCATACAACCCTGTTTTAGTTAGTTAACCAATATAGCCTCGTGTCTTAATATTATGCTGTGTGTTCTCCGATTTGTGACTTTCGTGATTTAGTTTTAGTTATTTACTACTCAATCTTAATTTTTTATATTAAATTCGAGGCTTAACTGTAGTTTAGGATGCTAGACTGGTTTGTCATGTTTCACTTGATAACGAGAGATTTATACACTCGAAACGTCGTGTTTTACGTTTTACATACAGAAAAAATAACTACAAATGTCCGAATAAACATTTCAATAACATGAACAATTCATCAATATCCATTAGCTTTAAAACGAGAATAAATCACAACAGCTGAAAGTTTATAAATTCTCTGATAAACGTTAATTATATTGTGATAAGAACATAAATTCGATAGTACCACAAACACTTCTACTTCTCTTCTCAATCTCTATCCATCGTCGGCCTTTTCCTTTATCGTTTTTTCTCCGATTTCTTTAAACTATTTCCTCGCTGTTATCTATTGTAATAAACGACTGCAGTATAGCTACATTTCCCCATAACACTCAACTTCTTTTTTATTTACTTCATTTATATTATCTTTCCTGGAATCATCCTACTAATGAATTTAATTTATGCTGTTGGAAAGGCTAAAGTTCCATGGGATAACTACTGCAATCAAAGAATGCAGGTGACAGGACATTGCAGGTTATGCTACAGTTCATCAAGTTATGTTTTATTCAGAAGGCATTCGCTACATTGCTGCTACTTTCACTTCGACCAACGCATAATTTAGTAACCACAGTCTTTTTGCTTCCTACAATAAAATCAAATATTAGTTGCAATCTTACAGATGGACGATGAAATCCAGTAAGAAGAAAAAGTGCAAAATTACCAGAAGGGTATTGAAATTTTAATAGCTTCATTTTTTTTCTAAATAAAGGTAGATAACTATAATGAAGCTAATAAGGTAATTTTACTTCTTTAGGGTGAAGATATTATACCTAATTTTCACCCCCTCCCGATTATTACCGTGATGGTTGCTTTAATAGAGGATCATATTTTACTTTTAACAAGCTGGTGTTGCGCAGAATTTCTGCACTTTTGTTTCTTCGCAGTACTGTAACCTCAGAGTTAATATGGTATCAAATCGAGAACAGCTGTTGAGAGGACCTATATAATTTCTACTGTGTTACTGGTTGGGGTAAACTATGTTGGTTGGGGATATGTATGTTGTTGTATAGAATAGTTTGTCATAAGTCAAAAATCGTGTCGACTAACCGTTTTGAGGTCTTCCGAGTCCAAAATAGTGGTTTTAAAATGGTGGTCTGTCCGTCGACTGTTTATCCAGCGGTTCATAGCTCAAACACGTGAACCTATTTTAATGAAATTTGATCTGTGGGCATAATTTGTCCATATTTCAGGAATTTTTAATTTGTTCGATAACTTAAAATTAAGGGATAACTGGCAAAAACACCAACTTTCCGTTAAGTTAAATGTTTCTAAAATGTAGCCTCTAAGTACTCTTACAAGTACAAGGTCCCCATCTCCCTAAAAATGCTGGTGAGTTGTCATAAAAAAATTAAATAATTGGACGTGATGAAGCAGTTCTAAAAAAGACTTTTTCTTAAAATTGACTATCAATTTCGTTTAAATCTTTGTAACCAGTTAATGACCCAAATCAGTGTGAAAAATTGTAAGAATAAGGAATAAAATTCTTAACAACAATAGGCCTACATCTTAAAACCATTCCAGTTATAACCAGCGCTCATAGATTCGAGTTAAAAAATAAACGGTAAACAAAGCGCTACATATTTTAATACTTAAGCTAATCACATACTTACATTTTATATTTACTAACTAAAACTAGATAAACGAGTTTTAAAATAAATTAAAACTAAATTTTTGCTTTCTAATTATTTTGTTCAAACTTTGCCGCTCTTGTAGCCCCCCCCCCCCGCCTATTGGAAACTGCGTCCCTGATTGTGTGGTCAATAATTTATAGTCTAGGGCCTACTACTCATAACTTTGTTTTGTGGTTAGGAATTAAACTCGCTTAATTTGGGACTACTGTTTGACGTAGTAGACTGATAAAATGAATGTTATTTCCTGCGTTAATGTGATTATAAAGCTTAGACCACAGTGACGACGCTCAGATGGAGTGGAGTTTCTAAACACTGAAGATTGTATTATCACTTGATACCAAACAAAACGAGAGAACATATTCCACAGTCAATATTACAACTCAAAGCGAGTTATCGGATCACATAGTTTGATATTATCACTCTTGTAAAAACAACTTTGAACATAAAATTAGTAAAGCAATATCATATTCAATCGATTATACCAAAGTGTAAATTAATCTTAAACATCCTGTATTGCTGATAAATTTAAATACTTTTCTTGTGAGAAGATTATCAATATCTCATCACTGATATTGAGTTTCCCCCTTTTGAAAAATAATAAATTAAATAAGGATGTAATTAATTAAACAGTTGAGATTCTGAAGTAAGGTTATTGTAATTTAAAAACTACTTATTATTTTAACCCTCAGAGGCTCACTATAGTAAATACGGTTGTAGTAATAATTCCGAGGTATCTTGCTGGATTTACATCTTTCTTCATCTAGTCTTTGGTTAGATGTCTTTCATCTTTTCTAACAGATCTTGACTAAGTCTTGTTGTCTTCCGACCCTAAGATTATCCGAGATTATGTAAGATTATAAAGCCGATGATAACCGAGAGCTTTTGTCTTTAAAAAACGAAGAAAAACTCATTACATTTAATTACCTCTAAAATATGAGCATCTGTGACAGACAAGAGACAAAATGTGTCAAAAAGGTTGGATTCACACAATATAGGTTAAGTTGTTTGTTCAAATAGAGTTCCTTAAATTATTTAACAGAAAATATTTACAATTAAAATCATTCAACCTCCTCGGCAAGTAAAACACTAAAGAAAAACTTAATGTTTTTGACAACCGAATACCTTGTTAAAATTTGTCCAACTTATCGAGAGAACGTGCTCTGTGCCATCACTACACCGATGGCCCACTTTCTCAGTCATTTAGCGAGGGGGGGGGGAAGAAAGTGACGAGACTAGAATCCGTTAGGTCCAGATTGGGATTATTGCCGGTAAAATCCGAGACAAACTACTGAACCTTTAGTTTTGTTGTTATTCTTTCGATGTTAATTTAAATCAGGACATTAATATGTACATTTTTAAATCAACTAGCTGAAATATATAAAATAGTTTAAAGTTTTGCTCATCGAAAATGTATAAAATTAACTGACACTGTTCTGAAATTCAAACATAACCTTAAAATAAACTCAATAAAGTTATCAGCTGATCAGAAAAAATCTTATGGTAATTAACATTCGTCTAAACAATAAAACTGATTTTATTTGTATTCAGGGCTCTGTACAGAAAGTGGCCATTAACCTTAACAGCGGACAAGTGCTTTGATTTTGGCTACACATGTAATTCTTTAATAGACTATAGGAATATAAAGCCAACACACTACTTTTACTGCACTTTTCCTTGTCATAAGCTGGATCAAATATTAAAATATAGCCTATAAAGTCGAAGAAAAAAACAGTATCTTGTTTCTTGTCTGGAGAAACTTGAAAGCTTTCTCTTACTTAAAGAGGCTTACACGCAAGTATCAATATGTACAGGCTACTTTCTTCTTCTTCTTCTCCTAAATACCACATCAACCTTTACTGCGTTACACATCACATAGCTAATTGGTGAGGTAGCTAAGCTATGTAGCAAGGTTTTTTTTTTTTTTAAACAACACAATTAGTTTAATTATGTCTCTGAGGGTGCAACGCTCGTAACACGTCATCTGACGGATTAATTAGCTAACTTTACTTAATTGCTTCAACTTAACTCACCTTTGCTTAGTGTCCGTTCTAATTAAACACTACCTTCATACAACCTTTAAATTTAATAATTATTTAGTTTCAAATGTTAGAGAAGATATTGAAATGTGTATCAGTAGGCGTAATAGTTTAGTTTTAAATGGTAGGGCAGAATTGCAAAAATATTTATAATTATTGTTTGGTTTCAAATCACTGGGAGAAAAATACAAATAAATATATGTTCATTATTGCTTGATTTCAAATTCTAGGGAAGAGATTAAAATATCTTTTAATAATTGTATGGTTTCAAATTCTAGGAAAGAGATATAAAGCTACTTCAATAACTCTTCTGTTACAAATTCCAGGAAAGAGATTAAAATTACTCTTAATAATTGTTTGATTTTAAATACTAGGGAAGAGATATAAATCTACTTCAATAATTGTTTGGTTACAAATTCTAGGAAAGAGATTAAAATGTCTCTTAATAATTGTTTGGTTTCAAATTCTAGGAAAGAGATATAAAGCTACTTCAATAACTCTTCTGTTACAAATTCCAGGAAAGAGATTAAAATTACTCTTAATAATTGTTTGATTTTAAATACTAGGGAAGAGATATAAATCTACTTCAATAATTGTTTGGTTACAAATTCTAGGAAAGAGATTAAAATGTCTCTTAATAATTGTTTGGTTTTAAATACTAGGGAAGAAATATAAATCTACTTCAATAATTGTTTGGTTACAAATTCTAGGAAAGAGATTAAAATGTCTCTTAATAATTGTTTGGTTTTAAATACTAGGGAAGAGATATAAATCTATTTCAATAATTGTTTGGTTACAAATTCTAGGAAAGAGATATAAATCTACTTCAATAATTGTTTGGTTACAAATTCTAGGAAAGAGATTAAAATGTCTCTTAATAATTGTTTGGTTTTAAATACTAGGGAAGAGATATAAATCTACTTCAATAATTGTTTGGTTACAAATTCTAGGAAAGAGATTAAAATGTCTCTTAATAATTGTTTGGTTTTAAATACTAGGGGAGAGATATAAATCTATTTCAATAATTGTTTGGTTACAAATTCTAGGAAAGGATATAAATCTACTTCAATAATTGTTTGGTTACAAATTCTAGGAAAGAGATTTAAATGTCTCTTAATAATTGTTTGGTTTTAAATACTAGGGAAGAGATATAAATCTACTTCAATAATTGTTTGGTTACAAATTCTAGGAAAGAGATTAAAATGTCTCTTAATAATTGTTTGGTTTTAAATACTAGGGAAGAAATATAAATCTACTTCAATAATTGTTTGGTTACAAATTCTAGGAAAGAGATTAAAATGTCTCTTAATAATTGTTTGGTTTTAAATACTAGGGAAGAGATATAAATCTACTTCAATAATTGTTTGGTTACAAATGCTAGTAACAAAATACAAATGTATTTACAATATTGTTCGACTTCAAATGCTATGGAAGAAACACAAATATTTTTCACATAAGAGATAAAAATCCATTTCAATATTTGTTTGGTTACAAATTGTAGGGTAGAGATTAAATTATATTTGGATAATTGTTTAGTTTGAAAGGCTAGGGGAGAAATATAAATCTGTTTCATAATTGATTGGTTTGAAAACCTAGAAAAGAGATATAAATCTATTTACTTAATTGTTTATATTCAAATTTTAGGGATAAACTATAAAAATGTTTCATTAATTGTTTTGTTTCAAACAATCTGGAAGAGATACAAATGTAACACTGTTTGGTTTAAAATGTTATGAATGAGATACAAATTTATTTCAATATATATATTTTCAAATGCTGGGGAAAAAACAATCAGCTGTTTGGTTTTAATGATACAGAAGAAATATCATATATTTTGATGATTTTTGTTCTAATTTACTGTCGAGTCGAACCGTTCCAGCGTACAATCTGGTACCTATTCAATTTGTTTCAACTTGTTAATACTTATTTTAAGAAAATGAAATTTTTGATTTGCTTTTATGACATAACCCCCCCCCCATAATTTTACAACATATATTTGCATACTATTAAATATTTCACAAGGAGAAAAACATCGAAATAACAGCTTTCATAATATACAGCGTAACTGCACGCATAAACTTTTAAATAAAGTAGAGTATTATTATAAAAACTGACCCTATTCTATTTTAAAAATGAGAATTGGCCTACTTCCAGATTTCAGACGCGCAATTAATTCAACTAAACGCTGGTATCCTTCGACTATAAAGTCCGGAAGCTTTAATGTTACAGCTGATCGAATTACAGTTGCTATAAAAACACAACAGGTCCAAATAAATTGCGTCATGTCCCAGCAGAAAAGGACGACTTTCAATAAGCAACGTTTAGGAAGTCCAAGTATTTAAAGGATTAAAGTAAGGGTAAATTACCAGTTTTTTTTATTTTCCTATGTTGTGATAAAACCAGACCAGTGAAACCAAACTTTCTTTAAGGCAAAAATTGTTTTATAATTAATTATATTTATACAAAACAATTCAAAAAAACTTTTATTATAATATGAATTACAACTATAAATAGATCCATCAAATTTTGTAGTCGCCAAAGCTGATCTAAGAAAACATTCAAACTCTATAGCAGCCTCAAAGATTCGTGGAGGCTTATGTAATTTTTACTTAAGTTTGTGTCGTAAACACATCTTATGCCTACCTCATATCAGCATGGACTACTACTTCTTACCACAGATATTACCTAATTTAAAAACGTTTACTAACAAACCTGTAAAAATATAGCTTTTAATTTTGTTTTACCATCTTTACATTTAAAAGTAATCTGAATACTTAATATTATCGTAACCAAGTGGTTCTTGGGCTTGATTTTCTCGTGATACGGTGCAGATTACGAGAATAATATTTGTATGACTATATACTTCGAATTGTAAAAAGTTGTTCTGGCTGTACCTATAGGTCAGTTGGTGACTATTAACTAGAACTCGGAGCGGCCAGGCGAGGGCTAATTGGGGTGGTGATGCGCGACCAACCGTATTAAGCTCTCAGCAGCCACGAACCTTTTGGGGCTGCTATAATTTATTATTTTAAACAATTAAGACACACAGGTAATAAACTAATTGTTTTTGAGATGGGAAACAAACTTTTTTGAATTTTGCACCGATAAGTTTCTGATAGGAGTTCAGAAGTCACAAAATATTTAACTCATCTTGAAAATAGGAAGAAAAAAAGTGGATTTATTGTTTATAGAAATGTCCTTGTAAAATTATAATTTGTTTTGATAATTCAATACGTACAAGAAGGTACTTAAAAACGCAAAATTCCAATTCTCTCAAAGGCTTGTATATACCAAACACAGTTTCTTCTATATAAAATTTCAGGTTGAATAATATTAATAATAATTAGTGTTACTTGTAACTTTTAAACTCATTATTTAAAAAATATATATCTTGAGAATCAATTAAATAATTCTAAAATTTTGTAATTACTTGTTTAGATTGGACGATAACTGTACTCCAAGTAAAATCTATGTGAAATTCGAACTTAAAGGTTTATAATAACAAATTTAATAACAAAATGAAAAAAATTGTTCATATTTTTTTTTTCTAATTGGAGTAAGGTACAATGGTTCTATTGGAAACATATAAATGTGGTCCTCATATTAAGCATGTTGACCTCTGCGGGAACTGAACCTGCTCCTCTTGTTTGCGACTCAAGAGTGCTAACCACTCTGCCATCGGAGGCTTTGACTTAAATCGAATAATTCTATTGGACGCCCATTCCACATTAAACTTAAAACTTTAGAGTAATTCATGGTTTATTCCTTTATGATATAAAAGTATGACGTTTTACTCCATTCCGCGTTAATAATTTAAGAAAACATCAGTTTAGTGACTTCCACCCCACACCAAACTCTTTAAAAAGTGTTTAATCAATCAGAATTGTTATAAATTAATACTTATCAAATATGTCGGAAATAGACAAACAGGGGAAGATTTTTTCCAAAATTAGTCCAAGGAACGTCAAAAACAACCACAAAACAACAGAAATGTCTGCAACGTAACTGAAAAGTAAAAATAGATTAACCTTCAAAGGCGTATTTATCGAAATCGGTTGAAAAGTCAGAATTTGCTAAAATGTGAACAGACCAAAATAATACTGCTTACAGTAATGAGACACGCACACTACAATAAAGATTGAGTGAAGGCATATCTGTGCACTAGATACATAGAATATCAAACGTAAAAACGAGGTCAATGACGTTTGTCCATAAAATTATACTGGACTATTTAATTACCTTGGCGTTATTTCAACTTTGTAGAAGAGAGCTCGATGGAAAGTCGTTTTGTGACCTTTGTCATTACATAATGTTGTAAAACCAGTCGAGTCATTTGCACGATTTGGGAAAATATTTGCATAGAGGTTAGGTTAATATATTATTTCACAGTAGTGTTGTCTGAATCCGCATTAATAAGATTTGTAATAAACTTTGCAACAGATATCAGACAGTTTATTTCAAAGTCAGACGATATACGAACTAAACAAAAACAGCGGTTTTTAAGGGACAATAGAACACGCATGAATAAAAAACACACAGATGCAAAGATTTACGAAAATTATCCTATAAATTTTCTCTCACCTTTTCAATCAATTTGGGATTAAGTGGAATAGAGGTCCTTTAACCCTAGCTCAATAATAATCTTGTGTATGTAACAGCTCATGAAGGACCTAGACTTGTTTGACGACTTTAATTGGGCAATGAATAATCAGTACATCTATTTCCCATCGCAGTTTTTCTAGCCTTCGCAATCATAACTCGCTACCGACCGTAGTTCTCCATTTAACTCACGGTCCTATGTCAACACCGTAACTTTTTGAGCCCCGGCAGGAATTGAACCCAAAATCCCTAACAAAACAACGACAACGCTAGACCAAACTACTATTATTTTATCCTCCTAAAATCACAACTATACGTACTATAAAAGTGACAAATTCATCATGATATTTTTTTGGCCATTGTCTCAAGTATTTGATATTGGTTTTGAGTGCTAATTTGCGCAGTTTGTTTGTCGACTTCGGCCTCGTCTGTGTTTGGTTTTATATGATGGAAAGCTCGGATTTTATTATTTTAAGTTATGATATAATTTAAATTTTGAAAACTCGCTTCGGTCAAGTTCATATCCACCAAATACAAAAAAGTTTTCTTCTTGTTGTTCAAAAGCGGAAAACTTCTAGGTTTCTATCGCCTTATAAAAAAAGGAAGAAAGAACATAAAATAAAGACACCTAGCCCTCGAATACTCCCGTCAGGGTCGGAAGAGAAAAAGAGTTGGACAAGAAAGACCTGATAAAAAATATGAAAGAGAGAGAGAGAGATGTACCCAAAACTACATGAAAAAAAGGTGTAGTTCCAGCTAGGGTCTATCGAGATTTCCAAGCCTGTACTCACTATATAAAAAGAAAAAGAAGATAAATTTGTATTAGCCCAAAAAAAGCAGCTACTGACCTCACAATTACTACAGCTTTCACAACTACCCAAGGTCCACATACATTCATTGCGTGTCTGTACGTCGTTGCAGTAAAATTCCAATTTAAAAAAAATCAACAAATCGTAAAACACAACCACATCATGGAAGGAAGAGAATAGCGAGAGAGCCGCATAAAAATCGGTTCAATCTTTTGGTTAATAACGACACATAAGGAAATTCGCGCGAACATAATCAGATTTTTTGGTGGATTTGTTTTTCGCGCGAACATAATCAGTTTTTTTGGTGGATTTGTTTTTAAAAGGGTCCGAAACTATCAAGTTTGGTTGTTGTTACAACCATAGAAAAGTGGGAATATAATATTCTCATTTCTTATAAAGCATCATTTTTCCCCTCGTGGTGGACCTAACTAAACGGAGTAAGTAGCCTGCATTATTCAACAATAGTGTGAAAACTTCCTGCAAAACCCTAAACTGTAAGGTCAGAAGTTGGTCGTATGTAAATAAACCAACATGGAACATAAAACGTCCAAAGTCGGCAGATGGCGTAGGCTAATTAGGCGAGGTGCTAGGTGCAGTTGAGTATGCATGAAAAGAGTCAGAGAATTTGACTTTTGATTTTGGTAATGGGAACCTAGGTGAGTGTAAAAACCCATGTCGTCGCCTCCGAGGGTGGTCGACAACTTGGGGGTGGGGGCGCAAAGTTGCAAAAAACGAAAATCGGCAAACCGCTTATAACTCCCTTGTTATTGAACGTAAGTCAATGAATTTTTTTTTAATTTGTAGGCAATAATGTCACCTAAAAGAAATGTTATTAACTATTTTCTTTTATTTTTATTAGTTTTCGAGATAAAAATTATTTTAACAATTATTTGAAAATATTTTCATTTTTGTTGTGGTAAATAAACAATATTTGTAAAATAAAAATTATTTTTACATTATAAAAACACTGTTATAGGAAATAGACAACATTATTGCTCAATATGTAGTATAATTAAACATTTTATACATCAGTAAACTTACATAAAGACATTAAATTGTTGAAAAGCTGAGAAAATATGATGTAGACAGTCATAATGCGACGCCGGAATCTACGTGGCATCTTTGTAAGACTACATGCTAGGCTAGTATTGTATCCACAGGGCTATGTTCCCGTGGGCAGGGCTAATGCTACTTTCTTGGTTCCTACTTTGCTAGTTGTATCACAACCAGAAAATGCGTGAATGGCAGGTAGAACACTACTCAGATGATAACCGTATGCTTCAGAGGCAATGTGGCAGCCTAGGTACTTTTGTTTGGCAGAAGTTCCAGTTTTAATCCATAAAGCCGAACATTTTATGTCGCAAAATTCTTCCCAAAACCGTATGCCCAAAACAAACACATCAGCGTCAGGACTGTGTACGATCACAACTGCTGCTGTGTCGTGGACAAGTAACGCTTCTTTGGCGTTAAAAATAAGTCTTGTATCAGCTTCAACGTGGTTACATTTCAGTTTCAGCACTTCATAAATTTCACCATCAAAGCCCTTCTGCATACTAATTTCACCGTTGACAGAACCACCAGAGATAGTAAATAGTTTGCCTTTAGGTACTACAACTCTATCTAAGAGGTACAATGCAATGATAATAATTAATTGGCGTTTGTTCTCGGGGACGAACAAAAACCTTTGCCACTGTTTTGGAACTTTTGTATGAATTCCTTGGATGGAATAACGAAGTGGTTCCTTTCCACCTTTTCTCCTTTCCTGTTCACATAGCTTTGTTGAAGGCTTGTCATAAATGTCAAACACCAAGTCCACTTGAATGACTCCTTCTCCCTTCAACACTTTGCAAATTCGTTTTAACATGAACTCTCCTAAATCTTGTATTATGTCAAAGCTATTAAGCACTGTAACAGGAGTGGATTGGAGTAATGCCATTAAATCAATTACGTGTATTTGTTTGGAGGAGGATTCAGGCAGATTATCAGAAACCACACACTTAGTGTAAACCACGATTTCATTCACCAACAGTGATTTTGTCGGTTTCCTTAAGAGTTGGTCAGATGTTGCCAGGGCTGGAGGATACTCTAATAATTCGTGTTGAACGAGGTTTTCTATGCTATACGAGCGCTGAGCAGCTAAGTCAAGTCGTTGTGTTTCACAGTTATTTGTCACTTTAGATGTGGAAGTTTCTTGGGAGTACTCATGGTTGAAAATGAGTTAACTGTGATGCGTTTAATGGGAAAAAATATTCCCTTCTTATGCTGAAATAGCCGTTCTGTAATGAACTCCCTACATAGGTTCTGACCTTTTTCTTCAACTGTTAAGAGAAATTCTGAGACTTTCTCATCTGCCACAAGCCCACTAACAATATTTCAAAGTCCTTGACCAACCGATTTTTGAAAAGGGTCATCATGATCTCTCATGAACTAAATCAATTTCCCAACATCCTTTTCGTCCCTTTCCAGCCTATTTGCGCCCCATTCGGAATGAGTATAGTCTTCTCCGTCCCCTGTAGGATCCATAATTGCTCTACAGAAGGCGAATAGCATATCAGATATAGAAGCTTTATTTGGATACAAAATCAGCCATTTTTGGAAGGCATTATAATTTGCTGTAATACCGATAACGCCTCCAACAACTTTTGAAGATCTTATGAGTGTCTGTTCCAACGCATGGTCAGTGGCCACATTGTTGAATTTACCTGGTCTTCTCTTTACCGAGAAGTGACCTTGGTTAAATGCGGTTTTCACTTTTTGAGGTAGCCTTTTCATGTCCTCAACGTAAAGCACACACCCTCGGACGTAGTTAATGTGGTTGTACACGAAGAAGTACGGAAGCATGGCTGACACTGTTACCAAGTGCAAGTCCCAAAGTCCATCTCGTTCAGCACGTATGCAGTTCAATAATATTTCCACCAAGTAACAGTAGTGATTCCAAAATTTAAAGGCGCCTGAAGGATGTATACTAAAGGCGCCTGACGAGACTTTCATGTTACGACAGGCTCGGAGCACGGCTTTTCATGTTACGACAGGACTCTGGCTCGGAGCACGGCTATTAGTCGCTAGACTGCCGCACTTGTTTATGATATTTTAAATAATCTTTTCACTTAAAAAATACTTTGTAAGTTTATTGAAGGGTAATAATACTTTATTACAACGTATACCGAACAAATATTGTTTATTTACCATAAAAAAATGAAAATATTTTCAAATAATTGTTAAAATAATTTTTATCTCGAAAACTAATAAAAATAAAAGAAAATTGTTAAAAACATTTCTTTTAGGTGACATTATTGCCTACAAATTAAAAAAAAATCATTGACTTACGTTCAATAACAAGGGAGTTATAAGCGGTTTGCCGATTTTCGTTTTTTTGCAACTTTGCGCCCCCACCCCCAAGTTGTCGACCACCCTCGGAGGCGACGACATGGGTTTTTACACTCACCTAGGTCCCCATTACCAAAATCAAAAGTCAAATTCTCTGACTCTTTTCATGCATACTCAACTGCACCTAGCGCCTGTACTAAATAGACAATAGAAATTGCCACGCCTCGACAACCATTTCGGTTTGTAAATGACTTGTTAAATTGTTTCGTAGTAGTCTGCAATACTGTATGCCTAAACGATAAGAAAAATATTGATTGTTGTACACAGCAACCTTGGCACAAATATACAACAATGTAACCTAAACAACGGACACATATCCCGTAGTAGTTATGCACATTAAGAAACATGTATGATATAACCACAATTGAATGTAAACAGAAACACGTATCACTCTGAACAGTGGTACCACCTGTACGGCATGAAAACAAGTTATTTACTACTAAGTAATGTAGTGGGGGCTATACATACGTTGTACAGTTAGTTGTTCATATAGACGAAATATTTTAAAAAACTTATACACGAACATGGCATTAACTTTCTAACAAAGACCTAATAAAAACAAAAATGATCGTCACCATCTACTCAAAAATGCTGGTTGGAAAGTTATCTGTAAAAATGTCATATTTTGGTTTTATATAATATACGGAATCAATTTGTTCAAAGTTATGAAAACGGATTTAACCTCAATTTACGTTGGGATATTGCACATTACATAGGATCACATGTCCCGGTCGATTAATTTGGATCAAACTTACTAATCAAGATTGACACCTTAAACCGCAAAGCAACGGAGGTCCTAGGAGTAAAGTTAAATAAAATCAAAAGCGAATTTTAATTATTATTCTTGCAGACTATTCATGATATAAAACAACACTTAATGAACAAATGTGCGAAAATCTGAAATAACTGATAACTTGGAAACCATAACTGTTAAAGACAATGGAGTAGATAATGTTTACACTTAACTTGAGCAGGATGAGTGAATCAATTAAAGATAAACCGGTAAGCTAGGTGGAATTAACCTTCAAGGTTACCTAAAACCTTACGGTAAACTGTAAAAGTTGTAAATCTATAATATTTGAATAAATGTTATCTTTGTCGTTACACTTTTCCCTTATATAAATCCGACGAAATTTTGTAATTTACAGTTAATTTTAAATCGAAGCTTAAATAATAATACACATAGGCTATAATATCTATTCATGTTTTTTCTTAGTTTTGATGAGCGGCTACACAAATTTCAATGAAATGATAGTATTACAGTATTTGCAGAAACCCCAGTCACGGAAGCTTACAAGGCCTATTATATAACTTGGGCCTTCGCAAATCCAATTAAATCTGAAACTCACTGGATAAAGGCCTAGAATTGTAACGCAATAAAACAAGTTCACAATTCAGGTAGCTAAAAGGCCTATCATATTGTAAAACATATTATTATATTTCACTTTAATCCATTGATACAGTTTTCATAAGGTCTGTTAGGCGTAAAAAATGAATGGTAAGCTAAACTGTAAAACTAGCAGTAGCAAAACATGGCCTACGGAATTACAGGAAATAGTAGAGTAAATAGGCCTATTATCTTATCCTTATTTGTCTTCATGATAGGTCGAACACGAATGTGATAGGCTGGAAATGTAAAATTCTCATTCTGCAGACGAATCTGTTTTAATTTTAAATTAGTTAAAACAATAATTTAAAAAATCCTCAGTTTTAGAATGATAAATGAATATCAAGTTATTGTTACATCAACGCACCCAAATTGAATCTGGGTGCGTACTTCATAATTCCCTCATCTTTTACCACGATTATAATGCAATAGAAAGGAAAGTAAAGATTCTAGCCAAGGGCATCTACAAGACCACTTGGCTCTGTCTCTCTCGCACTTCTATACTGGCGATATAAAGGAAGCCATATATAAAAAAAAATTACTCCCCCATGATTGTGTGAAGTAGTTAAAACTCCTAGTACCATATTTATCCTACACTAAAATATTTAGTTGATTAACGGCTCTCAAAAAGACCTTCACCACAGAAAATTGCGTATAAGTCCTTCATCGATTATGCGTTTCTTATGACTGTAAAATAATGACCTACGTAAATAAATATATTCAAAATACACTTTATTGAAGTGTACACAACTCACACCTTTTTCTTTCTACACTCCTGTAAAAATTACAAAGTTTATTTTTCTGCGTGTTTAGGTTTTTCAATGAGCTCCTGCTGGTCTAGTAGTTTGCGCTCTCTTCACGGCTTCAATCCCCGTGGTGATTCAAACATTTACGGTGTTGACAAAGTATCGTAGGGTCAATATGAGACCGGCGGCCAATCACTTAACGAGAATTGCGTACACTGTTGCCACACATGCGTTCATAGTCTTAGTCACGACAAGCGTGGGACGTGGCAACGCCGCTTCCTCTCCCTTGCAGACCGCCAGCCCTATTTTGTAATCAATTCAACTATAGTAAGCTCTAATTTGATGTGAACTCTGGTTGAGAATTCTAGAAAAACGGTGACGGGAATTCGATGTGCTAACCACAAATTACTTGATTAAAAACCGTCTAGTAGACCTAGGCTCTTCACAGACTATTACTGCACAGAGTTTAATTCAATTTTAGGCTTTAATTTTTCATTTGAAAGTCACGTAAACTTTCATATGACTCAGTTTTTGCAGTAAATTTTACGAAAATTGGAAAAAAATGCAACTACTTAATAATTAAAATCGTCAAAAAACCAGGTCAGATGATTAAAGTAAGAAATTTGTCAAACCACAAGGATCGACAGAATTGCTACTGCCACTCCTTTCCAACGCACTTTACTAGCCTAGTTCTCAGATCAATTCGCTAGGTATTTAGGCAAAGCAACCAATACTGAGTATAACACACTGTAGGCCTTGTATAAAAACAAGGTTGGTGAAACTTTTCTCTCGTCATTACCGTTGCAAACACAGTTGTTGGTGTTATATTATTATGTGCCAAGTATTCTCTTAAGTTATTCATTGTGATTACACCACATGCCTATAAAATGATCCTGTTAATCTATTTGAAATATGTTTATTTCTAAAACCGTTTCTAAAAGATTTGACAAATTTTTGTAGTCTATGGGCCTCAACAAAATTATACGGGTTATTATTTAAAAACAAACCGGTCAATAATTAAACTGATTTTGAGCACAGTAGGCCTACATTGTTTCCAATTTGGTTTTAACTAAATTTACCAAACACATGGTGAATTTTAGAATAAAATAAAATAATATTTAACAAACATCGTACATGTTTGTTTCTTTAAAGTAATATGATATTTGTAACAACCCAGTAAAAGTGTGCAAATGTAAGCTAAAGTCATAAGGGAGTCATTATTCTCACCCCTACACTGCAAGCTAAAATATTCCCCTGCATGAATACACCCTCCACAGTAATACATTACCAAAGCGACCGTAGTACTATTTTCTGTATTATAACCTTCTATGATTCATACATAGGTTTTGTTGACAATGCCTCTAAAGAAAATATAGATTATTATAAATATAAATTAAATTACTAAAATCAAATTGATATAAACCGAAACAATAAATCAACATATTCGCCACTTAAAACTAATAAAAATTAGGCGTAAAAGTTCATTAAAAACAATTAATATAGAGATAGGACAGACCCTTATCTGATGAGTTAAAGGCCGATGTTCAGGCTTTCGCGAAATTGATTTTTATTCTAGAGCCAATACGGGTGGACTGAATTTGATAAAATTTTAACCTGAAGTTTATTCCTTTCATGTTTTGATAATTTAGAATATCGGAGTACCAGCCATAATATGAAAAAGATTTGATTAAAATTGGTTTTAACGATTCTTAAATGAAGACCCCGAACATCGATACAAATCGTAAGCCGAGATTTATGCGCCACAACATGAAAATTAACCATGGACTCCATTATAGAAGGTGGGATGTCTCAAATTTTGCATTAGCTATTTGTTGAGTCATTTATGAAATGTGAAGGCTTATCCATGAACGAATGTGACAAACTGTACTTAAAAAGAAATTGCAGTTCTTGAGTCTATTGCAAAATACCATAGCTTGACAAGCTAGCTTCAGGTTTATTTTAGTATTTTCCAAATAAATCATCAAATTTTATTTCACATATTGTGTTAGGCTACGTTATAAAGCTCAATATTTCCCCAAATGTTTTTCGAAATGATTACATTTTGTTAAATTTTAGATGTTCGACCTTCTTAAGAAGGTGTTCATGTAACTTAAGAGTTGAATTGTTTAGGGAAATGATAATGAATGCTTTCTATATTTGTTTGCTTATGTACAAGGAAGGTACTCCCTAGAGACCCTAGCTGAATTTACACCTTTTTTCATCCAGTCTTGGATTAGATTCCTCTCTTTCTTATCAGGTCTCTCTTAACCAACTCTTGTTCTCTTCCGACCTGACGCTAATACAGTATTCGAGGACTATGTTTCCTTTTTTTATAAGGCGATGATGACGAAGAGGTTTTTCGGTGATAAACAAGAAAATAAATTTTGACAAAGTAACTGCAATTTCAAGTACACAGCAAATATTTATAATACTCTAAGACATATATATATATATATATATATATATATATATATATATATATGAGTGTAACCTAAAAGCAAAATATATACTGTAATTCGACGGCTTTGCGTAAACAAAAAAAGGGAAGTGAGATCAACATAAGTAAATATAGCCTACCTGTCATTATCACCTAAACAAACATGACGAATAAATTTTGTTTGATTATGTATCAGAGTGTAAGATAGTTTGTGCGATGTTTTACACCATTTATTTAACATTAAATTTAAAATTTAATACATTGTATTAAAGTGATTTGAAATATAGACCGTGACGCACTAGTGCGCATGCCTGACAAGTGATCAGTAGCAATGACAGTACGCAAAACTTTCGCTCTTTATCAACCAAATACGGAAATTGTGAACCACTCAATATGTAACTAGGAAGTTGTTATTATTAACTAAACTATAAACAGTTACTTTTGTAGTATATTTGTAAAGATAAAACTACAGTTACATTAGCATCAAACAAGTCAATAAATATACATAATTATGATATGACGAGTCAAGGGAAATGGATAATATTCGACAATACTTTAAGGCTCAGCAGGAGTGAACAGAATTTAATCGTGCTGGCATGAACAATGTCAGATGACGCAAGCCCTTCTATATAACTACATGTAAATTTCGCCCGGACATGTTTTCACCATAAAACAGTTTTTTTCGCGAACTTGTTTGAGCTAATGTAATTTTAAAGCCAAAATTTTTCGTGGACTTTTTATATTTTTAATATCTGTAAAAATATATTTATTATCCACATATCCTAAATTTTAATTTATACGGTTTAAAATGGCTTCACAAATCATTTTTATAAATACAGTACTTATAATATCATTTATTCGCGTAAACACCATTTGACATTAAATTCAAGATGGCGGTTAGGTTTTCAAAGCCGGTAGGTAAAACGTATTTTTGTATGTATAATTAGTATTTATTTAACTAAAAAAAGTTATTACGTTTTGATAATCTGATTAACTATACTGGAAAAATCAGTAATTAGATTTTGAATCATTAAGGTCAAAACAAAACTTTGCCAATCACAAACCAAATTCTGTTGCATTAGATACTAAAATATAATTAACTGTAAAAATAATTTAAACAAAAAGAAATTTTAATTTAATTTTTATTAATAGTTAATAATAATCCTGTTTTAGAAGTCAATATTTGTGTTTCGCTTTAAAAAAAAGTACGTCATCTTAAAGACGGATTATTGGAGATAATATACTTAAACTATATGATTGAATACAAAATTTATCTAGTGAATTTGCACTAACATTTTGTTCTAGTAATTTAAAGCCAACATTGAAACATATCTGGGGCGAACTCACAGATAATTTGGAATATTGTTCTAACCGGCATAAAGACGTTAAACAAACACAAAATAATTGGTTGTTATTTATTTAATAGAATAAAACTCGAACACAAGATCTCACAAAAATCAAATTTACTTAATCAAACGCGTTTCAACGACAAAGTCGCCATCCTCAGTGATACATGAGCTACAATAACTAAACTGTACCTATAAGTTATATTTATAAAGTTATAGTTTAGTTATTGTAGCTTATGTAACATTGAGGATGGCGACTTTGTCCTTGAAACGCATTTGATTTAAGTAAACATAAATTTTGTGAGATCTTGTGTTCCAGTTTTATTCTATAGAATATTATCTCACAAGTCAAGCTCAATATTTATTTATCTAATATTTATTTATATAATTAGAAATGGATTTATAAGTAATTTAGTCTAGAAATTTCAAATTATTTTAATGTAAATATATTGGTAAGGAATACAACTTTATAATACGTCTAAAAAATGTCATTATTTAAAAAAAATTAAAAAACCAAATTAACATCCAAAATCAGATATTTAAATGGTTATTTGTAAAAATTTCACTAAACCAATGCTAACCTGTGAATACTAAATTAAATAATACAACAACTGATTCTAAGATCTAAATTCTAAACCATAATAGACACAGCATCCTAACATGTCTGCGTATTTATAATATTATATCTATAAGCTTTTGTATAACAAACCATAAACATATCAAAGTCTTTCCGTTACGCAATGAGCCTGACAGGACGTACAATATCTATTTGTTATATTACTGTCAGAATTTAAAATGATACCGTCTATTACTTTCATCTCCCGAGACATCTAATCTGGTCCACTCTTACATAATCACTTAATCTATAAAAGAAAGTTTATTTTACTTTCTCTAGATAATATCTAATCCCTACAGCCAAACTACACCAAGTTTTTCTTGAAATATTTCTCCTTAAAGAGCCGCCGGACTGGTACAGTGGTCAGTGTTCTCGCTTTGTTTCTAAGTATTCTTCGTTGGGACTCAATTTACACGGTTAATCTTGAGATAAATTGGGTAGCGAAATCTGGTTGGTGAATTCGATGTGCTAACCACGCAAAAAGCGTCTTCAGTCCAAGGTCCTAAGCTACGAAGTTTGGTTAATTTCCCTAAAGGGTCTAGAAGGAGAGCAGAATCTAACTACCCAACAAGTTCCACCTATAGTGAGTACGGGTTTAGCAATCCCGAGATATCTAGTTGGATCTACACATTTATCTTGCAGTCTTCGCTTAGATCCCTCTCTTTCATAATCCATATCAAACTCTCTTAATCAACACTTGTTCTATTCCGACACTGACGCTATTATACCGGGTGTTTCAAAATGATTAGGCAATAATTACTGAGAAGTTTTTCACTTTAAAGCCATAAAGAAGAAAATTTTATCTAACACAAACTAATTCCGCCCAAACATAATAACCTAAATTGTTTCGCCAATCTTACTAAATCTAATTTCTTTTAAATAGTAATTTCATTTCAAATATCCAATATCTAAACTTATATTAAAACTATTATAGGTAATTTATTTATTTTAAATTGAAAACTTTGTAAGGATAGGCATTATTCCAGAGCTCGCAAAGTTTTTTTTCAACGGTTATAATATAGCAACTCATTTTGTAGTACGTAATGAATCGGCAATGTTTTATGGAATTCAGCAAACCTTGATCGTTCTCTAAGAGAATTTTTGCTGTTTAAAATGTCGTAAGAATTATAATTTCTTGACAAACACTAAGGAAGCATTTTATTTAATATTGCTATAATAGAATTAAACACTGAGATAGAACGAGAGTGTGACAGCTCTTTAAAAACTTGATACATGTTTAACTAAAATCGATTTTATTTCAGCGAATTGAATTAAGTGTCAATTGCAATATTAAACGGTATATTATAAACTGATTAAATGATGTTCAGCAATTTGTATAAAGGAAACTATTTAAATTTAAAAATATCAAATTATTATTTAGTTGTATGCTTAAAATTTTTCAAGTTATAGCCGGATTCAATCAAACACTTAGGCCTATAATAATACTTGTTTGAGTTAAGGTTACTAGTAATTTTTTTAAATAATTTAAAATTGGTATTCGTTCACGTCAATAGATTAGACCTCTAAAAAAATCAACGATCCAAAAAAATATTGCACAAACTTTCTTACAGTTCACTATACAACTAAACATTAATTTATTTTGCTCTAACTCTAAATTTTCTTTAAAAACCACGTATGGGCGGCCTATACGATGACATTTTCATTAAAACTATATCCCCCCCCCAATCACAAACTTTATACTAAATGAGAGTAAATAATTTATAGGATAATAAATTGTACTATAATTTTAAATACAATTAAATTAATATTATTACAATTAAGCCAAAGTTATTATTGTAAATTATTAATTGTTATATCGGTAAATAGTACAATTATTTTACAATGAATCGTTATTTATTATAATCTTTCATTCGATAAAATATGAATAAATACAACCACAATGTAACTGATTATGCAAATACACTTTCATAAATAAACACAATAAACGGCAGTAATCGGACTCGGAATAAGTAAGTAATTAAATGAACACAAAGGGAAGTGAAAAACTTGTTAAAATCGTAAATAAAATCTCCGTAACAAATTTGCATATACAAATAATATAATTTTACGACATAACAAAATTCCGTGTGTTGGGATGAGGGTGAGAAGAGTAGGTAATGGAATGAGGAAAGCTGATGGACGATGTCATTTTTTCAATATTTTGAATAGTTTAAAAGATATTATAAAGTGAGTTTCAATAGGTAATGAAAGATATGGACTGGAAATCAATTTATGGTAATCAGTAAAAAATATGTAGACAGCATTTATCATAGGTAAAAGTATAGATAAGGTGGACACTTACAGTATCCTCAAGGTAGGAATTTGTCTGGGGTGGAGAGGAAAAGAGGGGCCCCCATACTTTGTTTGTTGAGTTTACTTTCAGCGGTACAACCCCAATAAAAAATATATAGACATCAAGAGCTTCTGTGTAAACGCGTACCCTACTTTAGTTTCTTTTATCGGTGTAAATATGAATAAAACGTTTACAAAAGTCTGTCACGAAGTTGTAACTTTAGGAATTAAATATAGCTAAGCAGTACTTTGTGTACCTAGTTTGCTTGGAATGGATTATACCGTCAAGTCAGGCTACAGAAGCAAGTAGAAGGGAGAACATGCCCCCTACACCAGACACAAGCCTAGTCTGAGGTTACTGTACATTTATCTAGGTACAGTAATCAAGGACCAGTGGGATCAATTACAGGAAATAAGGAACCGAAATTGGAAAAAAAGTCAGGAATGCTTTTAATAGGATATCTAAACTATTTAAAAGCAAAGATTTAAAAATGGATATTAAAGTCAGCATGATGAGTTGACGTCTTCTCAGTTCTGTTTTATGCGGATGAAACCTGGACCATAACTATACCAGCGGCCAAGAAATTAGAAGCATGTTAATTGTAGTTCTACCGCACGATACTAAGTCATAAGGAAGGTTACCAAATGTCGTAATATGGAAGAGAATAAGGAAAAAAGTAGGAGTGCTGAATTTGAAAAAAGTAAAAAACTTCAGTGTTTAGACCACATAATGCGCTGTCAGAAGTTAAAGTGTGTTGGGTGCTAGGAAAAAGAGGTCTTGGAAGAACATGGTTTGTCAAATTCACAACAGAACTTATCAGAGCAGCTGTGAAACAAGTGGACTAGTTGATGGAAAACATCCGGACCGGATCGGCACCACAAGAAGAAGAAGAAGAAGAAGAATGCAAGGCTAAAGAAAAACATTTTGAAATCAAATTACTTAACGGATATGACAATTTGAAATGTCTATTGAATTAATGAATTGTGGGAGAAACGAGTGGGCGAAACATCA
This sequence comes from Aphrophora alni, assembly GCA_963513935.1. NCBI lineage: Eukaryota > Metazoa > Arthropoda > Insecta > Hemiptera > Aphrophoridae > Aphrophora > Aphrophora alni. The sequence goes on along the minus strand of OY740767.1, from coordinate 105,227,115 downwards.
AACCACAACCATGTAGGTGGGAGTCTAGTTTATTTATTTATTATAATAGTGCTGACAGAGTATTGAATTCATACGCAAAAGGGTATTAAATACCCTAGTCTGGAGAATATAGACTTTATAAGCTGTGTTTTGTATAGGAGGTTTAAAATCAGAGACTCCTAATCGATAATAAAATAGGAAATCATTTACAAATTACTGATGCGGCCAATTTTCCAGGATTATTTCTTTAATTCCTGGTTTCACTATTTAATTTAAACTATAAGTAAAAAAAAAGTTATGTATTGGGTAAAAACTCTACGTCACGTTTTCGTGGAAATATTAATTTTGTTTAAAAAACTACTCCCAAAAAAAGGAATTTAGAAATAAGTTGTATGGCGTCTCCAATTTTAATCAAATTTGTTATGTGGGCACATTTTTAAAATCTGGGGTGTAGCTGGCATTACGGATTTTCTCAAAATCAATTATAACGATTTTGATCAATTTGTTCAAGTGTAACCTCGAAGAATCCAAACAAAACGCAAGTAGCCATCTCTCCAAAAATGCTTGTTGATGGATTGTCGGTAAAAAAAAAAAATCGGCACGCGGCTGTTATAAAAAACGTAACATGCTAAATCAGGTGTACCAATTATTGACCCAAATTTTGAAATCAAAAGTAAACCATATGATCCCAGATATAATTGGCGAGAAAATGAATCTTGACAATCGTTATTTTAATCAAATACGATTTCCCGTTTATGGCGCAATGGAAGCAAGTTTCGACCTTAATTAAATATACTTTACCTACGTTTGTGTAAAACATTGTACGGCCGGACAACTCTGTTTGGGTTATATCGCCTTTTCTATCAACTTTTAACCAACTCTTGCTCCCTTCAGATTCTGACACTATTAGATTATTCGAGTGTTATACAAACCACAACGAGTCAAATCCTTTGAGGTAGGATACAGATTGAAAAAACCAATAGGGACCATACGGGTTTGCCAACTCGTTTAATGCGCTCGGGGAAAACATAGATACTGCATTAAATTTTGTATATATCATAGTTCCAAAGAGCTAATTTAACGGAAAATTAAAAGAAAAATACCTGCTTATCTTCCTTGTGAACAAATTATCAGAAATTTTTCAACGAAAGAATATTTTTCCGGTTTAATAAATAAACGTAATAGAAATCTTTTCTTTCAAATTGTAAGAAATTTGAACTAAAAAGTAATTAAATTATTGAAACAAAAAATAATCGTTTAACTAATAAAGCAACTAGACAAACATAATAAAATTACGTATATTCGCATCGCAAGACGTCAGTAGCCTCGCTCGGGGAGCTGCTCGAATTGACAACCGCGCGTTACTGATTTTGCCCTGCATTATGTAAAACTACTACTCAACCTGATTAATTACAAATTATTATTTTCTCTTTTAAATTATTAAGTGACAAACTTTAAAAATATTAAGTTCAAGACCGCGAACCCACTAGACATGTTGTCAAATCATTTTAATCATCTACATACTTGTATATTGGTGTGTTTTATTGATTTTATGAATGTTATGTGTTTGATGTCAACGGAAAAGAAATCTCCAATTTAAACTTGATAATGCCTGAACAGCCGAAACGATCTAATAGACTATAATAATAGTAAACTGATATATTAAAATCCTGAGTTTTCTATATGATTTTACCAAACAGCTGTTTTCATATTTGTAATCAACTGTGGTTATATTTAAACCATTCTCGAAACAAACGTCTAGATATTCTGGTCGTGTCAAAACTGTTTGTGGTGTATATTAGCATAAAACAAATTACCATTTCATACAATGTTAGTGTCTATAACACACTTGTCGCAGGATGTTATAACCAACGTAAGGTTTTGTCTACGTCAACTTCAATGATTTCCCTTTAGAATGTAGTGGGGGGGAGGGGTGTCATTGTATACTTTGGATGGATATACAATTACTTCAACATAACGGTAGACCAATTGGTTATTCATTTTAAAAAAAGAAATATTAAATGTTTGTAGAGTGTTAGAAAACTTTTAAAGTTAGTTACAATGAAAAATGTTAAATCATTATTTTAATACTTTATAAATTAATAGAGATATTAATGAAAGGGACTCTAAAAGCGTCAGGGTCGAGAGAGACCTGATTGTCAAGAACGACCTGATAGGAACGATAAAAGAGAGGGATCTAATGCAACACTGTGAAATAAAGTGTAGATCCAGGTAGGAACCTCGGGGTTGCCAAACCCGTACAGCCATTAACGGTAAACGTTCTTATTTACGAAAATAATTTTAAATACATTAATTCCAGAAGAACTTATAAATCAGCTGTCCGTTTCTTGAAACTTTAAATTATTTCTAGTTACCATTACAACCAATTTTACAAATTAAAAACAGCTGATTCATTACGATAATAAAATTAATTTGAGGTTAAGTTAACCAACTAGATTTACGAAAGTGTCATCATAATGTATGTTATTTCTGTTGTAACATAACAGACCTACTTTTTCCTTTTTAGATGGCACTATAGTAAGAACGGGCTTCTCAATACCGAGGACCCCCCCCCCCCATAGTTGGTTCTACATCATTTTCATACATTCCTGGGTTGGATCCCTCTCTTGACCAATTCTTGATCTCTGTCGACCCTAAAAGCTATTATTTGAGAACTAGGTCAAGTATATTTTCTTTTTTACGGCGATGATGACCGAGAGATTTTTTGCCTTTAAACAACAAGAAAAACACCTCTTTTGATGGAAAAAAAAAACGATCGCAAATATCTCCACACAAAGTCTCGAGAGAATAAAACAAGACGAGCTGAATTGATATTTTTGGTTCAACTTTTAAAAATAGGAGAATTACAAAACAGTGTATCGTTTAAAATTTTCAGGCTTCCAATTAGAAAAAGAAAATTAACAACTTTCTTAATAAATTCGTAACTTTACAACAACTAAACTAGAATAAATTTATAAAACCTATTTACGATGTTTTTAGATATAAGATTGGAACTAAATAAAAAGTAATGAAAAACCTATTCCAACTTGTCAAGGTGTGTCTTGCATTATGGATCGTCACCGCAGTGTATGTATATAAAGTGTATAATAATTGCAACACTAATTCAACTTGTCAACTCCACTCCGCCATATTGATCGCTGTAATATTACAGAGTGTGCGATGAAATGTTCAGATAACGCGATGACTGTTGAACAGCTGTTTTTATCCAAACTCGTAGGTCACTAAGCTTTGAATTACTACAATTAATTAGACAAGAACAACAGAATAGTAGTTTCAAGTTGAAGTGTAAAAATAAAAAAGGTTCGTGCCACTCAATATTTGTCAAAGTGTCGGAATAATATTATTTCACTACACACACAAATAATTGTTTTATTTTTGAAGTTTAATTGTTACAAAAGAGTTTTCCCTTTATACAGTATTTCCTTTCTCATATGAGAAAAGTAGGAAGGCCTATAGAAATGTAGCCTACTCCCTATAATGGCCTATATGTTTACCTAATATTTTGTCTAAATGTGTATGGTTATTTAAATATTTTACTAAAATGAATATCAATCGTGTTTTGGAGGTTATGTTAGGTAGGCTACTCGTTTGATTTTTGGAGTTCCAACTTTGCTATTTGGGACTGGAATAGCTTAAAACATTGAATCTTACTTAGCTTTACTTTGATCTTGAGTTTTAAATGATTTGTACGAAATAAACGTGATGTTTAAATTAAGAATTCATTCTCCTGATAGTTTCATCACGACTGGGGCAGCGCGAATATGAAATCACGGTACTTACGTATTAACGCCACCGCAGCAGAAGGTTGCTAATGCGCATGCGCCAATATTTGCTTACTTTGCGATATAAAATTAATATATCACCTGGCCAAACCTTTCGTAAGTTTATTGAAGTTAATAATTTGAAATTAGATCATGGATAAACATGAGCTTTAAAAGTGAAGTGCCGCCAATCTACGCCTAAAATTTTTGCGACAAATAATCATAAAATAAAAATATATGAATCTCAAAGCTGAAAAAAATGGAATTCTGCTTCCCTTAAACCAGTTTGCTCTTTATTGGCGCATGCGCATTAGCGCAACTTCTGCTGCGGTGGCGTTAATACGTAAGTACAGAAATCACTTTAAAATTGGCATCAACGATTTTCATCAAATTAAGTTAAATACACCCCTACAGTCTCAATAAAATTAATGCATTACCAACTCTATGTAATTCCGATCCGAAAGTTATCAGTCAATAAGAAAACATTAACCACGCATACCGTTTTAGAAAATCGAAAAACTCAAAATTTACCAAAATGAGTTTGAGTAAATTTGAAGGCTGATGATTGAAATCAATATATCTGACCGCATGTAAATGAGAATTACAATTCGAAAGTAAAGTAATTCCCAAACAAAGAAAATCAAAACGAAACCTATTACAATCTCGATATAATTAATGGACAAAGGACATTACATTCAAAATTTGTATTTCTACACATAGGCTATATCGAGTGAGAAGTTTTATGGAACATTTATTGGTAATTTAAATACGACACGGAGCAACCCTATGTAAGCAAATCACCTACCATTTAAATTAATAATACGTGCTTTTCAGTCGGATAATGTGGGTCAGCACTTCGAGTTTCCGCCACCGTAAATTCTAGCATTCTCATCCAGAATTGGCTATCAAACCTACTTGCTAATAAAGCTCAAGATGGTGTATCAACACCGTAACGTTTTGAGCCACCCGTATCTCTCTATAAAATATCAATCAATGTTGAATCAAATAAACGTAAATTAAAAATAATAGCAATAAGCTAATTTGTCAAAATAAATATTTAATTAATATGTTGACTAAAATTTATTTCATAACTAACCTATTTTAATAAATAAACTAGTTAAATTCTTCAAACAACTAGAACTATAGAGTACGCCTAGGGACTTCATAACTGATAAGAGATAAAGGTTAACAAAGGTCAAAGATACCGTAATGTAATGGATCGTTCGTCACTCGGCTTATCCATGTTTATTAAGTCTACAATAGTCGGAACAGATATTTTTGCCTGGACTAAGAATGTAATTCTGTACACTTATTTTGTACATTTAACGAATCCACTAGATTTGTAATTTATATGAATACAATTATTTTTAATTAAAGTTGAATTACTTATTTCATATTTTCTCAATTTATATTTACAGCAAACGTTTAAATGTGGTGAAAAGTCCACAATAAATATAAACCTTTACCATGAATAGGAAATTTATTTATTTCACCCAATTAAAATCTTATTAGCACAAATTATAAAGACGATTTCCCGCTGATAGATATTGTATTTTTATTTAATAGTTTCAATGGCTGAAAGTAAACCGAATGAATCTACTTATTTTTTTTCTTCTAAAGACTACTTGTGAATTTAGTAGAGTAATTCTCGTTTATAATAAAATCCTTAAACTAACTCGTTTAGTTATCAAGTTAGTAACTGTAATCTTTGAATCTTGACCTTCCTCAAATACAGTAAATTAGTTTAGAAGTAACTTCAAGATTAATGTAGGCCTACTAATTTATAAAATATAGCTATTGACATCTCTAGCTGGAAACTCCCTAACATCCAAGACTATGGAATGTCAGCTGAACACACCTATAGGAAACATTTGGTACTATTTTTATGTGTAGCCTACTTTGTGTTCTTAACTTACAACGACAAAGAAAGATGATTGAATAGTAAAAATAGATTTAAAACGCGAAATAAAACAAATATGACATTAATTAATTTTTGTTGCGGTTAGCCAACCATAGATCAATAAACAAATAGACCATCAAATGCAAAATCGAATTAAAAACCCTACGTTTAAGCAACGAGTGAGCGACCATTTTTTGCTTATTTTAAATATAATTTGTTAATAAACTTTCGTAGGGTCACTATTTTGGTCCGATGTTGTCCAAATTTAGTACGTAGGCTTGGTTTTATGAATAATTGGCGTAATCCTAAAAAAAGATTTGTTAATTTCCAAAGCAGCAATAGATTTTAAAATATCAATAAATCTTTCTTTTTCGTGCAAAGAATTTTATCGTTCAGTCCATAATGCAACTTAAAAATATACCCACATCTAATAAATAACACCCAAACATGTTTTAAACAATAAAATAATTTGAGTGTTATTACATAACCTAAAAACAGCTCTAGTACCAACAATTAAGTTGAATTTTAATCAAATGCAGCGTATAAGCTATTTTTTATCGCAAATTTTCAAAATGGTGAAAGTCTAATCGTTCTTTCGAAATTTACTTTTATAACAGCTCATTTTAAACAGCTGGCTATATTAACACCAAGGTCAGGGTAGGTGAACAAGGGTTGATAACAAGAAAAGAAATTTTCGTTAACATACCAGAGGTGTCTGAATACTTTTTAAAAAAATCTACGTTGGCAGAAAAACAAGACCTAATTAAAAGGGAAAAAAACTACTCATCTTAATAATGGCGAACGCATTTCATCAACTAAATTTCATCCTCAGTTGCATAACTTGCATACAGCAGTAGCCTATGTTTAAACGAATTTAATGTTTAGTTATATTTAAAATATTGATTACACACTTAATTATTGTACATTGACAAATTCATTTGTTTTGACCTGCTGTGTTCAAATAGGTACTTACAAAATAGCATAAATAAAAAAACTCATTCTTTGTTTCCGTCTGCCTTTTAGTCTATTTATAACATGATAAGTCATTCTTAAAAAATAATATCATGATGCTTTTATTGGCTAATAATTCGGTCTAATAAAAGATCTAAGTCTTGGCTTAATGTTATTTTGGTCGTTAAATGTTATTAATTGATGAACAGAAATAATAACTTATTAAATTTACTAACAACCTATTTATATTTTTTATATTCTAGGAATTTTGGCGACTTTAGTTATTACACATTAAATCTTAGCGTTTTATAGCATTAAAATCATCACATTTTATTATATAGTCTAGTGTTTTATTTTATACTACCGGTACTAGCTGAAATTACGTAGAAGTTCAGAACATTCGTTTTGAGAAATTATGTAATAAACATAACCTCAAAATAAGCTAATAACAAATATATAACAGCTGATCAAGAAAGTGATTTTTCATTGCCTTTAACACTAACAAAGGTACAACTATTGTTTCAAAATGTTTACAATTATTAACGCCTCAGAAATTAAACATATAGATAGATTCCTTGTTCCTCTTTACACATTCTAGTATGCCAGCGAAATAACAATGCAGTTAAAATAAACACTCTGGACTATACATTCAAGTTAGAAAAATAAATCTACCATTGTACGCCTGTTTAAAGTTCACAGTTCATTTGTTCGCTTAATTATGTGTCAGAATTCTATACAAAGCGGACATGTACTTATTAAATTTTCGAAATATTTCCACAGCCGAGAACCATTTTTTACACAAAAGCTTTTCGAATCAATACAGTTTTTTGTTCATTTGTACAGTACATTTAGTTTTTCGTATAAAGTTTAATTAACTAACATTCCGATAGTTAAATACAGGTTAAATCGTGAAAACAGACTACTGAAAAAGACGAATAGTTTTAATTAACTTAATTTCTTCAGCTAATTAAATTGAAAATGATTTATTTACAAATTGTGATTACTCAAACCTGTTCCGATTACTTTGATGATACAGAATAAATCGCGACTCGAAATTCGCTAACTGAAAATATTACAATTAATTTGCTTTAGTTTGGTTGTATTAAACGCTAAGGATGGCAACGTAATCATTGAAGTGCGTTTGAGTATTAAAATTCTATGCGATAGAAGTGTTTAATTATTTACAGAAAGTATCACCCTTTATTTTAACAAATCGAGAAGGATTTTTAATAAAGTTTTAAACATCTCCCTGCTCTTTAAAATAAAATATTTTTCAATAAAAAGAAATCTTCAAATGGGAAATTTAAATGAGAGTTAAATTATCAACTTGAAAGCTAAATTTAACCGAAATTAAAACAGTCAGTCCTATATTTTTAACAGATAATTTACAACAAATTAATGTAAAAATTACCTTGTGCTGCATAACAAAATCTTTCCCTCTATTGTTTTTAACCAGCTTCTTTTTTAACTTTGTCGCAATTTTAAACACAAATATTTTCTCATAACTAAATTTAAAATTGGAAAGGTAATTACATCGTTACCAACCGTCGGAAATAGTATCATCATAGAATAAAGACATTACAAAAATATATACATAAATAAAATAATTTGTTTACAACATATCTGAATGAAAGTTGTATAGAGTTTAACATTTCACTTGCGTAATTATTATATTTTCCCGTTTTTTGCTGTCAAACTCAAGTTTTAAATTATTAAAATATTATACAATTCAATAGACATTTCAAATTATTTAAATGCTTCAATGTTAATATTTTTAATTAGTTTTCTAGTTGGTTTTATTTTTTGTGTATTATTTTAAGTTAAATAGAGTTAAGAAACTAAAAGTTCAACATAAATAATTGTTTTAAATTTGAATTAATAATCAAAATGCTTTATTATTATCCAAAAAGAAGGAAAACCAATTTACTCTACTCTGTGATAGCATGTTTTTGTCTTTATGTATGCTATATTGTAACTTATGTATTCAGCCTTTCTTTTCTCGTTTATTTTTGTTTTTTGTAATTCTAAACTCTGTGATTTTTTAACGGATTAAAAGTCTCAGAACATTTCTAATTAAAAAGATATTAACTTCATTTTCTATTAGTGCTACAGAAGTTCTTTTTAATGGACAATGTAGATGTTAATTAATCTCCGATAGATGTACCGAAATATTTTAAATTTTATAATGCACTCATATTTTATTACAATAAAAACCGCCTATAGTGTAAGCATTCTTTTAACAATATAAAATATATTAAAACAATTATTTTAATCCCCATAAAATTAATTGAATACAAGGTAGCCCTACAATCGGAAAAAATAATGGGTTGATTTCTTTTTTAAATTTGAGAGCCCTGTGTAAAAATATTGTAAATGAAAAATGCGTTTATCTGCAATTAATTGTTACCATATGCATGACTTTCGCGTACGATGGTAATCTTAAACGAAACAATATTAAACGGTCGCCATTTTGAAATTTGCAATTTTATATCAATTTTTCTATCGATTGGCCCTTTCTATTCATATAGCAAAGTCTTCATAACACAAATATATGGAAACAAAACTATAATTGTACACGTATAAAAAAAAATACGTGTGTACGGTCAAGAAAAAAAAATAGGATTGTCTATAATAGGCCTATTAATATACATTTAGACTATTAGTCCGGCCCGCACAAAGACTTTAATAAAAAACAGGGAATCGCAATTAAAAAGATAAAATGTTTTAAAGTTGTGTAAAATTCGCAACCAGTTGATATAAATTAAGTTTTAAATAAATACATAACGAACATTTAAAGATATAAAATATAACCTAAAAATATAACCACAACATAAAATAAATATATTCTTTGTTATTTGATAATTAGTACATTCTAAGGTCTATTATTACTGTAATTACATCCACGTAATTTAATATCAATATAAAGTCTCCAATATAAACTGGAGTTACATATCTGAACATTATCTTTTACAACAAAATGCACACGTTTGTTCTGCAAGACGTACACTACGTGTTTTATTGATAACTACCACAAATAGTCACGATTTATTGTCAAATTAAGTTTGTTTCGTTTCATAACCAATTCAAGAATGATTAGCTGATAATATAAAGATTAATGTATATTTATATATTACATTTAACTCCGAGAGAATTTAGAACTAAGTATCAACTAAAATAAGTCTATTAGTTTTGTTGAGTATTTGATTCAAAGGAAATCAAAATGGCGGACACCAAGACAATCGGGATCCTTGACGTTACATGCAAGACGTGTAACTCTGAAATGTATTTACAACGAACGTCCATCTTGTTAACTTTAGATTATTGTTTAAAAGTGATTAGGAATGGATCTTTTTTTAAATATTCTGTGTCAAACATCGTTGTTTTTTAGTTATTGAAGATGAAATTTCGAGAGTGTGATTATCACTATCATTCTTTCTAAATGTTGTTAACATTTATTAGATTGTAATTAATTAGGCCTACGAAGTAAAATATATGTTTTACGGAACATCTAAAGAACAAAATGTACTGAAATCCAACAATGAAATGCGTAATTAAGTGTTGTTTTATACAGTACACGTAAATGATAAAAATTTAATTCGAAATTTATAGACCTACGTAAATCTTGATTTCTTTTAGGTTCACAAATAATTAGAATATATTTATGTACTATATAAGTTTAAAAGTAGAAAATAACGAAGATTAAAAATGAAAAAATTGTAGAGCAATTTTAATAATTATTATTATAACAATAATTGCTGATTAATCACGCGTTAAAATATAAATTTATACAATTCACGCAAAGTTGGCCTAGATGAAATTGATAAATAAAATTAGGATTAAAAACACAAATAACAGGAGTTATGTAATAAAGTAACTGTACGGTTTACTTTAAAAATAAAAGTTTATCAATATTATCAAGAATGCGGTGTTACTGTTTTTATGTTATTTAGCAAATATGTCCATCTTTCTTAACTAGGTTACTAATGGCAGATCTTTGACAATCGTTTCGTAATTATCGATTAGGACTAATTACTTACGATAGGCTTAAACCTATTAAATGTTATAATAATTAAATAAAACATTAGAAAAAATATCTAAGCTACTTACCACTTATATGTCTTATCCAAAGAAAACACGAACAATATTTGTAGTTATTGTTTCACACACACAAAAACAATTTATACACTAAACGTTGGTATCACACTACACTCAATGGTTTTAAAATAACACGCAATCCAGATATGGTTTATTAGTATCACCAGATATTATTCCGCTAAATAAAAGTAGCGCACAAATTGTACGTAGTTTGCAATAAAAACGGGGTCATCGCGGAAAAGTTTCTTGTTTCATAATGACGTATGATAGTCGAGAAATATTGCGCATTTGTAATTGATTTAAAATCAAAACTGGGTTAATAAAAACGTGGCCCACTGTGTGGTATTATAAAAATGGAGGAGGGATAAATCAAAATAACTTGTTAGAACTAAAGTGCCGTCGGTTTTAGTTGAAAAATATCGACGTATCACCTAATAGACTTTCCCGTGGAAGAGCTATGGAAAACCTCTTCCGTCCGGATTCTTTCACCAGAGTGCACTAACTGCCACAAGCACTAAAACCAAACACAAAGGAGAACGATCCCAAAACAACTTAAACATAACAAAATCACTTTTGGCTTATGATTTTCTTTCACACTAGCCAATATCTATAAATACACATAAAAAACGACGTAAACTACATAATTTAACCTAAATGGAACACTGTTCCACTTTCAAAAACTTTACCACAGCCACACAACATATATATTGCTAAAACTTGCTTATACACAAATTGCACATTAACACTCGATTATTTTTTATACACGAAATGACAACTAATAATATATATCCATTATTAGCTACAGTTGTAATCAAATTATTAAATTTCGCAGAAAAATTATGAATTGTTTCATGAGACTGAGACAAACGACATTAACGGCAATGCAGCCTGACTCGGAATGAGAGAAATGACGAGCTGTGCGCCGAGCAAATTACGAGAATAACCGACTTCACCCGAAAGCAACTAGCAGCTAGGTCCTGCACATTACCGAGGCGCAATCCACGCAATGAGCAGGAATTGTTACTTCTTTTGTAGCTTTCACAAGATAAAAAAACTTAATGTCACGAGACATCAATCAGCGTTGTTTCAAACAGCTGTTGGGTAATTGCGAAGTTAAGGTAAACACCAGTGTAAGGAATAATTTAGTGAATTGAGTGTTAACTGCTGCCTACAAAATTTAAAATGTATTTGTTTAAAGATATACAGACTGTTTAGGAATTTACTAAACTTATCAAATAACCATGGTTTTATTTTTCCCGCGATTCGGTAGCAGTAACTTTCTACATTTTCTATGGTTTAAACGATTCCGAGTGTTTTATAACTTGTACTGAAATTAATCTTAATAGTTGAATTAAGTTTTTCTTCTTAATTTAAAATATTTAGTCAATATAATTTCATAAAATAAATTTCAAATAATCTAGTTTTGTACTACAAAACTTATGGATTGTCATTTGGACCTATACGTGCTATTGAGAAAGTTATAGGCCTACGTTGGGTCAACGAAATGGGTGCCTAATTAATTAGGGGGTCCTCTGAGTCCAGTAAATGGTTACGTAATCGCCCCAAACACGTAGACGGATTTTAATATTTAGAGTGTGGAATATTTTTGCCAACTCGGGACTTTTATACATAGAGGGTGTTTCCGAACTATGTTCCAAAACTTCAAGGTATGATTCCTTGGGTAAAAATAAGTTAAAAGGTTTCTGTGAACATGTTCTAAAATGCCGTTTGTCATCCATTTTGTGTTTTTTACAAAAAACATTATATTTTTGGAAATAAATTAGATATCGAGTCCAAATTTGGTGTATATAATTTCGATGTGACCTTTTATCAATGTACCAAAAATCAGAACTTTGTTTTGTATGTTTACAAAATGTATGTTTTCTAATTATTGGAAGATTTGATTCTGTAAGAAATATCTGGAGAGAGCAGGACAATCGTTCATGCTTCCGTGAGTCGACGGATGACCTTGCAAGACAGATTAACTTTGCAATTATACAGTTGACGTCTGCACTTATTTTTCTGATCAACTGAACAGATTTCCATGGAAATTATCAGTTCAGGTATGCAGATGTGGTGAAAAATCCTGATGGAAAATTTTTTCGATGTATGATAATTATAATTATTTCGCAATTTTCTTTATTCTGGAGATTCACTCTTTGAATTGGGTAGGCCTGAATATAGCCTCTACATTTGCAGATAACAAAAAACAACAATAGTTTCAAACAACTACTAATGCTATGAATTGTATAAATGATAATTCTCCACACAAAATCACCATTTTTTGAAGTTTATACCTCGGCGGATCGTCCAGCACAATCTCATCCATCTCCCCAGATCTCACACACCTGCTCTTCCTCCAGTAATCTTCAGTTTACTCTCCTCGCCTGCACATTCTCCTGAATTTTAACCTTCTATCTAGTTTATGACTTATTCTCTCTAATCCTCTACTAGGCATTCTGATTTCTTCCATCCTTATTACTGCCCAAATCATTGCAAACGTTTCCCTTCATTGTTTCTTTCAGCGATTAAATTTTGAGCCGATGGTTTTCATTGCTTAGTCATCCCTCTAACGATTTCTCTTACTAGATCTTCTGAACTGATCTTCGAAACGTCCGTATATTAAAATTGGTTGATTTGATAACACACTTTTTGTATTCATTGTTTTGGCTCCTTTCCCTTAAGTCCCATCGCCATAAAACTATCTCTTCTTTATGAATAGTAATCTTGCTTCTTAGGTTATTGACCCCATTCTTCCCTTCCTGAGTTGTAGAACACAAAACAAAAGCAAATCCGTAAAGTTATGAGCAATCAACTTAAGATGATGTGGACTGTCATAAATTGGACCTTTAACGACGAGATATCCTCATGGTCTTAGGTATCGTGAGTAAAGGTGTAGCAATCCGATCTACACCTAAACTCCTTTCTTTCATCTTTCCTATGAGGTATCTCTTGACCAACTCTTGTTCTCTTTCGACCCTGACGCTACTAGAGTATTCGAAAGGTGGGGTTTTTTTTGTGTGCTCTTTTCTACATTGTTCATAAACCAATGATGACTGCAAGATCTTTAAACAAGGAAAGAATCAAAATGCATCGAACTGCGTATTATACAAATACAACAATAATTTAAACAATCAATAATTGTTTTGTGTTATTTTATTCTATTCTCATTCAGGCATCTTTACAAGTGGTTATAATTAAGTTACACATTTAACTATAATATTTAATGATGTCATTGCTGCAATTTGCATTAGGGTTTCAACATTTCTTCTTATCTAGTTTGCTATCTTTCACGAACCTATTTTCTAATTTCGTCCAGCTTTCCTATCACCATATTTAATATCAGGCCGAGGTCGACAAACTAGCAGTTACATTAAACATTGCACAAACTCACACAGCCATCCACAATCGAAATACTAATCAAACAAAACTTTGCAAATAATATCGTAGTCAGTAAGAAATTGATAATCAACTTAAGGTCGATTTTTTGTTTTTACCTACAATTCACGAAGAGAAATGGAGACTAATACGTTTTATTTCGGTACTTAGGGGCACAAAATTTGATCAAAATCGTTGTAACAAATAAAATTTTGAGTTGTCGAAAATATAAAAGGTTCCTAGATATGGTTAAATTATGCCTACAAAACAAGTTTCATTAAAATCGGTCTAATCGTTTAGTGGTGTAGAGCGATAGACAACATTCTCAAAGCCACTTCATTGAACTCAGATCTGAGCGACCCGTTGACCCATCATACAAGTCTTTCTATATGAAGTATTTGTGAGAAAGTAAATAACTCTTGTAAATCTTAGTTTGGTTTTAACATGAGTATCGTCATAAGTAACCAATCCTTCCTTTAAGCGTCTTTAATAAAAACCCATTGGTATCTTTCTCACATAAGCTTTACTAAAATACTATTTGTTTTGACGAGATTGTAACAGATGAAAGTACAATTACTGTAAGTAGATATTCAACAAGGAGCGAGTGGATGGCCATACGCACAACCTACTAGTCAAGGCCGAGGTGACACGAGCGTAATATAGGGAGTAAAGGCATTGTTCAATCCCCCTCCCTCCTCTTGTTTCCGAATCAATGACATGTGAAGGCTACGTTTGGTGGCCTGATATCAGTAAGGGATGCGTTAGTGAGAGATTAGAAATACCAAAAATTAAACTTGTATGAGTAAAATCTGAACTAGTTTTTACGGCGGATGCACAAACAAAAATATTAATAAGTATTACACATTAAAGGTTTTTAATTTGTTATGACAGCATAAAATGTATTCCTACTTTATATTCAATCCGTGAAAGTGTAGTTATTTACATAAGTGGGAAAATATTTTCTTTTCAAATACATTCTTTAAGGCTTTACACCCTTCGTAGTTTACTTATAGGAGCAATCCCGAGGGACCTAGCTGGAGCTACACCTTTTTTTCAAGGTAATGTAATCTTGGGTTAGATCTCTCTCTTTCATCTTTCCTCTTGGATCTCTTTTGACCAACTTTTGTTCTTTTCAAAATTGGGTCTTTATTTAGTTTTTTCATATGGTGATGATGATGGAGAATTTTTTCGCCTTTAAACAACAAGGAAAGTTAAGGGTCTGTAAACCCAACCTCCATCTTGGATTCAATAAAGAATAGTGTTATACTCAAGAACAAATTACATCAATAATAATTATTATGAGTTTGTCGTCCAAGTGACCCTCCAGGCCTCACTTTAGTGAGTACGGGCTTGGCAATCCCGAGAATGCCTAGCTAGTTCTACATCTTCATTCATGTAAGTTTTTTCCCATCAAGTCTCTCTTGAACAACTTTTGTTCTTTTCTTCTTTATTTTATAAAGCGATGATTACTGAAAGTTTTTCGACTTAAAAAAAAAGACATTAAAGTGAGTGGATGCTGTCCTATGAAATTTGATTTTACTCCTACTAGTCTTAAAGTGCTAGTTACATTCCCCTTATTTTCGTTTTAAAAACGAAAATCCTGTTGGTCATCATCGCCTTATAGACAATAAAGAAAAGACATATAATAAAGACCCCTATTCCTTTAATACCACCAGGGTCGAAGGAGAACAAAAGTTGGTCAAGAGAGACCGGATTACTTGGGATTACTACACCCTGTACTCACCTTAGTTGAGCCCCGAGGGGGAACCTTAGTTACACAAACCGTCAACATATTGTAACAACATAACCTAATTTTTCAAAAAGTTGTGTACATTAATCATACCACATTTTATAGGTTTATTTTGCGAATCCTTAAAGTATCTTAAAAATTTAGGATATTAAAAAAATTACATTATCTTTAAGATTGTTGTATTAAATAAATTCTTCACAAATCTTGTCGTTTCATATAGTCGTATAATAAGCTCAAAATGTTTAAAAATGACACAAACAAAATGAGCGTTGTTAAAATACTCTATATTTACTCTCCATTAATCTGTGACGTTCTAAGAGATGACATCAATATGTCTAGTTAGACTTAATGGGGTGTCTGGTGTCTGCATTGTTTTCTTGGAATCTTCTTCAAATATTTATTTAAGTTGAAAGAAAATGTAAAATAAATTTTAGTTCATTTTTGTTTTATAAATAACGTAATTTTATAAAATGCGATTATTGTACCTATGATTCATAAGAAAGCTTATTTTTTACACAATCGTTGAAATTGATATAATAAGTCAAACATAGTTCTCAATTATGAGACTATCGAAGTCTAGTTTCTTATTTTGTTGATTACTCCTATGATCTGACACTTCACTTTTTTTTATGTTTACAATATTTACGTATATTTGCCTACGCTAAAACTAATTTAGTTCCTAATCTTTTTTTCCCCTCTAATATTTTACGGTAGCTACTTGTAAATTTGATTTTCAACTGTCAAAATACAAAACAAGAAAACAAAATAAAATAGACCGTATAAAAGATTTTTTTTTAGATTAAAAATCTAGTTTTGTATTAACTATTTTTTTTTTTTTTTTTTTTTTTTTTTACTATCTATAGCGATATAACAAAATAAGTTATAATTTATTGTTCAAACTATTTAATTAATTTATAAAGTGTGAAGATTTTGCTTTGTCACAACTGATAAAAGTGACCTTGTTCCATTTAAAACATTGGACATAATATTTAAAATATCAATTTATATAATGAATTAACAATTTAGGTCAAGGGTACTACAGAATCGAATGATTTACACTTTTTCGAGTTTTATTGCAAGAGGTTCTGATCAGTGATTTTGTTAACACATTCGATCGCCAAACTAAGGACAAATTTTCGATAAAAAAGATGAAGAGTAGGCTGCGTGCTTCAGTATGGTTTTGTCAAAGATCAATGTGCTAAATGAAGCCGCCCCACACACCCCTTTTAATCTGTCCGATGGGTTCAGAACAAGGGACTACCCTCGGCTGCATCCAAATAAAAGCAGTCATTTAAGTTTAAGTTGTATCAGTCTTTCCCCTCTGTTTCTACAATCCATCAAAATATGTGATACAAACATTTTTTGGATAAGGTAAAAAATGTCCCGTGAATGTTATTGAAGTCCATTTATTTGGATTTGGTTTAGAATTTACAGCTTCAATTTTTAACTTTTTAGCAATTTTCAGAAAAAAACTAATTTTTTTCCTTAGCTTTTAAATCGTTTTCTGATTTGTTTCATTGATATTAATTCATCTTCTAATAAATGGTTAATGAAACACTTCCCCAACAAGAAAACATAAAAACAAAAATCGATGTTTTAAATACTAATTCGGCTTCTACAATAGTTACATGTACATCATTGTAACAATAGAAGATGTTGCGCAGGTAACAACTGAAAACGATGACTTAATCATATTAAATGTTGAGCTTGACTTATGAGACAAATTATACAGTATAACAAACACAGAACACAATTATCACAAAAAATACGCCTTAGTATCAGACGCGTTTCAACGACAAGGTTGTCCTGAGTTATAGTTTGATTGGTGTAGCTCGTGTATCACTGAAGAGGACGACCTTGTCGTTGAAACGCGTCTGATACTTAGGCGTATTTTTTGTGAGAATTGTGTTCTGTGTTTGTTATACTGGATGACTTAGTCATTGAAGTACCGTTTTGTTGGTGTGTTTTATTGTTTGAGAATTTCACATAAAATTTTCTCAACCTAAGCGTTTAAAAATATATTAGGAATTCATTTTACTTCAACTTTATTTTATTGTTATTGAAGACATTTTAAATTTGCATTTGTCTGTTTAAAAATGTATATAAATTATTCTAAGAAAAAAATTATTACCGTGAATGCTTCAAAAATATATTTATTTTATTAAATAAATTATGAGTGAATTTTTTTAGGTAACATCTAACCTGAAAATAATATATACTTTTAAAACAATTAACAAAAACTAAAATAACGTAAAGATAGAAATATATAATTGAATAGAACTTGTGTGCCGCCTAGAGTGCAGCTGATTGAAGGGTGGACTGAAACCTACAGGGGTGCAGGGGGTGTCTGGTGGTCTCTCATATTAATTTATATGCATTATTTTTTTTAACTTTTAACTCATTACTTATTGCTAGTAATACTGTTGAAATATAAATTTATCAGATAGTTAGAGTTTATGTTTTCATGGTCTCATTGTTGGCCGTGCAACAAAACTTTACATTTAACCTGATTATTTGATTTTAGATTTTTGATTCAGGTCGGGTGCATTTAGAAGATTTTTTTTAAAAAATTGCTCAGACATATTCGCAATTGGTAAACACTATGAGATGAAATCATCTTTGTGATTGGTAATAAAAAAAAAATCTCTTACATTTGAGGGTCTGATGTTGAGAGACATCATGTCTATAATAAATTAACGCTATTAAAAATTACCAAGTTAAAAATACTACTACCATCAAGTTATAGCTATGAATAATAGGAATTGCTAATACCATTCTTTGATTAACAAATATTCAAAATATGATCCCTGATTTGAATTACTAATTTAGTTTTACGTAATGTTCACCGCACAAAACAATTTGTATTGTAAAGAGTTTTTCTCAATTTTGTTTTACAATATTACCGGTAAAGAGTTCAGGCATTATCCCGGTTATCATTGAATCATACAAGTCTAAATAAACAAAACTAAGTGTTCAAATAATAATTAAAGCAATCTATTAAGTAAGCGGGAGATAATAATCACTGCAAACTGTTGGATAGGCTACAACAATGCATATTGTAACAGCAGTAGTCTACCTTCTAGGCGTTTCAGAATTATTTGATATAGATTATTGCAAAATGTAATGCGGTGATGACCAAAAGGTGTTCCTTTTTACTTCACTGCCCCCCCCCACAACATATTAGATTTATCACCTTTACGAATAAAATTTGAATCTTTGTACTAATGTCATTTATTTCAGAGTTATAATTTAAATCCATTTTCAAAGATTAAGCTATCTTCATAGAATGGTTAGATGTAAGATGATGTAAGGTTGACCCAGGAGCTGAAAATTTTTATTCACTAAAAACATAAGTTATACATGTAGAAACAATGTTTAAGTGTTAAAAAAAAAATTCGGATGGTCCTTACCTGTAATTAGTGCCGATAAATTTTTGGAGTCATGAACTCTAGCCGTAGTTTTGGCTCGGCGCAATAGTAGAAGGCGCCTGCTGCGACGCAACACGCACCACAACCCACGCGACTGAATCGCACTATTCACTTGAACACTAAATATTGTTGAGTTATTTTTATTTTATTAAAAAAAAACAGATAAAAACACTTTTGCTCTGTTGAATGTTAGTCTGTAACATTAGACTCGAAACCAACTAAGGGAACAGACTGAAATATCAACAGACCAATGAGTAACCAAAACATAAAGAAATCTTCTTCAAAAACTTCGAAAATAAACAATTATTTTCTACTAGAAACGTAAACCACCCTTCTAGATAAGAGACATAGTGTTGATAAACTGATAAACAATTTGACAGCGAGCATGTGGGATCGCCCTCCCCCCCCGCACCATCGAGGGGTGGGAACCGAAAACTGACCATAGTGCGAGTATTGTAAGGGAATAGACAAACTCGAGACAAGTTTCATTCATTTATTTCCAGTGGCTGAGACCAAGTATTCCTTTGAATACAACATTAGACTTTGGAGTTCATGAACTCCACCCTAACTGAATGTGTTAAAGACTGCGCACTTCTGGTAATTTCAAGGACAGTATGCCGTAAAGCGTGATCCTACCACCACAATAGCACATTCTGAAATGAACCACAAAACTAAAACTGTTCGCCCAACATATTGAAGGCTTACTTTATTGTATTTACTTATGTATACATTCAATGGTAATACACGAAAAATGCAATGCCACCAACCGAGCATCGAAACTGCGTAATCTATGTCAGTACGAGAGTCTATGAAATAATCTCATTTTGTTATCTGAGTTACGGCGCTCTCCTCTTACGTTTATGTCGATGGATAAATGGTAGGATTTATTTAAAAAAGGGAAACATTGTAGCTTTCTTATCTATTAAATAAAATACTGTTTAGAAATATGATACACAAGTGTGAGTATGTGTGCGCCCAAGCTGATAGCATTTTAATCCCACGGAGTTATAAATAAAACAAAAATATTCAACAAGTGAGCCTTACTCGATAATAGATTATGTACGATAAAGTTTAAATTATTAGAATTTAAAGCAGCATCATGTTCGATTAATTATGTATGATAATTAGTTGGTCCATGACGTTTATCATTTATAGCCTTTATACTTGGCGTCTGAACCCTTGGCTACCTGCGAGCAGCCGGAACCGTCCCCCCGTCGCTCCCTTCCTCACCCAGCTGTTTCAGTGATGAGTCACCTACTAGCGTTAACACTGCACTGTTTAACTTTTTTATGGGAGACACAATATTAAATTTTTTTCAGCATAGTTTAAATGTTTAGCAAAATATAAGCAAATTGATACCAAAACACGACGCTATTCCGTTTGTAAAAGCCGCCAGTAGAAAGCTCTTTACACAGCTACTATTTGCATAATCACATACTTATTATTTACATGTTTACGTACTATTTACATACATTTGTGTCGTGTTTGGTATCAATTTGCTTATATTTTCCTAAACATTTTAACCATGCTGAAAAAAATTTAAAATTGTGTCTCCCATAAAAAATTTAAACAGTGCAGTGTTAACGCTAGTAGGTGATTCATCACCGAAACAGCTGGGTGAGGAAGGGAGCGAAGGGACGGTCCGGGTCCAGACGCCAAGTTACTGTATACAGATAATAAATATTATTATTTAAACAGTAATATTTTTTATGGCATATCATAATGTAAATATAATTTATCGAGATTATGTAAGATTATTATATCGAAGCAATGTAAGATTATTATTTCTCGTTTTTTCTGTGGTTTGCTACCCTTACGGCCCTTGGGGGTGCGTAACTCACCGGATGAATCCCTAAGAGAATGAACACAGACAATTTTCCTTTCTGAATAATGCGTTCACAATATTATCCACCCAGACGATTTTTTTAGTTTTAACAAAACAAAATTATTTTCTGAAACATAGTTGTTGGATGCCATAATGGTACTTATCTAACCCCACCATACACTGGAGCAGATTCTCTATATGTAAAGTCCAAAAATTGGTTAAATTGTATTGGTAGAGCAAGGGGTCTTTATTCAGCAGGGTAAATTTCTTTAGTTGTTACACAGGTTTTCTGAGAAGTGTAATTGTGTATATCACTACTTTCTTGACGGTGAAAGTTTCAACTTACTTCGCTCGTACCAGTGTCTCGGCCCTGATGGACATCGAAGCTATACATAGTGAAGAAGCCTCCAGTCGCTTCGGAGCGCTAGTGTCTAGACTCGGCCCTGCCGGATTTCACATATACGACTATCACATCTTTGGGTGGCGAGGATTCGAAATAACATCCTACAGATGTGAGCTTTGGTGCCATTACATGTATAAGTGATTTAGTGTTTTATAAGTTGAATAACACTAGAGCCATGGACAAAAACTGTTTAAAATGGCCGCTTTTTGGTATTTCAGTTTTCTAAATTTCAATATAGTTTTATATGAGCACTCTATAGTACCCTACACCAAATTTCATGTTCATATATTGATTTCTGTAGCCGCTATCGTACTTACGTGCAAACGACGACGACCTTGAGGCAATGAAATTTGAAGATAGGTAAAAAACTGCAGTCGAAATTTTTGAAGATTTACCAAACTTACCCTGAATTATAAGTATAAAAACAAATCTAAATGTTCATTTCATTTACAACACATGAGTGTATTTTTCTTCCATTAAAATTAAAAAAATACATACAACTAAACTAGTAAAATAACTGTACACTAATTAAGCATTTAACAAATTTTTCTCAAAACAAATCCAGGTGTTAAAACGATGATAACAATTATGTAAAAGAAATTAATGGTTTTTGTTAAGAGAGAAATCTAGACCACTGCAAAATATAGGTTAGACTATTACAACACTATTGTTGTAATTGTAACCTACCTTCCCGGCGTTTTATAGCTCCTTACTTGTCACAACACAGAGTAGACTATTCCGGAATAACATAGTTTCCCACACATAAATCTACACAGAAAAATCCACGGGTATGCAACGAATAAACATAGCAACGTCAAAATGTTACTTTTTTGAAGTGTAGGCCTACATCTATTCTTGAATCAGCTGTGTAATATGAGATCAGTATTTAGTGGAATCTAATCCACTCTATTTTTAAAGTTATTAAAATAAAATGGATTGTTTTTATTATTGGAATCGATTATTTGGACTTTTGTCATTATTTTTGTACAAACATAATACACAACGTTTCGAGAATATGGAACCAATTCTCATTGTCAAGTGATAAAAGCTATAATAAAAAGTTAAGAGCTTAGACACTTAAGAACATTGTAGAAACTTAAAATTAATGATCTAATAAAGAACATAAATATACCTAATGGACTAGGTCTGAATTGTTAAAATAACTAAAAACTGTAAAGTACGTAATCAGGAGAAATTACACAGTGTGACCAACATAAGGGAAAGAAAACATCAAATTTACTCCAAGATATATTATAAATAAAAACAAGGGTATCTGCAACAATTGGGCAGTAGTCTAAACTGGATTCAATATTTTGTTTCCTCTTTTAAACATTTAAGGCTCTGCCTTCACCTTCGCAATGTTGGATTCGAATAATGTTAGACTTGAGAAGTTGTACAGATATCAATTTTTATCTCAAAATTATCATTAAGGATCATTTTAAAGGTCATGAACACGAATGTTTCCTTTTATTAAAAACAAGGATATCTACATTAGTTTTTTGAGAAAATGGAGCCAAGGTTTCTAAATCTAATTTTAATTTATTTTATGAATTATTGAATAATATTAGCAAAATTTTTTAAATGGAAAACATTTAGTGTTTTATTATCTTTTGAAATAAATAATTGTTCATTGCCTAACAACAGAATTCATGAAATATTTTACACAACGTCAATGTAAAATATTCACAGTTTTGATTGATTTATTATATCACTGTACAGTACATTTTATTCAATTATTATTATTAGCCAACTCGATATTTATGTTTCTTTGCTATGACAAACTAACAATGAATTATATGAATAAAACATTTTATTTGTGTAGAAGGAATATTGCTACACATAAGTTATATGTTTGTTTGTTTTTTTAAAGTTTTTATGTTATGTTTTAGCAATTTTCTGTAAATTCTCTTTCATAGCAATAAATACAAAATAATTTGTACTTTAAAAAGCGATGGTTTATTTCTTTAAAAGCGATTATTTTAAAAATCAGAGTCATAAAAACTTACAGGTAATAAATTTGATCAAAATCGGTTGATAAACAAAAAAAGTTGAAATTATGGACATTAATTTGGTTAAATCCTGAAACCCTAGAAGTGGCATATAGCTTGGACCGAAATGTGTCTGGACAGGTTATCGGCTCGCCGAACAGTAGAAATCACCTTTTTTTCTTTTTTTTTTTCTTTTTCCTAATTTAACATTTACCCAAGTAAAACCATCGTACCGCAGTTATTTTTAACCCATTTTAAAGCTAATGTTCTATAGATTCGTAATCATACAATCGAAATTCAAAAAAACTGTATAAATAAATATTTAATTAAGAAGCTGGTATAATTTCAATGTCAAATATGTTAGTAAATTTGAAATATGGTCATAAAATACGCATGAATAATAATAATTATTTTTATTTAAAATGACTGAGATACAAACAAGGTTTGGCAAAGGTTAAAAGTTTTCATCTCTACTCGTACAGAAATTACCTAGGGGTTGCACGACTTTTTTCCACTCTATATAATATATTAGCTTCGATTATTTTTCTTTTATACAAGCTTTCCCCTGATGTTAACTTTACCTCTTCCCAATAGAAAGTAAGAGTTTCGGACGAAATCTGCTATTCTCGATTTATCAACTAGATCTAACCATGTATTCTTTTTATATTTACCAATTCTTATATTTAGTATTCCTCTTTTTATTTATTTATTTATAACCTACTACGGTGTTACTTTTCTGGTAATATAAAATACTAAAGTTTTCCCCTCTTTTTGCATTATTTGTTCATCTGTTCCTTGATGGTCTAATTAAACACACTTTCATACTTCAGTGCCACACACATTCACGATCAATATTGTTCCTGAGTTTCATTTATTGCTAAGGTTTTGTCCGACACTCTTTTTTTAATTATTAAAGGCTGTATGTATTTTATATTTCCTAGCAACGCGTTTAACTTTTTCCGATAATCCCAGCACTTAAGGGATAGTCATGAACGCTAAGGGTTTATCATTCTCTTTGATGTTTTTGTTAGTAACCGATTTATTACATTTTGATATTATGGGTTGATGATATCCATGGATTATTCCTAACATGAATATGCTATCTTTATGCTATCTTTACTAGAACCATTATTTTTAAAGTTTTTTAGTGGGTACATTAGTGAACAAATTTTCAACATCAAAGTTAATTAAAACTATCATCCTTATTTAGATTTATTATTTTCTTACTATAGTGATTACAGGCTTGGCAATCCCGAAGCACCCTACCGTAGACTTAGGTTAAATCCCTCTCTTTCACCTTTCCTGTCATGTCTCTCTTGACTAACCTAACCTAACCTAACCTAACCTTACTATAGTGATTAGAGGCTTGGCAATCCCGAAGCACCCTACCGTAGACTTAGGTTAAATCCCTCTCTTTCATCTTTCCTGTCATGTCTCTCTTGACTAACCTAACCTAACCTAACCTAACCTTACTATAGTGATTACAGGCTTGGCAATCCCGAAGCACCCTACCGTAGACTTAGGTTAAATCCCTCTCTTTCATCTTTCCTGTCATGTCTCTCTTGACTAACCTAACCTAACCTAACCTAACCTTACTATAGTGATTACAGGCTTGGCAATCCCGAAGCACCCTACCGTAGACTTAGGTTAAATCCCTCTCTTTCACCTTTCCTGTCATGTCTCTCTTGACTAACCTAACCTAACCTAACCTAACCTTACTATAGTGATTAGAGGCTTGGCAATCCCGAAGCACCCTACCGTAGACTTAGGTTAAATCCCTCTCTTTCATCTTTCCTGTCATGTCTCTCTTGACTAACCTAACCTAACCTAACCTAACCTTACTATAGTGATTACAGGCTTGGCAATCCCGAAGCGCCCTAGCGTAGACTTAGGTTAAATCCCTCTCTTTCACCTTTCCTGTCATGTCTCTCTTGACTAACCTAACCTAACCTAACCTAACCTTACTATAGTGATTAGAGGCTTGGCAATCCCGAAGCACCCTACCGTAGACTTAGGTTAAATCCCTCTCTTTCACCTTTCCTGTCATGTCTCTCTTGACTAACCTAACCTAACCTAACCTAACCTTACTATAGTGATTACAGGCTTGGCAATCCCGAAGCGCCCTAGCGTAGACTTAGGTTAAATCCCTCTCTTTCACCTTTCCTGTCATGTCTCTCTTGACTAACCTAACAAACCTTGATGCTTGGGCTAGGTGATTTATTTATTTTATCTTATTTATGACCGAGAGGGTTTTCGCCTTTAAACAAGTTTTTTCCTACTAGTGGTTTCTTGATTACGTAACAGTTTTAGTTATTTTGACGGCTCAGATATGGAGTTCTAATTTTAGGTTACTAATTCTAGTTTTTAACATAGGCCTGAGATACTAGGTGTTTAGTTTTACGTTCTAGGTTTTGTCACTGGATAACGAGAGTTTACCCATAATCTTGAAACGTCGTATTTTTTTAAATAAAAGATGACACAGTCCGAATTAACTAAACTCATACGTTTTTACTTCCGTAATGCTGTCTTCATATTTCCGTTTAATTTTGAGGTTATGTTTACACTTTTATGATTTTGAGGTTCATTTTCATTAAAAACTTAGCTATTCAATTAAAAATAATAATATGTTTTCCTGAGCTATTACAATTATATATATTCTTACACGGATGCATTGCGGGTTGCTTGCAATGTAATTCCAAGGAAGAAGAGAATGTATACATTTTGTTAGTTTTGATTCCATTTTAAATTCAAGTATTTTAATGAAAGTGTACAGAATTTTGAAGAGAAGAAGGTCTTATTAAAGGATACGAATTGGTGTTTACTGAGCGATTATTGCACGGCAGCATGACGGTATGAATATTATTTTATACAAGAATTTAACAACCAATGTAGTAACTGTAAAACAATTGTGTATTGTTTAAAATAATAACAATTGGAAAGGTTTTAATTATAAAAGTAAATAAAATTGCTAGGACGAGTAATGTGTGGTGGAATAAGGTTGTTTTTGTTATAGTATTATTATTAATTTAGTAACAATATTACAATTTCGAATTTAAATAATAAACATTAAACCAAATACAATGCATTATTATTAATAATAATATGTTTGTCATTGCTTTCTTTGGCGTAAATAATAGGAAGTGAATCTCGAAGTTGGGCTATTAGGTTTTCCTTATGATAGATTATTATTTTAGACTCCAAGGGATGTACAGTAGGAAAAAAAATTATAAAAACTCACATCTCATCTTAGAGTGGTAAAAGGGATCACCATTGACCTCGAGCCATTATAAACATTTAATTCCATTAGAGTAAAACTATTTCAGGAATCCATAATGTTATTACAATATTATATTTGTACAACATGTAAACAATTCGTTGCCCAGGAAATGAAGAAGTAAAGGTTGAATAATAACGTTCAAAGAATGTGTCTTCAAATTTAATTGAAACTTGGGTCGCACCCCACTTTAACAGGTTGACTCAACTTAATTGCTATTTGGAGTAAAACATTTTATTAACCTTAAAATCTAATATAATCTTTTTACTTTTATCCCATCGGCAATTCTAAAACAAAACACATCTTACTCTATTTTATACACACACTTTCTCTCTTTTCTTCTCACGTTCATATACTCTATACTATATTACTTTTCTTACTATCTATTTAGAAACAAAATAATTGACGCCATCTTGGAACTTACCCATTCCTATCATACAATGAAATATATAAGCAGATCATCTAAATCTAATACTCAAAAGTTGGTTTCTTGGGCCTTCTAGAAAAATGCTAATCGTATTTTGTAGATCAACACTCTCTCCTTGTTGTTTGTAGGGTAACTTACTCTCCAGTAGGGTAAGTTTGTTTAAAACACTTGTTTCCCATTCTTCCTGAACCTAACGATTGTGCTAGCCTAGTAGATGTAAAAATTAATTTCGATAAAACAAACTATATATATTTTAAGTTAATCAACAGTAATGCAGAACTCATTATAATGCTGGAAGATAACGTAGTAGAGGAGGTGGATTCTATAAAATATCTAGGTTTAGTCATTGATAATAGACTAACTTGGAGGTGTCATGTGGATTACATGTAAAAAAATATGTTCAGCGATTTTCATTTTAAGAAATCTTAGGAGCATTGTAGCCTATACTATGAGCTTGTTCATCCATACCTGAATTATGATTTTATGGGGTGATTTATCAGTTCACCAAGTGGAAAGGTTTTTATATTGTAGAAAAAGTCAACACGACTTGTCTCTCTGGAATAAATAACTCTGAACATTGAGGAATTCATTTCGGAAACTGGGTATATTGACACCCATGCATGTATGTTGTTGAAATAATTTTATTTACAAACTTTAAGTATCATGTCGTTTTGAATATATGTGCATAATTACGGCACCCGATTCGGGAGTTTTTTGCGATTTTGGCAGCACAGGCCGAGCAAATATAGGAAACTAACATCTCAAACTGGTGTGGACCTGTAACTTACTATAAGCTTCCTGAACTTAAAAAATATGAAAAATAATAAAACTTTTAAAAATAGCCTTAGACAATTTTTAATGTCTGAATCTTTTTACTCTGTGAGGGAGTACTTTGACCATGGAAAGTTTTAGGGGCTTCATTTATGCCCGTGACGTCTTTTGCTGGTGATGTAATTTATTTTATATACTTTACACTTAGTAAAGATAATAAAACACAATTTTTTATTTTGTAACATCCAATTTTTATTAGTCTAGCCGACCAATGGTTTCGCCTGCTAAACCCCGTCAATGTATTACAGCCTCGTCATTACCTTCGCAGGCGAAACCATTGGTCGGCTAGACTAATAAAAAATGGATGTTACAAAATAAAAATTGTGTTTTATTATCTTTAAATATGGAATTCCACCAAGAACCTTCGGTCTCAATAGTAATGAAAATTTACACTTAATCTATATAATTTTTAGTACATGGAATGTTTTTTATTTTAATTAAGATAAATTATTCCAACAAGTCATCTGAAACTTTATATTTGTTCAAATGTTATTTATTTAGTTTAATATTTCTCTATTTTATTGTTTATTCATTGTCTGATGCTCTTATTTGTATGAAGGAATTATTAATGTATTGTATGTGTTTTGTATTGTTTTTTTATGTATTGATGTATAGGCTTAGACTTGTTGTATGCACTTGTCAACCACAATTAAATAAATTAAATGAAATGTGTGTATACTAAAAAGTCTCCATTCACTACGCTCGTGTCAGTGTCTCGGTACTAGCGGGCCTAAAGAATGTACATAGAGGAACCTCAACTCCCTATATATTAATGTCGGTGACCCGCCCTGCCGGATCTTGTACAAATACAGATACAGTATTACATTTTCTTAGGAGGTGAAGGTTGGAAATTACATTATTGATAAAAACTTCGTCATTTGTCATTCTAGAGAGATGGGGTTGGTAGCATTACATACAAAATTCAAATCTGCCTAATTTAGTGTGATATGAGTTCAATAACACACGAGTTATAAACATAAATTGTTTAAAACTACCGCCATTTTGATTCATAAATTAAATTTTTCTGAATTTCCATTAAGTTCTACCGGGTGTTTCAGACCACATGGACACTATCTGTAACGCCTAAACGAAACCAGATAAAAATTTTCTTCAAATTAGAACCCCCCCTTTTTCGACCACAAAGAATTTAGTAACATTATTTTCGACACTCCTCAATGACCCAAAAGGGCACTATTGGGGGGCAGGGTGGTGTTTTTGGAAAAATTTCAAATAGAAACATAGGTCGTGTGATACCTTATTTTAAAGGTCTCTCTTTTCTGAACATTTTGGAGCAAAAAATAAAAAAAATTGGTATCTTTTCATTACTGTACATGGTGTGATTAAATATGTTATTTTGAGTTTACAGATAGTGTCCATGTGGTCTGAAACACCCGGTATAGTCTCCTATAAACAATGTCATGTTCCTATTCTAAAATTGTGGTCGCTATTGAGGTTACATACAGATAACAACGACGTCGGACGGATGGCATGTCGAGATTCAGTTTCCTGAGGCCATGAAAACTAAAGTTCAGCCAAAACATTGAGGTAGACTATTTTGCGATTACCAATCTTATGGTATACTTTGTAACTAACATTTAATAAAGTTTAAACTCAGAAATTCATAATTTTATTACTATATTATTTGTACAACGTGAAAACAGTTCGTTGCTCAGGAAATTGCAGCTGTAAAGGTTGAATAATAACGTTCAACGAATGAGCCTTCAATTTTAATTGAAACTTGACTCCGCACCACGCTTAACGGGTTGACTCAACTTAATTGCTATTTGCAGTAAAACATTTTCTTAAGCTTGAAATCCAATTACATCTTTTTAATTTTATACCATCGGTTATTCCCGTTACAATTTGTAGAACAAAACAAATTTTCCCTTATTTTACACACACATTTTCTCTCTCTCCCTTTCCCTCTCACATTCAAATATAGCTTACACTACGTCCTTACGTTAATATGTAATTAGAAAAGAAATCAAAATTGAAGGAGACAATATACACTCTGATGGATCCGAGAGCAAAAATTGACGTTTCAAATAAAATTACCTCCTTCACGTTTATCTTCCTTCTTTTATTTTCTATTTACCTGTTGTACCGGGTACCATATTTTACTGTGAAATACAGTTTCAAATTTTTGTGAAAGTAATTCAGGACTAGTTTTTTAAAATTTATTTACAGACGTTATTTACTTAGTCATTGTACGAAGTGCAGGCTGAGCTTCGTAATTTCAACAAATTGGACCTCAGATTTTAACTTATCTTCACGTTCATAGCTTAAGTAAATCAAAATAGTGATCTTCAACATGGCGTCCGTCCGTTTTTGTTGTCTTCTGTACGCAAGCAATTAGCAGCTACAAAAATAATAATAAAAACATGAAATTTAGTATAATGTGCTCATATAAAACTCTATTGAAATTTAGAAAAATCACATTGAAAATGTCAAAATGGCGGCCATTTAAAACAATTTTTGTTCATATCTTGTGTGTTATTCAACTGGTAACAAACTAAATTTACAGATTTCAATTATTTAAAGATAAATACCAAGCCCTCTAGATCTCGATGATTGCAAATATCGAAGTTTAAAAAATATAATTTCGAAACACATGAGATCACGAGGAAATATGATATTCGTATAGTTCCGATTTCCAGCAGATCCGAATCGCGATACTCTCCTTCAATAGAGCTTTGAACCATGTCAGGGCGTGAAACTAGTGGAGATTTAGTACGAGATTCGTTGTTGAGGACAAGAAACTAACGATATTCACAATTACGAGCTTTGGAAAACCTGTGTAACAACTGTTTTAAACCAACTTAACCGACTATTATATGTAAAACCCGTTGATTTATTAACAGTTTAACATTTCCTATAAGGCTCTAGTAACCAACTTTTGGGCATTAAATTTCGATGATCTGCTTGTATTACATTCTATGATGGGGGGGGGGGGTATACGTACCATGATAACGATCCTAAATTTGTTTTTAAATGTTATTTTACGGATTTTTCTCAAAATTGAATTGTTGATATAGTTCGAACTGTGTAATACTTTGTTGCTTCAAAATAAATTGTTACTTCTTGTGCGAAATGAAATTGATTATTTTTTGCAAAAATTACTTGAAAATAAAATAATAATGTCACCCATTTTGTTGTTAGGTGTAAATTCCCTTCGTTAACAATTTTACAGTACCTTAAAGCAGTACATTAAAAAAGTATATAAATGAGACTGATTAAAATCTATTGTGAAAAAACAGTAGTTTTCAACAGACATTTAGGAAAGTTATAAATGTTAATGAAATGATTTGAATGCATACAACAAGTTTGATAATAATCGTTTCTGAAATAAAAAAGTTATATTTGTTTTTAAGAATCGGATGTAGGCTATGTACTACGTCAAAGGAGATAAACTAGACATACAAATTCATGAAAACAACGCCAAATAAACATATTTATGGGAAGTGGGTTGACAGAAACAGATTATGGAGGAGTTGACATTCATGGCTGCCATTTGATTTTTAAGGATTAAGTATAACTTCTATAACAAAGACTTTAGAAAATTTTGTCATAATTTCGGGTACATGTTCTGAATCCCAATTTAAATATACAATTTTCGTTTTTTATATCGATTTCGATAATAATAAATAATACATATTTTAACGTCATTAATTCAGGCAAATTGACGTCGTAGTCTTCCATACAATTATAGAATATTATGTGACAGGTCAAAGATCGATGTTGAGATTTTCATGAAAATATTCGTTTGTAGGTATGTGAGAAAGTTTGTGCACATTTGGTTATTTAAGTAAATTGAACATTTACTTGTAGAGTACATCAAGTATTTATGAAATGTATTATTATAACATAGAAGCAAAGCATATACTGTTGTAGTTCATTGCCTCTTAGTATACTCACTAACAACCCAATACTCAGATGTGTTAGCTACAGCTGATTACTTAGTTACAGCTTAAACAAGACATGAAACACTTCTCATGGTGTACAAAATAAAATTTGTTTGTTGGGTAAACAAAATTGATGTTGAGTGTTTTAATAGAAATATTCTTTCCGGGATCCTCTTAATATATAAAAGAGGTTTTTGGAATATGTTCGCGTAGTATGGTACACCCTAAATAAGTGAGTGATAAAAAAAAATCATTATGGGAGCCATAACTCTAGGCGTTTTATTATTGTTCTTATAAAGAAAACTTTCTTGGGACTAAATAAATTGATTTCTTAGTTTTTAATAGAATTATCCATATTCGTGTCTCCTAAGTAAAAAAAAAGGTATTGGAGTTGTGTCTCTCTTCCATGCCATAACCTCCATCTTAAATGTCCTAGACTGATTTCAGATTGAAGTTTGGTAATATCTGAAAGTATTTTTTTCACTTTTTAGAAAAATAAAAATTTGAGAACAGGTGTCATTGTGATCTTATCGAAATTGGATATAAGATCGGTTCAAATGTGTTCAATAAGACCCTAAAAAATTATTGTTCGCAATTTAGTACGTGCTTGGCAATCCTGAGGGATCTACTTTCAGTAGTCTTATCATTTCTGTTTACTAACTCTTGTTATTTTTGCTATTAGAGTTTAAAGGGCTATGGGTTTTTATTTTATGCTCTTTTCTTCTCTTTTTTACAAGCGGATGATGACGCAAAGTTTTTTTTTTTTTGCTTTTAAACAACAAGAAGAAAAACACATTTTTTTGTGATTTTACCAGCATTTCAAGAGTTATCGGGAAAACACTATTTATGGAGCTGTTATAAAAAGCCTAACTTATCAAATTCGGCTCAACTGATTTCAGTAAAACTTTAAAATGCGACCCTCCATGTCTCAGTGCCTAGAAAATTGTGTGCAAGCATTTGTGATCGTAGATCTACCAACATTACTTTTAATTTTAGACACATCTATGAAGTAAAAAACTACGGCAAAAAATAATTTTGACAATTGGCTGTTTTCAACGACTTTACCTTAAAGTATTGTTTTCACTCCTAATCATAAATAAATATCATTCAAATTCTCGATAAAAATTTCTGTTTCCTACAAATTATGGTTTGGATGTTATGAACAAATTATTGTTTATGAAGAAATTCCCACCTATTACATCAATTTAAGAGTGAATTTCGCAGTCATATCGACCGAAGTTGAACGTAGAAATAGTGGTAAGGAAACACATAGTGAACAATTTGACTAAATTATTTTCATAATAAATTAAAATTTAAATAACTTTTCTTTCGTATAAAAATTTTGCGTATAAAACAGGATTTCTTGGCCAGCACGAGCTCCCCTTCCCCGAGATAGTGTATTTTTGAAATAAAGAAACATTTTGACGTATAAATCATTTGAAATTTGTATCATTGATCAATCAAAAGACAATCTAATTTGATATTGTTAACTACTTACTACCCAAAACTACTTACCTAGCAAAGAATTTGTTATACTATTACATCAATTTATCTTTACATTTAGATAAAAAAAGTGATAAGATTGTAGATGGGTGGATGGGTCAGTTTCATCCTAAAGAATATTTCTTGAATTTTCCTGCTTCAAAAATATATATTCTTAATGAAAAGGCAAGTTCTGTAATAAATAAAAATCTCATGCAATTTTAGATAATAAATATCGAGGAAAATTACACAGTCTAAAATTTACTTAGCATCTGTCTACCTGGGGCACTGAAGCAATATGTTCATTTCATTGACAGTTGAATTTTATTATGTAAATAAAAAGGATAATAATAGTTGGCTAGAAAACCAATTTAAACGTATGAATAAGGAAACAATTTTACCACAACCTTTGCATATATTAGATTTAAAACGTACAATTTTACACCAATTTATATCCTAACCAATTTTATCCATTTCCATATCAATTTTGTATCAATTGCTTCAAATGAAAACTAGACCAATCAACAATTTTACTAAAAACAAAGTAATGTTTTCTTCTGAAAATGATACCTAATAAACGTTGTTAGTTGTTAGTTATCAAAATGAGCCTTGATATAAAAAAAAATAATGCTTTGTTTCCAGTGAAGTTATTGTAAAATCAATAAATTTGTGATACAAATATTAGGCCTCAAAAATTTTAATCATCACTATTTTTAAATCAGTAAATTTGGTTTTTTTAATTGGGTTTAATAGGGTTAAATTGGTTTTTTTTAATGAAGTTATGGGCAATACATTTTATTAATTTTTACAAAAAATTATCAAAATTTAAAAATATTTTGATTCTAAGCTAATCTTTGATATCATAGACAACTACTGAGAAAGATAATTTCCATACTTTTCACAATAACTCAATTATCTTTTGAACTACAGGAAAGGATTTTTTTTTGTTTTTTGTAAAGCTTTAAACAGTCGCCATTTAAAAATTTTATGAATAAAAAAAAAAAATTAGAAAATTTCGGAGATCCAAGTACCGGTAAGTAAGACATTTGACAAGTTTCATAACAATACCTTGAAGTGTTTATGAAATATTAGTTTAAAAAAAAAAAAAAAAAAAAAAAAAAAAAAAAAATAGCAGATTAAAGCCGAAATCGACAAAAGTTACTAAACACTTTTGACTTATTTTTACATGTAGAAACTGGTTCTGCATATCTTGCTACGATTTTTCGATACACCCTGTATATTTCCCAGTAATAAAATTCACATGGGGTGATTCAAGAAGACAGAGCAATACTTTGAAAACTGATTCTAGAACTAAAAATAAGAAAAAAAACTTGATATGAACATAGGTCCGGACACGCTTTATTTTCGAGTTACGGCTAGCGAAAGATTTTGCTCTGATTTCTTCTCCAAGGGTCAAATTATGTCATACTGAAATTCCAGGGACCCAAATGTAAGGATAAATTTGATGTTTTTATATTGTTTTTTAGTTGAGAAATTGAAAAAATGGTCCCAGAACTGTACTTAAAGCACTTCTCGAGAATATTGGCATAAAACACAAAAATTGTAGTAAAAAACCTACTTTTTAGGTTAGGCATAAATTTACTTTGTTAAATTGTCAATTGATAATCAAATAAAAGTTTTAAACCAAATTTGTAGAGAATTTAATTTTGAAGAAAGTGATCTAAATAAATTCAATAGAAAACAAATAAAAGTTGAAGAATATTGACTTTTATTAAGAACAAACCAGATTAATTTTTAACAGATTGAAAAAACTTTTTCATTATGTAGAAAATAACTGGAGGAAGCAAGAATAATCACTGTAGTTTATGATTAAATGCTGCTTACAAGTAGTACTTCGTTTGGTTTATAAATCATTTTCAAAAATTCCACCATTGTGATCAACACACTTTTCAACTCGTTTTACTAGATTTTGTGTTGCCAGTCTAATAGTATCTTTCTGTTCCTTGAATGTAGTTCAGAGAATGCGAGCAATTAGTTCATCGCGTGTGTCTACTTTTTGCTTGTAAACCTCATTTTCATACATCCCCACAAACAATAATAATGGAATGAGGTTTGGGGATCTAGATGGCCAATTAACCCGGACCTCTGCATCCTGTTATATTATTTGTTTTCTCAAAAGAAAATTACTTTGATGTGTACACTCCTTTACAAGGCCCTTTTATCACAGTGAATGCAACACCTTTTCAACGAATGACTCTCGTGCTGGTATTTTTAGGGAAATGGTTTTATTTTGATTAAGGTATATAAAAGAGCGAAAACACACACACACTCAAAATAAATAAATTTACTGCCTAACAGGACAGCATATCAGCTGCATGGCGAGTACTTAATTTGTGTAGGCCACATGTTTTGATAATATTAAAAGTATTAATTAATTAATAGCAGTAATTTTCAAAAGAAAAAAAATTATAGAATAAAGCGATTTCTAGGAACTGTAACATAGATGACTAGATAGTTTTACTGTTTTATTCCTGTGATAGTGCATACCTTTGAAATCTGTAAAAAGATTCCAACAATCCACTAATGGTATTGTAGTGATGGGTTAATCTTATTTTCAAATCAGTGAATCATAATTCAGGTATTTGTTAAACTATTTACATTTAAGGAAATACATATTTATATGCATACGATTATTGAGTTAATTACTTTGTAATTAATTATTGATTTTAATACTAAAGTCCTATGGAACGATGAATTTCAATGAAAACTGGTTGTATAATTAATTAAGGTCTATTTGATATCAACTTACTGATCTGAAAATGATAAATATAAAATATTTCCAAATATTTTTGACCTTAGATGCACCACATTTTAATTTTGTTACAAACATTAGATTTGTGTGTTTCAACTCTTCTAAAATATAACCCAAACACCTGAACTAAAAAGTTACTTCTTAAACTTAATTATTATTTACACCAAGAACTTTACATTGCATTGACTTTTTAATTTCAAATTAGAAGATTATAAAAATATTTTGAGGACCTATGTAGTTGAAGATTGTTCAAAAATATGTTTTTTTCTATAAACGACTCTTGTAATTTACATTTGAAATAGTTGTGTATCTCCACTTAATACACTACTATACAGAATTAAATATATGCAATATACTATAAATATGTATTTATTGAGTGAGTTTCCAATAACAATTGCAAAGTTACTATATTTTCATTAAATTTGCTCCAAACGTTCTTTTTTACAATAGTTTTAAGAATGCGCTGTATCAGAACGAAAATAATTTGTGCAGCTACTTGCAATTTTACCACTTTATTATCAAAATGTAAAGACAAACTAATGTAATAGGCCAGGAATTTGTTCATAACATTCAATCTTTTGTAAAACACAAATTTTAAATTGTGAATATATATAGGAGGAAAATATATACTGAGATTTAGTACACCAGTTTGAGTTTAAAATTATTAAATTAACCAATACTTTATTAAAATAAAGTTGATTTTCAGAAATTAAACCTTTTATTACAGCTCCATGATTTTTTTATCGGTTTATAACAATGAATACATTTGTAGGTTAGAAGCTAGATTTTAGAAAAATTTGATCAAAATCGATGGAACCGATTTTGGCAAATAACACTAATATTCTAGTTATTAAAAAAAAAACCTCGAGATATAGTTAAAATATCCTCACATAGAATATTTGACCAAAATGGTTTACTGGTGTTGTAGAGCATTGCATAGTGCATAGATGGTAGAGATAATATAAAACCACTTTTTGGGGCTTAGAAAATCTCAAAAACGATATTTTGTATAATATAAAATATATTTATGTAAAACTACAGAAAATGGAGAATGAATAAAGAAGACAGCAGATTGTCTGAATCAGGTAGTCTCATTCATGGATTTTTTTTTGGAAAAATACAAAGTTGAGTGAATGAGAATCTTATGAACCAAAAATTTC
The DNA here is from genome assembly GCA_963513935.1 of Aphrophora alni. NCBI lineage: Eukaryota > Metazoa > Arthropoda > Insecta > Hemiptera > Aphrophoridae > Aphrophora > Aphrophora alni. Next base: position 105,189,787 of record OY740767.1, on the reverse strand, counting down.
AAATAAATTTTTTTTTTAAGGTAAAACTCTATGATGAAAAATGGACAATTCAAAATAAATTATCCAAATGTTTGAGTTGATTTTTAGGTTGGAAATAGTTTGCCTTGCTAGTAACTTCCACATTTTCAAATGTATGGCCCAGGATTTAAAATTTGTGCCAAACAAAATATTTTATATATTATTCTGTGTCCTACACAAATAGCTATGAAATTAATATTTTTATTTGTACTTATCTACTTGCCAAATGTAGTATAGACTTAATATTTTTAGTCTTATCTTTAGTGTAGACAAAGTTTTGTAATGGGTCATAAAATTGATATCGAGTTTTTGTGAAAATATCCATTTTCAGGCCACATGAGTCTAAAAATAGTTTTTGCAATAATGTTTGTTTGTCATGTGAACATCACAGACCGATAGTGATCAAATTTGGTATATTTTGGTCGTATCACCAAATTATTTAAGTCACAAATAATAAATTTTAAGACCTTAAGACCATACACAGAAGAACTTTGATTTTCTCAAACGATTTTGAATAATTTTTCTCAAATGTAGTTCCTATGGACTCTGGACCCTAATCAAACATATTGGTTACCATTTCCTAAACATTCTGGTTTGGGGTAATCCTCAAAAAGTTAAAATGAACTTTAGATGCCGTTCGTAGATGGTAGGATATCTCAAAATCTGCACTTGTTGCTTTGATCACATTTTGAGAAATTGATGGTTTATGAACAAAACTAGTATACCAAATCACACAATAAAGAATATTACTGTTTATAAGTCAGGATTCAAAACAAATTCTGATCGTCACTGGGTTGTGACACAATGGTTTGGCTCCTAAACCTTCATATTTCACCAAAATTAGATAATAATAGCTAGTACCAAATTTGAAAAATTTCATTTATAAACCTGTATATTTTCTTTCTAAAATAGATAACTGCAATGTTTGAGGAGACGATGAGGAATACTTTTTGTTTAATAATTATTTGGTTTTATGTACTGACATATGAAAAAGTTTGTCTAATGTTTGAGAATCGTTTATGATAATTTTATTTAATAAAAGAGTTTCAACTTTAAAGTTCAAGGAACGACACAAGTGAAATACTTCCTTCCACCCTCTCCCTAAGGGACTGTTGCTACCCTCTAGCATAATGCAAAGCTTACACTACAAGTACAAATAAATAATCAGATACACCCGTGTTACTAAACATCAATCTACCTAGAGTTGATTTATAATATTTGACATAGAAGACCTATCACCAACAATGAATAAAACGTATTTTCTGTGATTAGAAAATGAATTATTGTTATGTTACAATATATATCTTTTTTTTTTTTTTTTTAATCAATTTTTATTTCACTGATGATTTCTGGAGAGTTTTGGTGGGAAGAAAAAAATATCTTTAGGAAATATATTGGACTGTACAGAATACAGTAGTAATCAAAATGTATTTAATGAATTACAGTAGCTGTGATCCATGTTTAATCTTAGAAAATAAACCATACAGATATCTTTAACCTAATCAGATTTTTAAACACAAATTATCTGATAAAATTTATTTATGATTTTAAGGTTAGTCACCATCGTTTTGGAAATTGTGAGCTATTTTTTGACATAGATTTTGGTTTTGGTATATATATATATATATATATATATATATATACAGTATTATCAAATCATCTATTTTACTTCAATTCTGCTAGTAATATTGGGAACTTATATCTCAGACTATCCTACTATGAAATTCTTGTAGTATGCCCTGAATAATCTTAACTTCTTAAAAGCTTTTTGTTTTAATGACATGTTGGAGTAGTTTCATAGGAAGCATGTTTTTTAATATTATTTTTCAACCCTCTAAGACGTAATTTTATAGTTAACTCTTTAAGTTTCACTTTTTCCTTAAGAAATTTACTCATAAATTGTGCTTAATTTGTTTTTCATAAGTTCTTCTTAACTTTCTTCAAGTATTTTATATTTAAGCACTCTATCTATGCTTTTAAGTGAATGGCACTTAATTGGACCAATTGCAACCCACTGCCAACATCCAATCTTTAATTTATTAAACTGTTCAGTGACATATATGCTTTATCATAAGTTAAAACTACATCAGAATAAGAGAGACCTCTTTTAATTGCACTTCTTCTATGACATAAAGCCAAACCTGCTTTTATCTCTTTCAACAAGAGAGGTAACTTTGATTTAATGGAAACATCAGTTTTAAGGTAAAAATATGTTTACAAAAATCTTTGTACAGAAATTCATTTTCCAGTTTCTCATCTGCACATTTTTCATCAAGCAATCCATCTTGAAGGTAAATGTATTCACCAATTTCCCGATATAAATTTAATTTTGAGGAAGAAATGTTTTTTGTGTATTTAAAATTTTAGAGCAAGTTTTTCTTCCTCTCTACTAATAATAACTTTCTGAACACGATACTTGTACTAATGGTATAATGTTTTTGAACCTATAAGAGAAATGTATTGTTATTAATATTTTGAAGCACCCTAATTTCAATTCTTATTTTTAAGGAAGATTTGGATTTTTTCCAAAAGTAAAAAAAAAAAAAAAAAAATTTCAAAGTTGAATGTTTTAATTATTTTGATAGTATATCTCACCATATGTTCTAACAATTAGTATTACCATGCCTAAAAAAGAATAAAAGGAATGATTAGTGACAAAAACAAATTTAATTCAGTATTCATAAGACTGGTGACTGTTGATTGCAGAAAGAAAAGAATTGTCAAATTTTGCAAACAATTTTGAAAGTTTTGGAGTTTATAACGCTGCTACGTATGGAACACAAGTGGTAATTCACTTTGGTCTTGTACAATATAGAAGATAATAATTTCATTAACATTTGATGAAATACTTTTATATTATAATATAATATAATACTAATTATATTATTACAATATTATAATCACGAATCAAGACACTTGATTTAAATAAATACCTAATTATTGAATAATTAAATACAAAATAAATTATTTTAACAATAATTTATTATAAAAATATTACAAATATTAAGTATACAAATAACATACAACTAGTAATATTATCCATGCTTCATTATATCATCTTAGAACGTACAAAATAAATGCATTTAATTGTTTGATCCAGAGACTACTGAACACTTCTTTAACCATGTAATTTCCAAGAAGAAGTTAACATCTCAAAATTCATAGATCAAATGGTAAAACCTTAAATTAATTGAATATAAGCTTAAGAAACACAATGGTACAAGGATAAAGAAAAAACAAGTCAATGTAAAAATTAAAAAGTAAGTTAGCTATGTGGTGTTTCTTTATAAACAATATAATTACATATTGTTTTATAAATGTAATGGAGAGTAAAATATATATATACACAAGAGCAGTCCAGAAAGGAACTTAAGTTTTGGCGGTGCGAGGCTAGTGTCAACATCCTTGTGTTATATCCCTGGAAATTGATGGAAGAATGTAATTTGTTTCTTAAGAGAAGTAAGTTGTGGTGTAGGAGCAGTTTTAGCTCTATGGAATAACCAAGAAGAAAGACCTATAGCATTTGCAAGTAGAACTCTTACACCAGCAGAGAAAAATTATTCACAACTGAAAAGAGAGCTTTTGTAATAGTTTTCGGTATTGAAAAGTTTCACCAATATCTATATGTCTGTGACTTTGAGTAGGTGACAGAATGTGCTTCATTGACAATTATTTTTGGAGATAAGGAAGGTGTCCCGTCTAAGGCTGCAGCACACTTACAGAGGTGAGCAGTTTTATTATTGGCATAAACTTATAAAATAAAGCATGCCAGTGTTGCCTTGTCCCAACTTCCTTAACTATATAATAGAGAAAGAAATAGGGATAGAAGAAAATAAATTTTCAGCCATATATTATATGTCTTCTATTGGAAGTGAATGCAATTCTGAAGAACCTTCCTGAGATAATTAGTGAGTCATATTTATAAATAAATATGAGATTGACTTGTGAGATAATATTAGATAGAATAAAACTCAAACACAAGTTATAGAGTTAGTTATAGTAGCTCATGTATCACTAAGGATGGCGACTTTGTCGTTGAAACGCGTTTGATTAAGTAAACATAATTTTTGTGAGATTTTGTGTTCAAGTTTTATTCTATCTATTAGTGAGTCGACAAAACGAGATGACATTTTAATACTGTTTTTGAACATACAATGTAAGGTTGATCTGATTCTGGACTCAAATTTTGAAACATATTGTTTAAAGAAAAATGACTTATCTTATTCTTAAAAAACTACATAGTTCAGTTTTGAATTTACTTCATGTAGATCAACCTGGAATTACAAAAATGAAAAGTATTGCAATATCTCTTGTTTGGTGGAATGGAATAGATAACGATATTCAACACTTGGTTAAAACAAGCTCTATTTGTCAGTCAGTTTGACCAAATTAAGGAAAATCAATTGTAAAAATAAGGATATTCTTATTGGAAAATGGCAGCGTATTCACATAGATTTTTGGTCAAATTACATACCAAAATGCCACTCATTATTTGCTTTGTGTTATTGACGCATACTCAAAATGGACTGAAGTAAAATCAATGAAATCTATCATCTCACAATACATAGTAGATAAATTAGGTGAAATGTTTGCTTCCTTTGGTCTGCCTGTGGAACTGGTATCCCATAACGGACGGCAGCTAACAAGTCATGCATTAAAAAACTTTGACACTAATAATAATATTAAACATACACTCACTCTCCCTTATCAACCAGCCTCCAATGGAGCAGATGAAAGGTTGGTGCAAGATATTGAGTTGAAATTGAAGAAACAAGCTTTGTATGATGATAAAACAAATACAATTTGTACACTACAAATGAGGCTGTTATTTTATGTTTCATTAAAAAATACAGTGCTCCTACAGTGTTCAATAACAAAGATGGAACAGTCACTTCAATCCAAAGTAGTTTGGTAAGGCAATGAACGCAAAATACAAATAATCAAGACTGGAGTTGATGACAGTATTCCAGTATTAACATCACCAGGATAAGTGATTACAAAAGATGAACAAGTTTAGAGACGTTCTCAAAGAAAAGATAAACCTGTAAAAAACAACTACTAGAGTTATAAATCTTCTTGCTTATATCATTAATATTTTTGTTGTTAACTTGGAGGGAATAATTGTCATATCTCTTTGTAACTATAAACGGCTGATATATTGTTTGGTTGTTAACAAGGTTGTTAAGGTGTATAAATGTCGTAAGTTTTTTGAAATAAAGGATATACTTGATACATACAATCAAATACAATATTAGATATTTCAATTGTTTTATAAAAAAGTGACTTTATATAGTTTATTTTAAAACCCAGAAAAACAAGTTCAAAATGATTTAGTTGGATCAAAATCAAAGTTGTCAAAAGCAACAAAAATAAAAAAATATACTTATATTTAGTTATAAAGTTATCGATGCAAGACAGAACTTTCAATTTAAGATGCAAGTATGTAAAAAAATATGAAAATGAACGAAATTATCCGCTACATAAATTAGCCATCTCTTAAGTTATTCTAGATGTAGCCCTGTAAATCATAGTAAAAATAGAAACAAAATGAAAACTAAAAATATTGCATATTCAATTAAGCCCTTTTCTCATTAGAATGAAAAAAAAATTGAATTTTTTAGCTCAAAGAAAACAGGAAAATTTTTAAACATCAATTTAGTATTTCATTTCAAAATTTCAAAAAATGGATTATCATTCAAATACCATCATTTTTACTCGAAAAAATAAATAACCTTCCAATATAAACCTACCATCCAGATATTTCTTACAGTAAATTGTATAAATATAATGTACAATATGATATTTAACAAGTCATTGATCACATTTAAATATAACATAGCCCCCTATAATAAAAATAACATTAGTAAAATCATTAATCTGAATCAGAAATATACATAGGTGCATTACGCTGAGAAGTGCGCGACTTTGTTGCAAATGAATTCTGAATGGTACGTTGAGCAAGAGGTTCTTTAGTACCCTGTAAAACAGAAGTAATATGTATTAATAGAAATATTTTGCACTTAATTTAATCTGTTTAAAAATTCTAAAATAAGGAAATTACAAATTTTCATACAAGCACATATTAATTGGAAGAAAATAACCTTGTACTCTATTCCATAAAATACTCTTATTGCTCTTAAAATATTTAATCACATTTTAAAATATATTACAAAATCAACAATTTCAAAAGATTCTTAAAATTGCTTAAATAATGGTTGTATGTTTCGGATGACACAACATGACTCACAAACGTTTTAAGGGGAAAAATGTATAAATGTGTTGGTTTGTTTTAGAATATGTTGGTAGAAATAGATATTTGCACAAATGTCATTTGTATGTTTTCATTTATATAAATGATTATGTATGGATGTATATTGAAATTTAAGTATTACTTTAAAACATTTCAATTTAGTTTGCTTTGTTGAAATTGTTAAATAATAATACATTTTCAATTAATATTCACAATAATTATTATCTTAAATATTGTTTTGTTTTCATTTTAGTATTATATATAATTATTGTTAAAGTAGTATTATTAATGTTCCCTTTTTCTTCTTGTTGTTTAAAAAAGTGAAAAACCTTTTGGGTATCATTGCCTTATAAAAAAGGAGTAGAAAAGGGTATGAAATAAAGACCCCTAGCTCTCAGATACTCTAATACTGTTAGGGCCGAAGAAAACAAGAGTTGGTCAAGAAAAACTTGATATGGTAAGACGAAAAAGAGGGATCTAACCGAAAACTACATGAAAAAAGGTGTAAATCCAGCTCTGGATTGCCAAGCTTGTATTTACTATAGTGAGCCCCTAACGGCAGTATTATTAGTAATAAATAGTATAATATTGTTGTTCATGTTGCTTAATGTGTATGTATGTACAAGGTATGGCTACTAAATAACAAAACTGGATGCTTTGTAGGTGGTAATTACGAGTGCATGAAACTCGAATGACCTTGAAGGTTCAGTAAAGAGACAAGACTAATCCGGGTTCGCTTTTGCTTGCAGTTAGTCTTTGAATAATGAATGAATTAAAAAGCGCACAATTGTGTTGCCAGAATCATGGTGATGTTAAGATCAAGCAACACAAAAATTTCTCATATCTTGGGTAATTGAAAAAATCACTGAGTGAACGACATAAGCGATTTTATGAGTTTCGAGTGAACGTTGAAGATGTCAAACAACCAGTCAACTTGTTATGGCAACAAAAACAAAAAGTTATCCACAACTATTACTGGTTAATCATTCAGATGATAGATAATTTTACATTACTAATTACACACACAAGTTTGTACCAAAATGGTCACCAAAAACCTTGAGTCAAGAATAGAAAGACGCCCGGAAACATATTTGTACAGTAGAGTCTCGCAAACTCGGCACTCGATAATCCGGCAGTTCGGATTACTCGGCGACCCCGACGGGAAAAAATATATATTTCTAAAAACAGCGATGTTCGTAAAAGTTCGGCAGATCACAAAGCGAGCATTAACTTTGATCGCTCGAATCGTTGATGGTACTTTTCCCACGTTAAACTCGTCACAAAGCTTTTTTACAGATTCCCCTCTGTCAAGTCTTTTTAACACATTTAACCGCGTCTCAAACGAAACCAACACACGCTTCCGTTTTCGTAACTCGCTCATTTTTATTTACTGTATATACTGTGCGTACCTGTCAAAGAAAACTGAAAAGAAATGTTATATTTTCCATAATGTATACTAAATTGATTCGTGGAAAAAAAGCGGCCCATCAAACGTTTTTGCAGGTGTATGTCTGCTATATTGACGGGTGCCAATGCCGCGGTGTTATTATGCCGCCGACAATGGGATACCGCTATCGACAAAGTCGTTTGATATCGCCGCCGCTTTGGTGCCACGGTGTTTTACGCCGCCGACAATGGGATACCGCTATCGACAAAGTCGTTTGATATCGCCGCCGCTTTGGTGCCGCGGTGTTTTTACACTGTCGACAACGGGATACTGCTATCGACAAAGTCGTTTGATATCGCCGCCGCTTTGGTGTTTCAATTACAATTTATTTTTTGCCCTTATTCCCGATAACCTGGCATTTCACAAACTCGGCACACTTCCGGTCCACATTACGCTGAGTTTGAGGGACTCTACAGTACTAATTTCACATAACGACTCTCAAGGAACCCGATTTGTTGTGAAAAATCACCACATGTGACAAAATACCAATACAAACTGGAAACAAAGAGATAACCAACTGATTAAAAAACATCAATGTTATCAAGAATCAAACAGGACAAAATAAGCAAGCTGAGATATAGAGTATTACATTGAAGGCAATTGTTTTCTTAAATATCATGATTGAACGGATAACACTGGATTAGACAATTAATCAACAGTATTGTCTTAACGTTCTGGACAAGTTAAGAAATTAATGTGAAAGTAGAGACTAGAGTTGTGAAAAAAAACAATGGTGGGATTTATGAAAGTGACAATGTTTTGTCCTTAAGGCAGTTTCTGACCAACAATAGAGTTTCAATGCTGGATTGCATAACTTTACTTGCCAGATTTAGCTCCATGTGACTTTTACCTGTGGGCAGGTAAATAAGAACATGGTGACACTGCTGAAAGGAGTTGACACTTGTTAACCTTTAGTACTCTTTTCTACTGTGAAAAAATCACGTGCAACAGTGCATAGATAGGGGTTGTCAGATATTTACAACTTTTTAATATGTGAGTGCAGTATTCTTAAAATGTTTGTGTGATGACCTTTAATTTAAAATTCATTTTTACTAGAAGAACTATTGAAGTTGTTGGACGGAAGATATCTTTTGAATGTTTTGCATCTTGGCCTATTGACCAGGTCATCACACATGCACAATAAAAAAATGTTATCTACCAACTACAGTGGAGGTTTTGCCCAGCTCAATATATTGGCCTAACCACAGATAACTTAGGACGAGGATTAATGGCTACAGACATGATGTGAAAATCATGGATATGGAGAAACCAACTGCACAACATGCAGCAATCCACAGTGTTGTCACTTTTGATGAATGCTTCACGACAAAAATCACAAAATCACTCCCTTCAGAATGTAACCACTCAGAACTAAGAAGATGGGAACTGTCTCATCAATGGGTCACAAAATCTAGAGAACCCCCTTAATATTAATCTTAGATGAATCATGCTTTATCCTGTTTCTTTCCAAACAGGCTTAAAATTTTTTTTTAGAACTTTAGTGTTTTTGTGTCTTTTCTTACTTGTGTACTATCAGGTAATATCAAGGACCACTTTTCAAGGTAAGCTTGTGTCAGCTATACATACAATCTAAACTAATAGGCTATGTGCCTTATTAAACTCTAACATAAAAGTATTGAGAATAAAGATATATCTTTGTTCTAATGGATAATTAGCCTTAGTTCATGATTCATACAAACCAGGTAGCAGAAATTTTCTTATAAACTACCTTTCTTATACCCTATTGATCAAATTTGGGTTTCCAAATGCTTTTGAAATAACACAGACAATTATGTTGTTAATTAGATATACAAGATTTTAACTAAAAAATGTCCTTTTGAAAACTCTGTTTAAAGATGTCTGTTTAATCTGATATTAGGTTAGAGTTTAATAGGGCACATAGCCTGTGTCATTACAAAATCTAAATTAATCTGTTCTTAGCAATCTTGTCTTATATAATATACCCCTAATTAAACAAAAATTTTCAAAATTTTCTTTCTGTTATATCTAAAAAAATATTAATTCAAATACATTTTTACAGAATTGTTAAAAATGAGAAATTATAATTAATTTTATTAAATATATGTATGTTCAGATGTACATACTGAGAATCAGATGTTTTCCACAATTAATTATTTTTTTCACAGCCAGATAAAACAATAATAAATTTTTAATTAAACGGTACAATTGAAGAAAACATAATAATATTAAATTGAATGTCTTATTTATTATTATTACAAAATATATTAAATTTTTTAAGCTGTTTTTTCTAAAGTGTTAATCTGCAAAATTAGATAGGCTACTTTTTTTAAAAATTGTGAATAAAGAAAATTTACTTAAAATTACTGAAGAACTTGTTACATATTATTTGATCATTGTTTTGATTAGCTTCTCAACTTTCACACAGCAGTAGGTTGGGTACTAAGAGTGTATGAAGAGATTAACAGGTAAGTATTGTTAAAATTCATACATAAATAATCAATTTGATGTGCACACTCTTTTGCCGAGTCTAGTTAAATGCTTCTCTTGGGACATTTTCGAGGAATTCACACAGAATACAATCAATGCCAGAAGCTTTGTTGGACTGGGTTTTTTAAAAAACAAAATTGCAATTCAATTATTGGGAAATCAGTATTCAAGAATTCACTAGAAACTATTGACATCGCATTTTGTATTATACTAGACAGTATTGCTGGCTTAAACATGTTTTCAAAATACAAAACCATTCCTCAGGTTTTATCGAATTGTACCCTTATAATTCTTAACTAATGACCAGAACTCTACAGAATCCTTTACATTTAAAATTTAAAAACTATACTAGTGTAATATAAATTTATTTATATAAGAACTTATAACTCTAATGTGTAAGCTACGCTACTTTTAGCATTTTCAGTTTTTCTAAATTTAATTAGATTTTTGAATGTTTCTTAACCTTCGACATTCATTGTCAAACCATTTATGTTTTATTTCAACAAACCCACGCTTACAGATCACTACATTAGTTGAACTATGGATAGTATTTTGCAGTAATTCCAAGTCTATTTTTTAATAGATATAAATATTTTTCTCATCTCATGTTTAGTCAATATAGTTATAGATAGGTCCAAATTATTTATTTATCAACCAATAAATTTCTTTTAGCAAGAGATGGCTTTTGTTACATAGTAGGCTAAGGAGAACTATTACTGTTTGAGAGCCTCGCATTCACATGACTAAATAAAAATAAACTCCACCCCATCTTATAATCTCAATATATTATACATAACATGAGCAGTACATTTTTAATTCCAAATCTATTGTTTGAGGATTTAAAAAAATATGCGTTGATAAAGAGTTATAATATATGTTTCCCCATGGCCTAGAGAACGATTTTCTTATATAAAAATTTTGTTGTGACACTTAAATCCATAGTTGAAAGTTTAAAATTATTCTGTTTAAAAGAAAATTGCTCTAGATTGAATTATAGTTTGTGATAATAGAAAATAGTGTTATTGTTTCAACAGCTAACATTTTTAACCACTGGTAGGAAAATCGGGCCAAAGATTTTTGGGATCTCTTTCTGGACAAACATTAATATGACCTCAAAGTTTCACCAAGTATTTTTGAATTTAAATTAGCGTCAAAAATGGTTTACCAAACATACTAAATGGAAGGATAATTTCATACTATAGCTGATTTCAGTGTAAAATATAGCAGATACTTTTTGAAGTTAAAGTTTATAAATGTAAATGGTTTGAAAATTTAAAAAAAAAAAGGTATATACTGAAGTGAATTATTTTCAAACTTTTGCTCTTGTGGCTGCTCTAGATCCTCGACTTCCCCGACCTCTAGCTGGTTTTTCACTATTGATAGTAGCAGTTGCTCCTCTGCCTCGAGTACCTCTACCACCTCTAGATGTTGATTTATTTGGTAGAGTTTTTGATTCATAATCTGAATCATCGGACATCTCACTATCCTGCAATGTTGTTCCATTTCGGGTTTTTTCTCCTAGTACAGTACGTGCCTAAAAGCAATAAAGTTTAAAAAGGATGTTACTCAAGAAATTACATTATATAAGTATCAAATATCTAATAGAGATAAAGTGTAACTTAAAGTAATGATTTTATCCACAAATATATTTAAAATGAAATCAATTCTATTTAATAATAATAAAAAAATAATAATACAAAGGTCACGTATATAAACGTTATATTTATTATATTGGGTCTTCAGCAGACAGGGAATAACTCAGTTAGCAGAGGAGTATGCTTATCTTGTTGGTTAAGTAGGTATTGAGTTGTGTTGATGGCTTTGTATTATTTCATGTGTTGGCTACTCACCAATATTCATTGCTTAACATTCATTAACATTAAAAAAATTGTTGGGTCAAATAAAATTTGTTTTAACAAACTTAGACCGTTGAGCCAATTAAAAAAAAAAAAAAAAAAAAAAAAAAAAATTCTCTTCTTTCTTCTTAATGATTTGGGTTGCAGTTTTCTCCTCTTCAAGGTCTCATTCAATTGCTTTGGCTCTCTTGATTAAGTCATTCATGTTGGTGCTGTTGGTCCCTTGTAGCCAGGACCGTAGAGATGACAGCAAAAGCTCTAGGAGGATGAGATTCAGCAAAGATGTTATCTTTGATTGCAGCTATTTTAGGAGGAAGGTATCCATGATGTTGTCAGTTGTTTGCTTCTATTTGCACAGTTCTGCTTATATATGTTGTGGCTTTCAGTTGGGCTAGATAGTGTGCTCTTAGAGTCTGCTGTTGTTGTAGGATATTCTCCACATTTTTAAAGAAGCAATAACAATCCTCTTGCCATCTCCAGAGAAGTCTGGCAGTGCAGTTGCTTCTGATATTATGGTTGGTTCAAACTATCAGATGTTCACTCTGTAAAGACAATTCCTCTTCCTAACAAGTCTTTGTTTGCGACCTGAATGTCATAGTCATTGTCTTAGTTTTGGCACCATAGGGTATTAATCACACTCCCAGAAATGATAATATCTAGTATCGACGGTGAGTTTGTGATCTTTTCCTGATCTTTTCTTGACCCCACGTTATTGCCATCGATAGACCTAGGCTAGGATGTGATGTTTGCGGAAAGCCTATTCAGAGATAGAAAATATAACCCAGGATGGCTAGAATTGACAAGGAGGAATAGTGATAGAGGATTAAAAAGTGAGGAAGTATAGAGAACAAGGATCGGTATGAGATAGGTTCAAGGTGGTGTAGTGATAAGAACAGGTAGGTTTGGCAAAGGCTGGTAAGACGTCCATGGTGCTGTAGTCCTCTGCAATGTTGATGTCTAAGTGGCCACTAAAGTTTTATCTACATTGATAGGTGTGTAGACTTCTTATGTGTCCCAGCGAATTGACTTTCAGGAAAACCTCTCTGTGAACAGCAAAGTTTCAGCCTTTGGTCATAGAATATCTCAAGTAGGAAATGTGAGTTGGAAAGGACAGTAGGTCACCAAGTGTATGGTAGGGGACTTGTAGGATTGGCTATAAGGCATTACACAGATTTGCTTTCCTTAAGAGGAGACTTGTTGATTTAGTAGGTTGAAACAGAAAAAAAAGATATATTTTTAATGTGCTCCTCTCATTCCCCATTAAGAGGAGGTGGAATGTGATTCTAAAACTGCCTTTTAGTTCCCAAAGTGAGCACTAGGGTACTACTTGGAGTGCTGGCTGCACAAACTGAGTTACAACTAACCTGTCCCTAACTAACAGAGAGGGGGAGAGACAGATTGAAAAAATAAAGTAAAGACAACTCTGATACACTCGTTCACAACCTCGACTGCCTGGCCTTTAGATGTAATAGAAAATGATAGGAGGGTGAGAATGCTTACAAAATTTAGGTCCGCCCATAAGTATAAGAATCGTATTGATATTATTAGTACCGTTTATAGATAAATATTGAAATCTTAAGTTCTAACTGTACATTAGTTGCAAATATTATTCAACTATTTTTCGAGGAATGCCAAATGGCTTAATACTAAATATATTCAAACATTTTTAAGACAATATAAAAATACAATAAAAGAAAGGTATTTCGGGGTAATAAGCCTTTTACAAAAAACAAAATTAAAAAATTAACTAGTTTTTATTATTATTAATAATAATATATTATGATTAATAAATTTAGATAAGAATGAACTACACAATCTAAGTTAGTAAATAACTAACTAGGCCCATGTTTAATCGGTAATCTATTCATCTAAAAAAAAGATGACGAATAACAATCAAATTAAGTAATATAAGTACTGTAATTATTAAATCTAAAAGACCAATCTTATGAACATTGTTGTTACTCATTTCATGGAAATTTAAATGTCAGCTTTGGTCAGTTCTTCTCCTTTTCCCCTTTCTCCATTATCAACAAACTTGGACTTCTTATGGGTAACTTTATTTTTTACATTCAGTATGTACATCAGGTTTCTAATCGGCATCGAGTTGCATACTCTGGGATCAATTAGTTCAGGTAAAATACAATTAATTCTTATAAAACTTTTCGAGTTTTGTTAACATTTTATTTTGCCAAAATTTGGTATCTGCCCCAATTTTTCTATTCCAGCTCCTTTTGGTGTCCACAAAACAAAAAAACAGTATTTCCTTTTAGAGACGTGTAGTTGGCCTTGGATTTGATATAAAAGTTGTGATTTTTGTTTACTGATATTGTTGAATCTATTTTATTAATTGGCTAAACAGTAATTTTCCTCTTCTTTATTGCTTTGTCCGGAATCATATATCTAGCAGAAGATGGGCATTTTATTTCAACAAGACCATCATCATTTGAAGACAAGACCATCTGGTGAAGCTCCTAAGAAAGGATATTCCTTGTCAATGAACACCCCATACCTTACAATCTGAGTACCTAGGTGTTCTGATATCTCCTGACGAGAAATTTCTTCATATTGTCGTCCGTATGCCATCATGTCGCAACCAAAGATGGAATATAGCAGCTGCTTCACTACCCTCACATCCTGTAGAAGGCATCATCTTACATACTCTACCAAAGTTGGACACAGTGAGCAGATTTCTTCTTAACTCCAGCCACTTGCCACTTTCACTTTGATATACTGTTTCTCATTCATTAGCCTTGATTTCGTCTTCAGATTTTTAAAATTCTTGGATCATTGTGGCTTCGTCTATGTTGGGCTACTGGGCTGCAGGTCCATAATCTTGGTCTTTAAAAGAAGATGATCTTGACAACAAACTTTTTCTGATTTTTTTTATTTGACAAATTTTATTCAACACTTCTTTTTCTTTTATTCTCCATACTCTTGGTGTAGACTACTGGGCTTGAATTGTATACTGCTTTGTGGAAATTATAGTGAACTTTATTTGAATTGTGTATAATACTGCAGCATAACAACGACCTTGGTAATAAATTCTAAGGGCAAAATTCATTCTCTTCCCGCCAACAAATTTGTCAATAATAGAATTATATTGCTCCACAGGATAACTAGTAACATCAGCAATGAGACTTGCTATCCCGACTGAAGTCACGGATTGCATCTAGGATTTGTGTATATAATCTTTTAGCTATAAAATCAGGAACAAGATAGACTTCGAAGGGACCGATGACGTTTCGATTACGCAGAAATAACCCTATTGCTTATAGTCTTTATGCTCCTCAAAGACATGGCTTGGGATGTTCAGAATATTTTTTCTGAGCTCCTCAACTTTTTCCGATAATGGTCGGTTTTCACCCATCCTATATGTTGCAGCTTTAACCGCACTTACTCTGCATAGTAAGACATTTTCACCAATTTTCTTGCGCAGTATTTTTTTGAAGAGTACTTGTTATGGCAACTGCTCTTAGTTTATACAAAGGTTATGCAATAAATTATTTTTACATTCAACCTTTTCAACACTAAAGGATTTGTAGGGGCAACTTTCCAAAATCTTCTTATAGACACTACTGTCACCATCAGCAATGAGTCTTGCATATCTGATGCCATACATTTCCTCGCTGCGTAGAAAGCCGTCAGTAACTATGGCGGCCTCGATGCTTGTAGAACTTTGATTTGTACCCCAGTTCTTGTAGCATGAATGTGGTTTTGGTTCAATACCAGCAGATTCAGCTCGGGCACAAGGTGTGCAGTATTTGCTTTTTACACTTATGTATAACACTTTCTTGGTCAGGTCCCCGACAATAGCTGACTGAAACAGAAGATAAGAATTTTTTAAATATTTTAATACAAAAAGGTAATTAAGGTTTAAAACTTTATATATATATTAAACAATGGCCAAAAGAAGAGCATGATCATTCCTTATCCGTTTGTAAAATATATGTGCAATATTTTTTTAAACAAAGTTATTTTGAATATGATATAACATAAATCAGTGATTTATGAAAATAAATTTGAACTACTTTTACAACTTTCCACACCAGATAATAACGAGTAGTTTGTACGGTAAGATCTCTTACACCAGCTGCCATCAGTGACCACAGTGATCAGTGGTGCACCATCTTTGTCCACATTACCAAGCTCCTGTGTAAGTCTTGCTTCCTCTTCTGCTGCTTTCATTATTTCTAGTTCTGCTGTCAGCATCCAACCCTTGGACACGACGCTCATATTCGCTAAATTCCTTTGAGGACATGGGTGGTATGACCATTGCACACATGACCTCTTTTAATTAAGCATGAGCTCCTCCAGTAGTATTAGTGCCACTCACTGTGCGTCAGAATTTTTCTTTTTATCTAACCATACAGTATTTGTGTGAATACACACATTTTACATTTTAAAATAAATCCACTTTTAAGCCACTGTTTCTTTTCTCTCACCAAATCCATGTCATTAAAATTTATAAACCACAGGGCTATGATTGTCTAACTACTTGATCTGTTGAAATAAGTCGTAAATTTTTACAATTCTTCTCCCACTGATAGAATATATTTTACGGATATGGCTCGAGTCACCATTTTCAGCACAATTCTCCTGTTCCTGGCGATCATCTGAATTATTGTTTACAGCTGTATTATTACTGCAGCAAAAACATATTGAATTGAAATCTTATGTACGCACTGTAACACCATAAAGAATAACCATATACCTATAGTTCTTATGAAAAATCACTCGTAACACTATCTAAACACATGTATACCTCTAGCAAATATACTGGATCTACACAACAGTATATTTGAAATCATGGTCATAAAATACATTAGGAAATACCATGTTTTTTTACCTTCCATCTTTATTTTTATATTTAACAAAATTTAAAAAATATATAAACTATATATGGTTTTACAGAGAATTTAAAAAGGAAAACGATGATGTGCTCATTTATTTTTTAGCATTACTTTTGTCAGTACAGCAAAGCCGCAAAGTGGGGGGGGGGGCTATAATAAAAAAAATCCTATAGTATGTAGGCCTATTTGTCTGAATAAAGACACAAATTTGACTTATTTTGAACAGTACTAGGCCCCATGTATTTCTAATGGGGTTATAGTGACTAAGGGTTTCGCAATTCTGAGGGCACCTAGCTGGATCTACACATTTTTACACAGTCTTGTATTAGACCCCCTCCTTTCGGGGTAATTTTCAAGTCTGTAGAATAGTCGTAATCCCAAACATGTTAATGAGTTTGTGATTAAATGACGAGGTGTAACTTAATAATATAAAAATAAACACTTTGTTATCCTATATATTATTTATGCATTTTAAATTTTCCCAATTTACAATTACAATATATTATAGAATGTTTGGTATCATTTTTCTTGTAATTATGTGTAGAATATATAATTATATTTATTACACATTTCCAATGCAATCTAGTAAGATCTACAACTACTTTTTTTAACATATAATTATAACATCTTCGAACCCATTTAACATTAAATTAAACTATTAATTGTTTAACAATTATCTTTATAAAATAATTGAACTATTGTTCTATTATTATATTATCTATTATTTTATTATTGTTTTATAAGGTAACTTTACAATGGACTCACTGTGTAGCCTAAACATACATTTTATTTGTATCCTTCCCTTCCTTACGATTTTGATATTATTACATCATTAGTTAATTACGAATCTGGAAACTAGAATTTTATTTATAACTAACTGCGTTTATTACTCTCTGAAACCCAAACTCTCAGCCATCGTTAAAGCAACTACTTTATATATTGCATGCAAAATAATATTTTTATATAATAAACTAATACATTTATTTGTATTAAAATTAACTTACCTCTGCTGTTATAGATATTTCTTGAGACCTGCGTTAATGCATCTCTTTTTCCTCTTCACAGAAAGTGATAAAAGCGTTTTTGGTCCCATGATGATAAAGAATTTTATTTATACATTGTTTAAATTTAAACACTTAGTCATACAAACAACTGTCATCGCTAAAATCTGTTAAACTGCCAAACCACCACAACTCAATTCCCACCACACCCTTACCTACTTGAAGATAAGGCACTCAAGGCACTCTATGGGATTTTCTCTGAACTATCACAAGCCACCTGCACGCATTTTTTTGCAAACATTTTTTTTAACTGATTAAAAAAAATAATATTTTGATGAAAACTTATAAACAACTAAGACAATACAGGGTCTCCGAAAAAGAATGCTGGGATTTCGAACGGCCGTTGCTTCGGGACTATTCAAGATAACTAAACGATTTAAACGTAAAATAGAAGAGAAAATTTTGTTTTCCATGTAGCATGGGAGGAAGCGTAGATCTTGGCATGTGCAGAACAGCTGCACGGTGGCAGGCCGCCTTTGTGACTCACACTCCTGACGCTGGTCGCGAGTACGATATTTACGGCACAACAAAAGGCACAGTGTGATCTGTGGTACGCAGAATTTAAGTCGATTGTTAGTGCGCAGCGTCAGTTTCGAGGTCAAAATTCACCCGATTAGAAAGGAATTCGTCGTTGGTTTAACCAATTTCATACAGGAAGTATTTTGAAAGGACATTCACCTGGCTGGCCAAAAACAAGTGATGACAAAGTTGAAAAAATCCGACATTCTTGCGTCAGAAGCCCGAAAAAAATCGATTGTTCGACGAAGTCTTCAGTTAAACATACCCAAATCGACACTCCACGATGTTATTCGTAAAAGATTGAGACTTCGTGCCTACAAAATTCAGTTAAAACATGAGATTAAACCCGCCGATCGCCCTAAGCGTACAGACTTTGCCAGTTTTATGCTCAGTGAGATTGATGACAATCCCAATTTTATTAAAAGAGTGCTGTTCTCAGACGAAGCTACATTTCACACAAGAAGTGTTGTTAATCGTCACAATTTTCGTATATGGGGTTCGAAACAGCCTAACATTGTGAAGGAACATGTGTGCGATTTGCCAAAAGTGAACGTATGGTGTGGATTCATGTATGACCAAGTAATAGGGCTTTTCTTTTTCGCCGAAAAAACAATTAATGGAATAATTTATTTAGATATGCTAGAACAATTTTTGTTTCCTCCAATTGAAGAAACTGAAGAACAAGCCGGTGAACGAGTCATTTTGATGCAGGACAGCGCCCTGCCTCATTACCTTCGGGAAGTGCGCGACACTTAACAACAGGTTGCCAAATGGTTGGATAGGCAGGGGTACCCCTTTTCCCTGGCCTCCCAGGAGTCCTGATTTGACCTCTTTGAACTTTTTTTGTAGGGTTACGTATAGAACATTGTTTATGCTGAGAAAATTCGTGATTTGCTATATCTGCGTGGGCGAATTTCGGAAGCGATCGCAACTGTGACACCAGAGATGCTACACAACACTTGGCGAGAAATCGAATATCGCTTCGATGTTTGCAGAGCAACAAATGGAGCTCACATCGAAACATATTAAGGTATGAAAAAAACTTTGTTCTTTTCTCTTCTATTTGACGTTTAATCTTTCAATTGGTATAAGTATCATATTTTTATACCAATTAATAAACTTTTGAAGAATAATTAAAATCCAATCAAAAATGTACTTTTTTAAATGGCTAAAAAGATATTTTAAATTTCTTTTTTTCAAAACTCCAAACACATATTAGACAAACTAATCTATACAAAATAACAGCTATAGACTTTCTACATTGCTCTACTGATTCAGTTTTTTTATTTAACTTTTTACAATGTTGTAATATACAATAATTTGAGGAGCTCCCATGTTAAACATGCCAGTGAAGCCGGTGCTGGCTGACTCCCTCCTCCCCTTATCAATCACATATTGTGTAACATTAAGAATATTAGTAAAGGTGACTACACTGCTGTTGAAGACCTTAGTGAGAACTGAGCTGTGAATCAAACTTAGAGTGTAGAAAGAAACCTGCATGGGAATTCTTGTATTAGTTATAAGTAGATCTGAGAACCAGGGATGGAATTTGTAGTGAAAATCTAGGAAGGACAGGAAAGGACCTGATTTGTAGACAGGTTTTGATGGTGTATATATATATATATATATATATATATATATATATATATATATATGTTTAGCCAAAGGGTCATAAATAAAAGTGTGAAAATTCATTAACTATTTTAGCAAGACTACGAGCTAATTAGAAGGTAACAAGTATTTACAAGAGATTGAAAACTTAACATGGAGTAGATGTTGTCTAGGTGTGTGGGCTTAGTGTAATTTAGCTAGAAGGAGTGCTGTCCTAACAGAATTTTACCTGAAACCCTATCATTGTTAACCACTTCTAATTGTTAATCTTTTAAATTTTTCTTTTTTCTATTATTTTCCTGTTATGAATATGAATTGTTAATTATCTCTCAATGGAGTTTTATAAAGTTAATCCTAAAAGTTAGATTTAATCGGTTAGTCTATAAAGTATAGTTTTATTATAATAGTTAAGTTATCTTGTAATCTATTGTTTAATAAATTATTTATATTTAGTATAAAATATTTTAATATAGTGAACTGAGAAAAAATGGTCAGTGCCAAAGACAAATGAAATAAGCTGAGAAGACTTTTCCTAAAACTTATTAACACATGACAGACTATACATAAATACTTAGATTTTTTGGGGTATTTAAAATTGATATATTTCAATATTAGTGAGGACAAGGATTTTATTACAGTTTTTCTTAGGTAAGACGAATTGTTTTAATATGTTATTAATTAAATGACTCTAATTATGCATGTGCTTAAGTTACTTACATCATCTATGTCGTCATCTTGCTTTCTTGATCTACTCAACCTATATTGCTCAATCTGCAATGCAATTCCATCTTCATTAAAATCTAACTCAAGCAAGTGATTGACAGTTCGTCTTATTTGGTGTCTGCAACATAAAAATTGTACAAGACTTAAATTATTAAGCAATATTAAAATTAACCATACAATATTGGGCACAACCAAAATGTGTATCATAAATTCTACTAATTATAATTTTATTGTTAAGAATTAGCATACAATGATGTTGAAAACTATATATAAAATTTGCAGATATTTAGAAAATATTCCACAGATAAAAACATTACTGTAATTGTTGTCATGTTGCCAACACTTATCAAGGTATAAAAACGAATTCTACTGATAATAAATTCATATTCATTATAAACTTGTTCACAAATCCAAAATAAATAACACGAAATGCTATAATGCATTTTACTTTCTCTACTTTCTCGCATATATATAGTACAAAGAAGTTATGTGATAAGTAAAAAATTGATGCAGAGTTTCTTGTAGATATATTTGCGATTTTTGGAATGATGTCCGTCTGTTTGGCATCTGACTTCTGAGCACTAGTAGTTTTCAAAAGTGTAGAATGATTTAAAAAAATTTGGTACGTCGCATATTTTGACAATATCCTTGGAAATTTTTTCAAATAATTTGTGTTTTTTACTACCCCAAATTTTGAGTTATCAAAAAATGTCCCAAAATATGCCCACATACCAAATTTGATTAAAATCGGTCCATGAATCTGGACTGTAAAACACTTCACAGATGACAGAAAACAACGATGCTAACTTTAATCCAAAAACCACTTTTATGTACAGTAGAACCCCTCTAATCCGCCCTCGGGTGGTCTGTTACTCCGGTTAATCCGACCGTGCTCGAGCTCGTGATATTGTGCCGACTTGTCAATGACTCACGGCCCGTCTGGCGCCATTCTTTCTGGTTTGTTATCGCTTTCCCGCTTCAGTGCTGTGTCATCTCTCGTGAAAAATTAAACACTACAAAGCTTTTTTACAGATTCCCCTCTGTCAAGCCTTTTGACACATTTAACCGCGTCTGAAACGAAACCAACACACGCTTCCGTATTCCCGTTTTCGTAACTCGCTCATTTTTATTTACTGTAAATACTGTACGTAGATCATAACCAGTCAAAGACAAGAAGAAAACTGAAAAGAAATGTTATATTTTCCATAATGTATACTAAATTGATTCGTGGAAAAAAAGCGGCCCATCAAACGTTTTTGCTTTGTATGTCTGCTATACCGACGGGTGCCAATGCCGCGGTGTTTTTATGCCGCTGACAATGGGATACCGCTATCGACAAAGTCGTTTGACTCGCCGCTGCTTTGGTGCCGCGGAGTTTTTACGCCGCCGACAATGGGATACCGCTATCGACAAAGTTGTTTGACTCGCCGCCGCTTTGGTGTTTCAATTACAATTTATTTTCGGAAACTCTCATCCAACCAGTACACTACGATATAGGCCGGTTAACAGAAGTTCTACTGTACTTGCAAAGTTTATATATAGACTTTATTATATAGACTTTTAAAAGTTTATATATCACTTTAAAAAAATCTGTTTATATAATATGTAATAAATATTGACTTTTTTCGGATAATCCGACCTTTTTTGCGTTCCGACCATGCCCACCAGTCCCGAAGGTGACGGATTAGAGGGGTTCTACTGTACTCTGAAATATACGATTGTAATATTTACAGTTTAAACTCCAATTGAATTTCTTAAAGTAAAGACTAGGTTGGTAGACCATGTTTATTTATTTATTTTTATTTAGCAGCTAAGAGACAATTTTGTACATTATATTAGCCTTGTTAAGATCTTTAAAAATTATGCTAGATTAAACAAAAGGTACAAAAATATCATACACATCCCAAACACTTATGGCATTCAATAGATGGCCGTCCCATGAATTCGTCTATAAAATAAAAAATGTTATTGTTAAATATCGTAGTATTTCTTTTTTGAAGGACTTTCCTTCTGTTATTATTTTGATTTTATATGGAAGACGGTTGTGGAGGATGGCCCTAAAAATTGCTAGTGATTTAGCAAATTGGGCAAACCTATATTTTTAGATTGTGTGTTTTTCTTGTATCAACCTATGTATTTGACTATGGTCTGTTTCTGTGTAAAATTTAGAATACATAGTAACACTCAAATTGTAAATTGAAGGGGAAGTTAAAACATTCAGTTTTTTTTAAAGAGGATGGAAAAATAACCTAACCTAGACTTCTTACCAAACATAACCCAAACTGCATACTTTTGAATTTTGAACATAGACCCCTTTGAAACATTTCCCTAAATAGCAGACATGACAGTAAAATAGAACATATTCTTAAAACTGGTGCAATAATATGATAATTTTTTTAAAATATGTAAAATGAAGAATTTAATTTTGTGGACAATGCATTTTATGGTTATTCCATTATAATTGTGAATCCACTGTCAAACTTAGAAATTTTGTACTTTTTACTTCAATTAGTTAATAACTATCTGTAAAGACATCTATTGCACTGGAATTTGCTGTTATTTGCAGAGAATGAGAAATAATTTGTTTATCCTTAGTTTAGCATTAAGTTGAGTTTGTCAAAATACTCTATACAGTAGAACATCGATTATACGAGGTAACTGGGACTGGACACTCATCGGATAATACAGTAGGGGATGAGAAAACCACTGAGGTGAAATTTCCAGCGTCATGTGTATTGTATAGGCTAATTTGGAGTCATGCTAACATGAAAATCTATTTTATTTAGCTTTAAATAATTAATGTATTTAAAATTTAAAATTAACAAAAAAAGCTTTGATAATGTACTCAAATGAAAGAAATTGAATACATATACAGTATTGTATTAAAAATAAAAATTTAATGTGATATTTATAGTGTAGTAAAATGAACAAATAAAAGCCTTAAAAAGAAAATATATATATATATATATATATATATATAGAAAATATAGTTAATATAAAAAAGACACAGTACACCTTAAATCATATACTCTGCATTGCTGTTATAATCTTACACATGTTAAAGTTGCTACAAAGTCGCCGCTACATCAATATGTCTACTGGCGATCCATCTTCATATTGTTCCATGTACAGTTGAGTGGTTTCTAATGCCTCGAATCTATCAGAGTGGGAAATGTTTTACTGACTACAAGAATCACCATCATTGTCATCATCATCACTGTTGTCTGGTTGCTGGGTCACTAAATCAACGATAGCGCTATCATTTACCTCTTGAAAATCATTAACTTTTATTCATTCATCTGTCTTGCTGTGAAACATTATCAATGAGTGACTGGTAGGCTATTTAACATTTCAATAAAAGGGTTGTCTAAATTGTCCAGTTGACTATTTTCACGAAAAATTAAAGCGCCTTTAGGTGAACTGTTTTTCCAGCTTTTTTCCCAGTTTTCTGCTTAACTTCTTCTCAAGACTCTGACAGCCAATACACTACATCTTTCAAATTTATCATTTTAAAACTTTGAACAACAGTTTCGTCATTTTCTAAATCATTGAAAAGATGTTGTAATAGATGGTGGCGGTAGTTCCGTTTAAGATTTTCCAGTACACGCTGGTCAAGTGGGTGGATGAGTGGTGTCACGTTGGCTAGTAAAAAAATTACCTTCACAACTGTAGTATTTCCTCCGCATCAGCGTCTTAAGTTTGTGTGATAATTTAAATCTTTATAGCATCTTAAAACCGTACTACTGTAGTATACAGTTTTATTTCAGGTATTCCATAAAATTTGATATTTTGTAATTTTGTAAATCTCGGATTCACCTCGGGTTATACGGAAACTCGGTGATTTAAAGCAATTATCAGTGCTTTGAGTCAATTATGTGCCACAATGTCATCCCAATATTAGCAGAGCCTTCGAAACGTCTCTTGACATGTAAATATAGCATTTTCTATAACTTTCTTATATGTTTGCCAGTATACTTTATAGAAATTATGAAAACTCTGCGACTTGATACTTTTATACTAGGTCAAAGCTTTAGATTTTTACTGGAATTTAGATTGCCTTTTGTAATTCAAGATTTAGTCTTTGCAATAATTTTTGGATGTACTTTAATCATGGGATATTGCCATCCGGAACCAATGGTCAAATGTTGCTGAGAAGACATTATACTTTTCTTGAGCTGAAAAAGCAAAATAGTTCTTTCCAGTTTTTTGTTGTAAGACAGTGCTTTAATTCAATGTATTATTTAATTTTACTTGTCTAACAAATTTTGTTATTGTTGGGATAACTTTTGTTTTATTACCATTAATATACATTTTTTGTGCATAATGATAAAAAAAAAGTAGTTTTTATTACTTTAATATTATAAAACTGAGGATCGAGATCAGTAGCAATATTATCTATTGCTGTCTGTGAATCTCTGTGACTACCAGTCTTAGGTTATACTTTAAAACGTGTTTGTTCCAATTTTTGTAATTTCAAAGAGGGGACCTTCAAGTCAATGTTAAAATCACCTAATAAGATGATAAACTTATTTTTAGTATAGACTTCATTCAATACATCGGTGAGCCCTGCTATAAAATCATTAATATTGGTTATTACAGTTGATCTGTAGATAGCAATAATTACAGCAGCCTCGTGTATTAATGTAATCTAGCGTATATTAAACATTGCTACTGCTGGATTACCAAAAATGACAGATTAGTGCATAATGAATAAAAAATTATTGTTATCGTCAATTAATTAAAAAAAACAAAGAATAAAACATTACATACCTATTTACTTTATAGTACATATACAGTACTTTTATTTTAATAAATTAACATTTTAACATGTGAAAAACAACTGATTTAATTAAAATAATACCAAAACACTTTTTAATTACCGTGAAATTACTGTAGAATACTTTAAAATATTTTGTATAGATAAATAAAAATTACACTAGAACTTAAAGCTGGTAATAAACTTAAATTAACTGTTCATTATTAATTGTTGTTCTTTTGGAAATAATTTTTTTTTTATTTTTTTTTTTAAATTTATTATTAATTACAACTAGGCAGAGCCTATCAAGCAATATACATTTAACATTAAATAACACTGTTAGCCGGAATATCACCCATTGATGCACTCCTCTCATGTGTAATCATGTGTAATTTTCACTAATCAAAGTTCAAAAGGCTTCGTTCTCTTCAGCCGGCGAATCTCCCCAGAGCAGTTTAGTAAACAATTCATTTCATAATTTTTGTGTTGTTGAAGTCTGTGTTTGTGCTTCTCTGCATACCTTCTGATTTCCTCTGCGACGGTATTCATCTTAAGATCACGATGCAGACTATCATTGCGGATGAACCATGGTGCATCAACAATACTCCGTAGAACCTTATTCTGAAAAGTTTGTATAATCTGAACATTTGTCTTCACTGTGCAACCCCACAACTGTAACCCATAGGTCCACACTGGTTTCAATATTTGCCTATAGAGAAGCAGTTTGTTGTGTAGATCTAATTGTGATTTTCTCCCAAGTAACCAGTACATTTTCCTAAATTGCATATTCAATTCTACCTTCTTTTTTTTCACATGCTCCTTCCAGTGTAGCTTGGCATCTAGTGTCATTCCCAAGTATTTAGCAGTATTAGCCGGAATTACTAAATGGGAATTTATTTTAATAGGAATTGGATTTATTTTTCTAGTTGTAAAATTAACAAAGGTTGACTTGGATTCATTTAATTTTAATCTCCATTTCTTTATCCAGATACTAACTCTATCGATCGCTCTTTGCAGTTTTTGTGTTGCCTCTTCCACATTGCTACCGGTCGCCAAGATTGCTGTGTCATCAGCAAAAGTCGCAGTAATTGTACCATTTTCTTGGGGAATATCGCTGGTGTACAAGAGATAGAGCAAAGGTCCAAGGACACTTCCTTGTGGTACCCCCGCTGAAATGCTTTTCAATTCTGAGTACTCCCCTTTGTGCTTAACTCTGAAACATCTTTCTGATAGGTAAGATTCCAGTATCTGACAAATCGACTCTGGAAGATCACGCTGCAGTTTAAAAATTAATCCCTCGTGCCAGACCTTGTCGAATGCTTTAGCAACATCTAAAAATATACTTGAGCAAATTTTGCGTTCCTCCAAGGCTTTTTCTATTACATGTGTGATTCTGTGTACTTGATCTATAGTTGAGTGTTTATCTCTAAAGCCAAACTGGTGGTGAGGGATTAGTTGTTTTTCTTCAATGAGTGGCTTAAGGCGTTTCTTCAGTAATTTTTCAAAAATCTTTGACATAGCTGGCAGCAAGGAGATTGATGATTTATCGTTAGGATCTTTTCCCGGTTTGGGTATCATAATCACTTCTGCAATCTTCCACTGTCTTGGAACATACCTTAGTCTAAACGTTGGAAATAATTGTCAATTGTTTTTTGTTTTATTACAGTAAAAGAATGTATGAAAAAGTTTTATGTTTGCGCTTTTCAGGAGGTCTAGATATTGTGCACTTTTATACCTTATGTTACAAAACACTAACGAAAACAAACTGTAGATAAACACTAATCTGTATCTTGTGATGCACATTCATATGAAATACGAGAACCGCCGAGCAAAAACCAGACAGTAACTCACAATAGTGTAGTCTTGAGTTCAATTACTTTTTCTATGTTAAATTTTGTGCACTTTAAAATTCCTTTAATTTGAAATACAAGATTTTTTTGAAAAAAATTGCTACAAGAAATGTATTACTTTCTTGAGAATGTTAAATACAGTGTGTACCCATGAAAGCACAATGTATTTAATTCACTGTCTCAATCATTTCATTATATATCAATTATACATACTTTGTAATGATGTCAATTGCATCCTTATCTCCTCTGTCAATAAAATTTGAAACTGCTTCTCCTAAGCCTTTCACAGAGAGCACAGATAATTGTCTATCTTTTCCTTCTTCTGTAAAATATCGCTCAAGGACAGTTTCAACTCTCCTTCCGAGAGGATCTTCCTAAAAGACAGCGTAAGATTTTCAGTTAAATAAATTCTGTTTGAAACAAAGTTAATGGTTAATAATCAATTATATATATCAAACCTTCAAAAACACATTGGTAATTGAATTATTTTTCTCTTTTGATTATGCTAAAAATATTGGTAATAAAGTACTATACTTTATCTCTATATTTAATTTATTTCTTTATATATATTACTTTACATTTACAGATCTCTCAAAGGATCACGTATATTCTCTTCGGACCCTGATACTATTAGGATATTCGAGGTCAAGGAGCCTTTAAATAATAAGAGAAATATATTTACTAAATATACTAGACCATCGACTATCTGGCCCTCTGTACTATATGGTCTGGCTGTCATGTACAAAATATTAATTTGGATTACAAATTGAGTCTATAAAACACTCAATATACAATACTTTGTGATCGTAAGCACCGTATGAAAATATGCATATAACCGTAATACACTATCCTGTTTAGTATGTATATCCCAAATAAAAACAGTGAAATAAGCAGAAAACAATTGAAGATTTTTGCAGGTGCCAGTTTCTTTAGTTACTGGATTTGTTTCTTTTTGTTGTTGGAAATTAGTTTTTGTTATAAAGAGTGTTATTTTAATTATTGTGTTTTAAAATTGTTCAAACATTTTTAACAGAGCTGAATTTATATAGTATAGTATGTTTACAATGAATAGAATGTTTACTTGAAAATGTTGCCCAATGTATATATTTTTGGCATTTAAATTTTCTTTCCATTCATAATTAGGTCGAATTAATATGAATTTTTGTTAAACACAATAGACAAGTTTAAATATTCTATAAAACACTTCTGATGTTTAGTTATTACAAATTACGGATGTTGATCAAACAGGAAGAATCTAGATTTTTCACTCTCTGGTTCAGCCAACTGCCACATTAGACCGGAGAGTTGTGAGCCTAATGCACTTAGAAACTATGAGTTATTAGCATTTCTAAATTTTCAAAAGCAAAATAAAATAAACATTTTTCAGTACTTTAATAAAATAACAACACATTAAGTACAGAAATAAGGTTTTTAGCAACACGGAACAATCAAGTGCCTTGCTTTGATGTTAAAGCTCAAGATATTGCCTCTTTGATTCATTAACTTTCAGATGCTACTACAGCTAGATCCGAGTGTATTTTCAGTTTGTTTTGATCATATAAAATGTTAACTTTATTCAAGATCCTGCCGATTGTAAAATATGGTCTGTTTTTTTAAATTCAAGAAATGTCAGACCCGTGGAAATTTATTAGGAGATTTGTGAAATGCAATGAGTGAAAATGGGTGATGCAGTTCAATGAAGGGCAAACGAATGTGTATGACGAGGCAAGGAGTGAGCAGCCTTCTATCATCAACAGATTTGGTAAGGAAAGTGGATAAAAAAAAAAAAAATCACCAGGATTAATGGTTTAAAATTTCCAAACTTTCTAATGAGTTTCCTCAAATTTTAAGAAATTATGATAATGACTGTTTAAGTTATTGGAAATTGTGTGCCAAAAATCCTGCCTGATTTAGTGATTTGCAATAAACCAAACAACTTTGAAGTGGTTTGCAGTTTTTCATTCGATACAATGATGAAGGTGATGCATTTTAAACCAAATTGTGACCGGTGCGATTTGGTTTCTAACATCACTATGCAATCCAAGCATTTAGAAAAAAAGTTTGAATTTTTAAGGATTCAACTCCCAACTCAAGCTTGGGATCGCATAGTCGTGATGTTGTTTCCTTCATAACAATGCTCAACTGTATGTCGCTTGTTCAATGCAAGATTTACAGCCCAAACTTGGCATCGAATGACTACCAATTGTTTCTGCATCTGATATAATCCTAGCTGGTCATTGTTATGACAATGTCAAAAATGCAGTAATGACAGTGGTTATGATCCCAGATGACATTATTCTATCAAGAGAATATAGATAAGTAAGTGATAAGTTCCTTAATAATGGTGGAAATTATGTAGAAAAATAGTTGAAGGTATGCACTTTCTTGTAAAAATAAAATATACTAAAGCAAAATAGTATTACATTTTCTGGACATTATTCGTAAAAAAATAATCTACGGTTTGTTATCCCTGAATCAAGAGTCAATTTTTGGACAGCAAATGCTCAAATTTAGTTACAGAACAATTGAAAAAATATCCTGATAGATGACATCTCTGAAATAATTTGGGTATATATTTATAAAAATCGGTTAAAGAGATTTTAGGGTCAAGCATTTGATTTTTCTGTTAAAACCAGGCCTATTTTCTTCTATGATTTCTCTAACCATAACCAAAATACTAGGGTTATTATTTTTTAAAGTTTTAAGCTAAAAAAATATGAATTTAGTAATTATGATAGAAGATTATAATTATACATTAATCTACAGTATATTAGAGCTGCTTTATAGCTGTGTAAGTGATGTGAACACTGTTTTTTTAGGATGTTATTTTAACTGGCCGAAATTATACCCTTTCTAAAACATAAAGATTACTTTTACATTCTATATACACCTACATTGCTATAAATTATATGTACAGATTTGAAAATGCATAAAACTGATAAAACAATTATTTATTGTTTATGACATTTTGTGAATTATTTCATACTAAATTAAAAAAGGAAAGGATCAATGATGATATCACCATTGGTATTTCTTTGATTCCTAAATGCACTCCCGAGCTGGTGTCGAGATTGTTCTCAGCACTATCTCTACTTGTACAGCTAAAATGATTCTACTATATATTTAGTTGGTATAAAACTTACCTCATTTTCTATAACTTTATCTATAGCTTCCTTGTCCAGTAAATTTATATTCTTCTTAGTATCTTCTTTATCTTGTTTCAGTTTTACCATATCAACAGGATTTGCTACTCGATCCATAAATTTTTGGCCAAAACGAACAGTATTGAAATGATGCAAGTCAGATTTGTAATCTACTCTTAAACGAAGCAGTGGAAGCTGAGGTTGGTTCTTATGACCTGGAATATTAAATTATATATAAACACACAAAATTGTTTATATAATGTACATATGAAAACAGAATAAGTTATATAAGGTCATCTAAAATATTTATGCTAAAGACCATAGGTACTTGATGGTATTCCATTTTAAATAAATTAAAACAACAATTTTTTAGTATAAACCACAATATTTTAATTGAAACTTGCCGACCATGGTTTCGCTAGTTTCATGCTAATATAAATTATTTTACACATAGCTAATAAATCTAAAAATTTAAATCATCTGGAAAATTTGGAAATTAATAGATTAGTTAAAAATAAAAATGTGGTAGTTTTAAATGAACAATTAGATTTAAGTAATTCCCCACTTTTATATAAGATAAAAAAAAATATGTTCTTCTAAAATGTTTCAGAACATGTGTGAACTTCAAAAATTAAAAAGAAATCAAATGTAGTTTATCAACAAATTAGGAACAAATGAAAGTGGAAAGCATTGTATAATCTTAATATTTTATTTTTCTCATAGAAAATAAACACCAACTCAATAGTTTTAGCATATTTTTGGGAAAAAATGTCACTTTTCAGTTTCACTTTTATTTTTAAATAATGGTCTGTTTGTAATTGATTGTTCAGCCCAAACAGCTGACTGGTGTTGCTCATATGTGGAACATTAGTTTTTTTTAATTTAGAAATATATCATTAAAATAAAATTGTCAATCAAAATTTTGGAAAACCTGGAATAAAAAAAAAACAAACACAAAATATTTATTTATTACCAAATGGGAAACTTAAGCATATTGATTTCAAACTAAATAAACTTTCACAAAATGTCTGAGTCTGGAGATATTGGTTACAAAATAAAGTTACAGTTGTAAAAGACAACAGCTCGGCCAATTTCATTCAAATTTATGTCTTAGGGATATTTTAAGCACAAAAATATGTTATAAGAAAAAAAACTTAACATTTTAGAGCGTGTAAGAAAAAAAACATAAAATATTTATTTTTCCAAACTGGTTCTTAGTATATATATAAAAAAAGACTGAATAGTTTTTCTTTAGTAATTATATGAATTGTTATATATATAAGTCAAAACCCACAGACTGATCACGAAATCTCTGGATCCAAGAAATCTAGAGCTATGAATTTTTTAACATGGTTTGGGGTAGGTCTGTAGATGCGTACTAACAAAGGGTTTTGAAAATGTTTCACTCCAAGGGTGTTTTTTACCCCTAATTTCTTTATAATACTATCTCAACTATCTCCAGATGAAACTGGAGCCGTCAGCTAGTTTCAGCATATATTTGTGTTTTTTTTTGTATAACCGGTATATGTAATTGTGAGAAGGTTGAGTATAGATTATTTTTATAATTTGTACAAACTTTTATAAATTTGTGTTATTTTAAAATGAAAATTTGTCCATTTTTGGTAAACATATTATATTTTATAATACTGTAATAAAATTATATTATATTGTTATATTTTATAATAGTTTTATATTACCTGTAAGTTGCTGTGTTGCCTTCTCAAGCATCTCTTCAACAATATTTGAAAGATGATCTAATACCTGTAAAAACAAGCCTTATTTTAATGGCAACTATTAAAACAAATTTTCTAAGTACAATTACAATATATTTTTAAATGACAGAATCCCTAAGAACTATATGTTTATTTTTCAAAGATATGTTTCAAATAAATAAATAAATATATATGCATGTATGTGGGGAAAAAGTTAAACATTCTGAAAATCCACTAATATAATTTTTTTAACTACGGGTTTCTACTAGACATGGTTTTTAAGACTTAAAACAAACGAAGTTACACATCCAACTCTGTATAGATCTGCTAAAAAGAGGAACAGAAAATTTATTTCAGAATAATTCTGCGAGGAGTACTGCTCATTTAAATAACAGTTTCATGTGCAATATTTTTTGGATGATCAGTAACATACATATTCTTTTCCAACAAAATAATAAATTATTACAAAATATAAAAACAACAATATGGGTTTCTTCAAATAAACTCTAACATTTATTTGAACTCTCAATACTAACTATTAAATCTTTAATTATAGTAAGGTTGTGTTAATCCTAATCCACGGTAGTCCAAATCACACACTAGTCCGAACGACCAAGTTTTCATGTTGGGACTTATTGATTTAACAACTATTTGCTCTGGCTCGAGTCAGCCCTGAGTTATACGAAGGGGAACCCAAAAATAACAGGAATCAGGCTGGGGGGGCGTGGCCGGTCGGCCGGAGAGGGAGTCTCAAGTCACACTGCTACACGTCAGTGTGTGACGTTTGTTCGCTGTGAGTAGATCAGTTCATCCGTGAGAACTTTTATTGTGGAAGACATTTACAGTTTTGGCGAAAACGTAAAATGGCTGACTGCCGGGAGCAACGTGTGGCTGTGAAATTTTGTTTCCTGTTGGGGAAAACGCCCGCGGAAACTCTTGTAATGCTTATGGGGAAGCTACTTTAAATAAAACACGTGTCTATGAGTGGTTTTAACGTTTTAAAAATGGAGAAATGAAAAATATGAAAGGTAAACGTTTTGAGACTGTGGAAGAGGTGAAACAAAAATCGTTGGATGGACTAAAGAACATTCCATTAAGTGAACATCAACAATGTTTTGAACAATGGAAGAAACGATTAGAGAAGTGCATTGCAGTCAATGGTAATTATTTTGAAGGTGACCAAAATTTGGTGTAAAAATATTGAAAAATAAAGGAGTTATGACCAAATTCCCGTTTTTTTGGGTCCCCCCCCCTGTATGTGCTGTCTACTGTGCGAAGAATTAGTGCTTAGTTCATTAGAATTAGTGCTCACTACATGCTTTATTGTTTATGTTGAATTTTGTTTTTAGTGTACATTTGATGTAATAAATTTGCATTTTTGTTTTTTTAAAGGATCCGTTAATAATCAAAACAGCTTGAGCAAACAAATATTAAAATGAAACCAATATCACTGTATATGCATAAACAGAAAAAAAATCATATTAACTTATGGTTAAGTAAATTCATATACATAGAATAAACAGTATTTACCTCTTCGTTAACAGATTTGTCCGTTTTAAAAACATAATTTGTAAGCACTTCAGTGTGCATTATAAAAGGTCGCACTGTCTCTAATTTTATATTTTCCATCGAAAATTTTTTTCCATAAATCTTTAGAATTGCCACCTGCTTCGGTACTGCTTCACCCTCACATAATGATGTTGCTACTGGACTACCTAAACATTATTCAATGTGAAACATCAAACCAAGATAAAATGTATTATGAGTATCAGTGTTTTGTTGAAATTACTTAGTAGCCATAACAGTCTAATTTTAAATTTTACTGGTTTTATTTATTACAATTTTTGTTTAGTTAATTTTTCTCATGACACATCCCTATTTGATGTGATCAGACATCAAACATTAAGACAGTATATTAAAATTACAAATTAAAATTAATGAAATAATACTACACCAACAGTAATTACCACACATTTAAACATCCAAACATGACTCATCAAGATGTCAAAAATTCCTTCAATGAATAAATCCTTATTCATTAGCCATACTTCTAACTGATGTAGAAATGTTTTCAAATTGTCAATAGATTTTTAACTGATGTAGATTAACTGGCAGATTAAATAGCTCAGTACATGCCCAGCTGTGCTAGTGGAAAGGATGTGATACAGTTTGTTTGCTCGTAATAGCCTGTAAAAATCAGTGATGGCAATAGAAAACCCAGCATGATATCCAAAGTGCATGCTGTGATTTCTGATGGCAAGAAATGCGTCAGTAGTAATCCATCGTGACCTGTTTACTGTATATGACCAAATAATAATGAATCAATGTGTTGTGCGTCAAAGGGTTCTATGTTTAAAAGTGGAAGAACAAAATTCATGATAAAAAAAGGAGCGGCAGCTCTTCATTGTAGTCACTGATGAAATAGTTTAGAAAATGTATGAAAAGGTCCATGAAAATCGGCGATTTACAATCTCTGAACAACAATTCCACAAATTTCTCAGACCATTTTATATTTTGTAGTCATATAAAGTATCATTGTATGAAAAGTTAGGTTACCTGAAGTTCTTTGTTCGGTGGGTACCGTATAGTCTTTCCGAGAATCACAAAACACAATGAATAGGTTCTACCTAAGATTGCAAGGAAGGTTATGGCAACCGTATATACAACCTTAGTATTTGGTTGTGGAGTTTATAGAAAACAGAACAACCACCATAATATCTATTATGAGACTTTAAACAAACTAAGACAGGCCATACAGAACAAATGCCGTGATTGATTGACTTCTGGTTTCACGAAACAATGCTCATAGTTGTCTCCACTCTGTTCGGTAAACAAAAATATCTGCTCCATCAATTCAATTGAGATGTTTTTCCTCATCTGGCGTATAGTCTGTATTTGGTTTCCAGCGCTTTAATGATGATGAACAACTTCAAGATGTTGAGACAGGATGACTAAAATCCCAGGCGTCAGAATTTTATGAAGAAGGAATTTCCAAATTAGTCTATCACTATAATTAAAAGAGTAAATTTAAAAGGTATTATGTACAAAAAATAGTGGGAAAATGTAGTTTTACGATCTATATAACAAAGTTTCTGTATCTTCGTCTCTGTTCTATTATTTACTTTTTCTAGAAACAAATATATTTAAGTTTATTTACAACAATTCTAACAATAGTTTTTTTAAACTTTGGTGATTCATGCTCCAAATTTTAAAAAGAATACATGTTAAACTAACAACTGAATTTCTATGCTAGTGGATTTTTTTAAGACTCTTATTTCAAAACAATGTGAATTTAGTTTATGAGACCGTAAATCAATACAATGCTTTAAATGCATTTCGAAAGTTAAACCAAAAAATTTTACAGTTTCACTGCCTCTTAAAAAATGGTTATCATATTGATATTTCTCATTTTGGATTTATATGTTTCAAATAAAATAAGATCGGTCTTTGATGCATTTATGGACAAGCCACTTTTTGCAAAGACAAATTTGCAGGATAAATTGGATTTTTGACCAATAAGAATTGTTGATGTATTGTCAACTTGATGTAAATATGTTATCGTCATTACATATGATAGTTTATTCATATATATAATAAATAATTTTGGGCTTAATATAGCTCCTTGAGGGGCACCACAGGAAATAGTTTTCCAGTTTGGAATAATTCATACCATCTTTAACAACTATAGTATTTTGTTTCCTATCATAAAGATATAAACCAAACCATTCAAGCTCCCAATCGTCAATGCCATAAAGTTAGATCAACGGCTTAAAGAGGTCACAGAAAATATCAAAGGCCCCATAATCCACCCAAGACGGGCAACAAATTTAGCAAAAACAGTTTCTGTACTTGGACCTTTAGCTAAGGAATTATATATTTCAAAATAGTATATGATTTCGTTATTTACAACCTTTTCAAAAATTTTGGAGAATGTGGGTAGAAGTGTAATTTCTGGTAATTGGATAAACCAGTAAATCTTCTCCTGTTTTTTATATACAGGTTTGATATCAGATTTCAAAGAAAGAACTATTTTTTCCACTAAATACTTAACCCTTTCGCTCCCAGACATTTTTTACAGCTATCTGTATAGAATCCCAGGGTTATTATTATAATATCTGCATAGGTTATCAGACCAGGCCTGATTTTGACCTTTTGCAATGTTTTGTTAAAAAATCCATAACTCATTTATTTATTAATCAATTCTTATGATTTTGCTATTGTTTAGTTTGAAATTAACTACTCTAAAACACCAAGTATTGTATAAATATATAATAATGCAAAAAATATATTGTAAAATAAAAAATAAAACCCAAAAAGTTTTTTGAAAAAGTTTTCTTGAAGTGCAGAGGAAAGAGATGCAAAAAAAAAAATCCTGGGCCCATTATATATTATTAAAATCTATTTTAAAATGAACACATACCAAATTTCAATGAATTATTTTGAAAAACAACACAGTAAGAACGTTTTTTTAAAAAATTAACATATTTTCAGTTTTTCGCTGAGGCCTTCATCAACTTATATTAGAATGTAATTTACAACCCAATATAGTTTTTAGCACTAGTTACACAAAAACACAAGTTTTTCATTTATAATAAGAGTTTTATTTTAATTCAAAAACACCTAGCTTAAATATTAGGCCACCCCTCCCATGTAGGCATTGTAATCACATATAATTTATGTTTAGTTGTAATATATAGTTTATTGCCTTTTTTTAAAATTTTTTATGTTCTTCCCTAGCCTTAGCATCGGTTGACAACAACAGTACTGGTTTCTTCTGTCTTTTCCTTTGCCTGAAACCTAACATTAACATATTATTTTTTCTTTCATATTTCCTCTGGCCAACTGAGTAATTAATTTTCAAACCTGGAGGGATACCGGTTCTATTTTGCCTAATTGTCCCTGTCAAAAATGTAAATTTGGAATACAAAGCTTTTGCTAACCTAATTGATGTGAAAAAATTATCCATAAATATGTGGTACCCTTTATTTAGATAGCCTTCGATTTCTAAAAGTTTCATAAGTACACTGAAGCCAAGTCCTTTTTCTTTCACTTCTTGTTCATCAGAATGCTTGGCACCTTTGTAAACAAAACAATTAAGGCAGTAGTGTGAAACAGCATCACAAAGCACCCACATCTTCACACCAAATCTTTGGTACTTTTTTGGCAAGTATTGTATGAGAGGGTTGTGCAATTTGGTGGGTATTATACTTTCATCAACAGACAGACATTTTCCAGGTATGTAGTGATATTTTGATACTCGGTTCATATCATTTATTAATGGTTGAACTTTAGCACAGGGGTCATAGTTGGGGGTCATTAGTTAGTTAGTTCCTTTGGCTTTGAAAGATTAGCTTATCAACCAAATGGAAATAGCGTAATATATCTTGAAAACGATTTCGGCTAAACATTTTACTGTACCATGCACAATACTGGTTGACATTTGTCCACCAATAACTGGCTATAGTTGGTTTTTTATTGAGGCTCATGTTCATTAGCACGCAAATAAAAGTCTGAATCTCGGCAACTGTGACACGGTTCCACATTTTCTGGCTATTGTTTGGCCCTAATTTTTCATTGTAACTACTAACTACTTGTTCAGCATATTTTTTTTGTATACTTCCAAACATTTTAAGTAGTGAAAAAAAAGTTTAAAATAAGTAAGGACAGAGGAGTTGTTAGAAAGACAGTGTTTTACAAAAGGTAATTCATTAAATGAAAATATATGTATATCTCCAGGGTCGTTATTTCCATCCACTTCAGTTCTACCATCCTCATTTTCTCCACTTGAGGAATCAGAAACAATATTAGGCTAGGCCCAGGAGGTCTTCCCTTACATCGTACAGTTGGAATAGGCCTGTGATTACCTGTATCAGAAATTTCGTTTTCACTATCTGATAACAAATTCAAATTTTAATATTGTTGTAAAAATCTTAGCAAAGATGTAACCTGTTTTTTGGATCATAATCAGGATCGTCATCTGTATCATCATAAAAAGATGAACTTTCATTATCACTTTCCGAGTCTAGTTTGGGAGAATCTTCACTAAGAAGCTTCATTATTTATAAACTAAATTTTTAAAAACTATAAACTATTAAATTATATACAAAACTGAGAAAACATAAAGAGTAACCCAAAACACGATCAAATTCTAAACTCAAAGGTTATATACAATCAACAGCTGGCATCAATTCAAAGAAAAACAACCGAGTTTGACAAGATCAACATAATTACATTTCACAAACAACTAAATGCCAATAGAATATGTAACTTTTTTAACATATATGGAAAGCTTGTTTTTCCCCGATCATTTTGATATATATAAAATCTACTACTTCCGAAAAAACGGACATTGGGATTCTACACAGATACCCGAATGTCCGTACATAAAAGTCTGGGAGTCTATATATATATATATAGCTATATGTAAGTCTGATGTCTGGGAGCAAAAGGATTAAAGGCCTACTTTAAGCTATGTAATTATAGATCTTAGACATATAATTTGTTGTTCACCTAATGAACTATTGACATAATTTACAATTCTCATTTAAATTTAAATTAAATTTAGGATTAAAATATTCATTAAATAAAACTCCATAAAGCCCTCTAAATATAAATTTCTGTATGCGTATGAAAGCATTTCTTTTTCACATAATCTAGAAATAGTTTTGACAAAACAATAATTAAAAAAAAGTTTCACCACTAAATAAATGATAAATATATATTTTTTTATAGTCATACTGGCTAACTTTGTTTCTTAATGAAAAACGACATAAATTCAGTACTTAATTTTTTTAATACAGTAGATTTCCGATAATCATGCATGTTCGGGACTCTTCTGGTACTGGATTACCGGAAATGTCAGTTTATCGGACGGTACTGTGTGTGATCACTGAATCGTAATTCATACAGCAAATATAGCTGCATCATGATGTTAGAAAGCAAATACTGAATCTTTAATCAGGAACATAAGAATAAAGTTTCAACTCAAAAAATGCTGTACAGAATAGGACTGAACTTATTTTTTACTGTATACTACATTTTAAATACGGTATGTATGAAGAACTATAACAATATATTCACATAACTATAGAAGGCCTACAGTGAGCTTTTAATTGAAATAAAGTATAATAAAGTTTAGTTAAATCATACAGTAACTTGAAAATTTACGAGTCTCATTAAAAAAATTTAAAAAATCTAATGTCATTTTGTTTTCTAGAATTATGAGTTTGATTCAGCAAAAGTTATAAACTTGTTTAATACGTCTGCCATTTCAACCCAGCTGATCCATTTCTTTTCTTCTATTTCTTCATCGTCTGAC
This sequence comes from Aphrophora alni, assembly GCA_963513935.1. Classification (NCBI taxonomy): domain Eukaryota; kingdom Metazoa; phylum Arthropoda; class Insecta; order Hemiptera; family Aphrophoridae; genus Aphrophora; species Aphrophora alni. The sequence continues at coordinate 105,150,204 of OY740767.1, read as the reverse complement.
TCAGGCTGAAACTATCGCTGAGTTCACCCGAAGAGTTCCGAAGCTCGCCAAACACTTTCAAGCATACGTACAAGCACGTTTACGCCCGTAATAACATAAAACAAATGTATTATGTATGTACAGGTACATAACATTATGTACATACTATCCATGAAGGTGCCGGACTATTGGAAGTCTACTGTATATCAAAATGGCCATTCAAACTATAAAAATGAATTGAAAATAGAAGGAAAAACAGAATTTACCTGGCTGACTAACAAAAAAATTTCCATTAAACTCCGGATCAATACGACATTCATGTTCATGCCCCCAAACAACCAAGTCTAGAAAATCAGGTAACATTTTTTCAGAGATGAAGTTTTTGCGGCCTCGGTTGTTGGGTCGGTTCTGATGTAGTACGAACAAATTGAACCAATCATCTGTTGATTCTTTTGGTCTTAACATAGAAACCTAAAATTGTAAAACTGATTCAAACATTTTTAAATAAAGTACAGGAATTATGTAATCAATATAAATTCTGATTGAAGATTATTTTATAATTAATTATTCATAACATTTACAATAATTTTAAATTAATAAACTACTCAACAAATAATAAACCAATAAGAACAATAAATTCACATGATTAAAATCATTTTACTCTCTCAACTTATACTTAGTACAGACAAAGTAAGCTATAGTGATTAAAAAAGAATCACATTACCAATTTAAACTAGAAATATCAGTTATAAGAAGCTTGGAGTAAAAAGTGTATATTACAGAAGTGTATATGTTGAGTGCTATGCATCAGTTTTTCACATTTTATTGTGTGTATGAGTTTTTTAAAATTATTTATTTCCTGATATATATTTTATTTATAAAGTTATCACTTTTGTTATTTATTTATTAAAAAAAAAAAAAAAAAAAAGTTTCAGTAATGGGGTTTTCGGCTTATTTATCCATGTATTATACTGCAAGTATACAGTATGTATAAAAAATACGGAAATGGGTTGATATTTCAAGAGCTGCTTTTGATAAAAAGATGTTCAACGGTTATATGAAAAAACTTGTTCACCAATATGACAAGTGCCTCAATGTAGAAGGAAATTATGCTGAAAATAGTTAAGAGTTGTAACTTTGATTTGTGAATAATAAAAAACCATTAATACTATAGGTGTCTTTTTTATAACAAAATGGAACTTACAGCTATTGTATTGGTTCACATTAAATTCGGAAAAAATGCTCATTATCTTCTTCTAATAAAAGAATTATTCACTACAAATAAAATAATTTTAATACTGACATAAATTTATTAAGTTTCTTAAATTTAAAACTTAATTTAATGAAACAGATGATAAAAAGCTTTGTGAAGTAAATTAATGGCACATGATATAATGGTTACAATCAATAATAACAAATTCCTTGGAAAAAGATTAATAATATTTTTAAATGATAAGATCAGTACAATTGGCCATGAATTGCAGATGTTGACTCCATCTATTGCATCATTTAGATAAATTTGAACACAATTGTAGCCTAAATATGGGGACAAATTTGGTAGTTGTTAGAGTATTACAAACCAATATTATTTGATGGTACTTAGAAACAAAAACTATAGAAAAATTATTTAGTGACAAGCACCAATATTAACTACATTTAGCTTGAATGATTTAAATTATACAACAGCCTAATTTTTATTTTCAACTTGTACGATACCTGAATTTTGATAACAAAAAAAAATAAAAATCATAATTTAGCTTTTTCTGATGGAAAGTGAACAATAAAAGGTAATTGTGCAACAGTTGAATAAAAAAAGTAATATACATAATATTAGGTAATGTCAACCAATTCAATTTCCGACCGCTGCGTCAATACAAATTAAGCGCTTTCGCAGGTACAACTCTTTTAAAAACGGAATATTTAGTGACATCGGGACTTTTCCATTGTATGGTCAAAGGTTTCCGTTGAACACTGCACCGTACATTGAATTGCTATCAGCTCCCTAATTATTCCACCAATAAACGGCAGACAACTTTGATAGACGCTACATTTGATTGGTAAGCATCAAAATACTGGGAACCAACTCCCACCCCTTTATCCCGCTTTCCTTTCCAACGGGATAAACAACGACTCCACTTGCACACTCTCGTGGCATTCGTTAGTTTTCTCTTTAATAGAGAACACTTCTCGATTAATTCATTTTTATGTTTAATCACGTTTCAGGACTTATGCTTGTTGTTCGCTGTGCACATGCACTATTCCTTTGTTTTTGTCGCTCACTGTACAACAACACACAATACTTAACTTTCGTTCGCTTTCCCGTTTCATGTCACTCTTTGTCTCATTATTAATAAACGCACGCTCAACGCAAAATACATATATTTGTGAGTGATCAAATCTACAAGTGTGTTTTAGTTTATTCTTTCTTGTGCTCAATTATATACTATTTTATTAATGTGACATTGTGGTAAAATATATATATGTGTCGTGTAACAGACTTTCACACTCCAAGGACGCATCAGGCAGCTAGACCTTCAAACTCTGCACCAAAGGTATGGCACATCTATGTTAACCATCATATATGTCAAATTTTATACGTTAAATTTCTTTGTTCATAATTTTACAAACGAATTCAAAGTTTTATTAATTTACTTTAAAATTAATTGGTCCTCCGGATTTAATAAATATCTGTCTCTCAAACCAATCTCATTGATACATAATACATAACATATATCTGGAGGAAAATACAAATAAACAATCTGGAGGAAAAAATGAAAGAAAAAAAACATACCTGATGACCTAGAAAAAGCCTGGATAGACGTTCATCTTTGATATGACTCAGACCATAAAGAGCCAGTTTTGTAGTACCCTTTTCAAGTAATAAAGGTGAAATTTTAATGTTTGTTAAATCTGTCCATTTTCCAAAGTAATTGAGTAAACCAGTATCACTTAGTATATCCAAGGATGACATTCGTCCAAACCCTATCACAAATTAGGACAATTTTGGTATTATAAAGACAGAAATAAAAAAAATGACCTAGAGTAAAATATTAATAACAACAAATGTATTAGCTTTTCAAAAACACTTCTCATTTACAAACAATTATACTAAAGAAATCTCAAACATCTTCATAGCCATAATGCCAATTCCATAAGGCTTAGGGGGCCTGAGTCCCTAAAGTTTTAAATTTCAATATGATTTAATTTAAAAGAACGAAATAAAATGAATAGGAAATAAAAATCATTTTGACTTCGTATGGATAAGAAATAATTTCTGATCAACATAAAATCTAAATCTCTGTCAGAGCTGGTCAACTGCTTAACAATAATAGCTATTCATTTACTCAGTGATAGGGTAGGCTGGCGTTGCTGTCCTATGTGCTTGGCAGAGATTGGAGGGAATAGACTGGAGAATGCCTCGCTCAATATCTAGTTGACAGATAGCAGTAAGCACTTTGTTGTAACATTGTGTTGTTTAGTTCATTATATGATTGTCCAGGTGATTTCACAATCCTCTAAAATAAGTATGGAAATTGAATATTAGTGGATTTTTGACTTAATATTGGTTACAGTACTTCCAAACTTCCTTTCCATACCATATAAGCGAGTGTTTATTTATCATGGATAAGTTTGTTTAAAAAAAAACTACGTTTGGACTTGACAGAAAATGAGATTTAACAATCGTACATCTCAAGTCCATCAGCTTTATCTTCGGCACAGTTATTTCCTAATGAGAAGTTAAGTGAGAAGGGAAAGGGGAAGGAGAGAACATTTCAACAATAATGCATGACTTCATTTAGGTGGATAGGGAGAGATTCCTCTGTTGAAAAGGTATTTTACAAAACTTGGAAGGAAGCTGAAACCAAATACAATTTAGTTTCGTTGGGTTTTGTAATTGGAAAAAAAAGTTTTGAGCACTTGAGAACATACAAGCCCATAAGGAACGTGTAAGTAAGTTAGCGACTTTTTCTAAACCATTTGTAGTAGTGCAGTTGAACGAACAGCGAGATGAGGAACGTGTGTTTAGTATCATGACTATTTTTACAAGGTTTGAGATTTCTTTGCCGCCAGGTCTTAGCAGTTCGAGGACATGATAACATAACCTCAAATTTGGCAGTTATTAAAATTACAGGAAGAAGATTAGCTGAAAGATTGGATGAACCCTTTTGGATAAAAGCCAATCTCGCAAGATATCCCAATCAAAGTTATTGATATCTTAGGGCAAGCTGTTTTGCTTTCATTGGGAAATGAGATCATAAGCTGTGAACTATTTGCTATTATGAATGACGAGTCCTAAATTCAAGGGAAAGTTAGTCTTAGCTTTCCAACAAGAAGCTCTTTACGTCTACTGTGCCGCTTACAGTCTTATCTTAGATGATGAAGACAGCTTGTCCCACCTCCCTTGTATGAGGGACACCATGAATTTAGCAAAAGAATTAATCAAATCAAGTACAGAATTACCAAAAAGAATTCATGTTCAAAATCAGTGATTTGGATGAGAAAAAGACTAGTCAGATTAGACTTCGATAGACAATGAGAACTTCCATCATTCAACATATATTAAAAAACAATGATAACTTATTCATTGTTTAGGACAATTTTATATATTGAGAAACAATGAGTTTTTTAGGACATGTTCTGAAGAAAAATCGTCAGAGGCAGCGTCAAAATGTAGAGGACATCTTGAAAAATGCATCAGTTCAAATTTTTTTTTCTTTCAAGTCTCTATATTTTCATATTATGAACTCCGTTGAGGAAGTAAACCGAGAAATACAATGTCCCAGAATCTGTGACAGAGATGTAGATATAAAACTTCAATATCTTATTGAATTTTTAAAATAAAAACGGGAAGGTTTTCAATTCTTTTAGAAAGTCTGCATCAAGGTCTTGCTTGGATTTGTTGATGATCCTGAATTTACAGAGACAACATTTCACACTGAAAAAATGGAGAATACTCATAATTTCAGCACTCCCATATTTGTGTAGCACAGTAAAATCATGTGTTGAAGAAAGATTAAAAAATATAAGATGAAAAATTAATTACAATAGTGAAAGAATGTGTATCAGCTGTGAACTGTAACAGCCCAAAACTGGAACACGTTATAGAATTCTTTGGTGATGATTTACACGTATATAAACTCTCCTTTCACCTAAACATGCTTGATTATATTGCCAAAAGAAGGAAAATCACCTTGTCTACAGTGGGGGAGATCAGGAAATTTTTACTAGAAGATAGGGGTGTCCTTGAACTACTACTGGGAGTCTTTAAATGTTTTAAATTCCTCTGCACAGATTTTTCAGAGTATGTTTATATTTTATTCAATTCTTTAATTAAAACAATCTAATTTTCACATTATTTTGAAATAAAAACATTACAAAGAAGAAAAAGAAAGTATAGTGTTTGTACTATTATACTCTCTTTTTCTTCTCTGTTTTATTAATATGTTCAACTCCAAATCCAGGAATTGGTATAATGCTTATTCCTTTACTTTACATGTTTGTATTACATGTTAAAAAAATTATTTGTAGTTTTTATATAAAAAAAAAATAACCATGGTACTACATGGTGTAACCTGTATAATTCACAATTCTATTTTTTTAATGGTAAAATGCTAATAAAATGAGTAATTCCTACACAGAATACCATTTAAAATCATCTTACTTATCAATATTAAGTTATTTTAATAAATGACCATGACACCACATTGGTATTATTGATACTCACGAGATCATCTCGTGAAATATGAATCTAATTTTTGATGTTTAAATAAAAAATTACAAAGTGATCAGAGAAAATCAGTGAATGTAAAGTGCAGTTGTTTACTCAAACACTATGGAACTTGATTAATCAGTGTTCAAGATACAGCCCAGATTGTACTTGGCAGTAGTAGGTTGTATCCTTCTTCCCGCCCTCCTGAAAACATTGCTTACATCTCTTGCCTATGTCCACCCTTTTAATTTAGGAGACAATTTAGATTCAAGTGAGTTGGCGATGGGAGCTGTAGATTTACAATCATCCTTCTGTTGGGGGACATTTAGTCTGGAGGTAGCAGCTTTTCAACTATCGACAGTCAAAAATCATACAGTCTCAATCACTTCAGGCGAGAGTATAATTTGAAAAGCATGTAGGAATTCACAAGCATAATTTCAATATGTGGATTCCCAATTTCTAAAACAGGATTTTTCTAAAACATGGTGATAAGAAAACATCTGATTTTGACAATCAACACCTTTCATAGACTTGTTATATTTAGCTATAGCTTTTGGTTTCATTTTGGCCTCATCCCATTTGTTGGTACGCTCCACAAAATCGAGAGTAAATTCTATTGAGATAAACTGGACATACTATTTATCATGCTACTTTCCTGTGGCAACATTGTATGGTAGTATGTTGGCTCACCAGGTTGAAGTTTAGTTTCAACAATATCAATTATAGTGTTTTTACGCTTAGCTCTAAGTATTCCAATGGTATATGTATTGTAACAAAATAACTCCTTTGAAACATCATAACTATTATAAAAGTTATCCATGAATAAGGGATGATCTAGGTCAAGCTACCTTGCATTAGTGCCACAACATTTTTACATGTTCCGAACCTCCATGGTCACAGTCATTTACTCTAAAATAAACAGCAAAATTGATGACAAGGGTGTTTGGCTCTGTCTAAACATACAATTTTATTTCATATTTGTGTCTCTTATTCTTCTGGTATTAACAGAATATCAGCCTGCTCCTCCAAAGAACCATTGATTTGTCAATGCTAAGGATCAGTCCTGCTTCATATAGAGTTTTCATGTTGTTCTTGAAATGGTCTATGATAGGGAGGATTTTGTAAACCGCTCCTTAGTAAATTGTAAAATATTATTTGCCTAATTACTCACTGGGGATAAACCCAGGTCAAGGGTAGAAAGACATGATTCATCCGACTCGTGTGGTGAAGGTATCACAGCAGATGCAAGGATTTTGAAGTGCCTGACTTGCTACCTGAAAGACAATGTGTCGCAACACACCAAACACAATGCCATTATTACTCCTCATCTTCAATACTCTCGCTTGAAATCACAAGATTTCATTTATTTATTATTTATTCAATAACCGCTCAAATAACGAAAAATATATAAAGTCATAATTCAGAATAAGTCAAAGAGATGAATAATTCTTATATAAAAAGCTTAGAATTTATTACTGTACGAACAGGCAAGATTTTAAACAATAGGATGATGCAATGTTAACTTCTCTTAACAAAGCACCATGTCTGGACAGAACAATCCTGTATGAACTGGTAGTTGTTTATAGGGAATACCATGTAATTTAAAAAATTGAGCCAACATAACAATTGAGGGTACAAATGATAGATCAAAACACACCATTTAAATGGCTTGGGAAGCATTTCACAATTAATGGGTCTCAAGAGTCTGATATTTTAATTTTAGATTATTTTAATAGTTGGATTGGAAAGATTAATGACCTTCCACTTTCTGGACCAAAAAAAAAAAAAAGTTGATTTATAAACATGTTATCATTCCGCGCCTGTCTTGGCCTTCCCTTATATAGGAGATGAATAAAGAAACTTTAACAAAGATGCAATCATACGCAAATAATAAACTTAAAAGTTGTTTATGTTTGGCAAGGCCAATGGATACGAGCATGTTATACAGATCAACAAACAGTTTTGGATTTGGAATGACTACGGTTTTGACTTACTACCAACAATTCAGTGATGAAAAATGCTTTTTACAAAAAGTTGTCAAATGATGAAGCTGTCAGAACATCCACTGAGGAGGAGTGGTTTGACCTTGAACTCGTGGAGAGTCATAAGTACTTTTCAGGAAATTTCCGGAAAAATCACAAACAAAATAAATCTGATCTTGGAATGGAAAAGAGAAATAAAAGAGACTCACAAATCATGAAGAATTTCTTAGCACAAGATGATGAACACAACTTTTTAGTCCATGTTCAAAACCTTGAAACTCAATAGGATTGACTATATATAGTTGGGGATTTCTGCATACCCACTGATTTGATCTGGAGAGCTTTCCTTTATGAATGGACCTCACAAATGATTAACTTCTATACGAACGCATTGCAGAACACTTTATCTGATCCAAGGAATTTACAGAGATTGAAGATTTCTGATGAGACTAAGGCCCACTATGTGATATATTTCACCCTGCAATGCAGCTAGTTTTTTTTCCTAATTGAGCTAACTGGACCGTAGTATAGGCAGAGAGTGCTATTTTTGTATGCGAGCAATGTTTGTTCGTCGTTACGCTGCACGAGACCGAATCATTACTCTGAATATATTAACAAAAAACAAACAAACAATAATTTACCCATTACGAGTTCCTTTGTCAAAATTATTGGTATATTGTGAATTTCTTTTAGCATAATATTAACTTTATATCTTCTTGGATAAAAATTCCCAACAACCGGCAAAACTCAAGCATAGTTCAAGGACTTTTCCAGACACAAAAAATTCTAGCATAATTCCCGATTTTCAAGGCTGCTGGACACCCTGATAGAACAGTGGTATATTGAGACCCATTACAAATAACAGATTATTTGTTCATACAACAAACAAAAATAACTATATTACTACTCACCACTGGGGTCATCATGATTTCCGTGGATAGAAAATACAGGTATGGCAATATTCAAATTTGGATCTTCATAATTCACTACTGGCTTCACACAGTGCTGGAAATTTTCTGATTGATCACTAACAAACTGAATGCTTATCGGTCTGAACAAAAAGGTACATAGGGTGAAAAAAGGTACTTTTCAATATTTTCATAGACTTATTCAGGTTTGATTCTCCTTAACTAAAGAAGTGGTAAAAAAAAAAAGTTCCTCTGTCTTTAATTCTATTATTTATATCTAAATTTAATTTTAAAATTTAAACTTGAATTTTGTTTAAATGTAACTTCAATTTTATTTAGAATGATCATAATTTATATAAGAAAATTAATATTTATTTGTGTTAGCCTAACTGGATTGTTTTTAAAACATATATTACGTTAGTTTTTTTCTGTCAAACATCCTTGTTTTTCGTCATTTATTTATTCCATGACGGTCATTTCGACTCTTTTCATTCAGTAATTTTTAAATGTATATTAAAACACAGTTTGAGCACTGTGAACATTGTAATAACTAAAAAACTACATATACACACTTACATATAAATAATAACACTCAATTGTACACTGACACATATTGAAGGTCATGAGAGATATCGATACATATTGTATCGTTGATTCTTAATTAAGTTGCTGTGGCTGGAGAGTGCCAGTAGTCGGTTGGATTCCTCTTGGTGTCACCCGATTTTTAATCAGTGACAAAATACAATCCAGTGTCTTGAAAAAACTCACCAAGTATTGCCACAGCCAAGAAAATAAAATTAAATTACAGAAGAACAATCCACTAATTACAAAAACAGATAAAGGTAACAACCTAGTTTTACTAAATAATGACAAATACATTCGAAAAACTTTGGACTTTATTAGGAATAGGTTTTTCCTTACTTAATTACTACAGGTTTATAGATAGTAAAAAAAAAAAACTGGACCTATAACAAATTCGGTGGTTCAGATTATTAATGTCAATTAGCTCTTTATTCCCTTATAGTTGTTACAATTAATTTAGTTCTATAAATAATTCTATGTCAGCTTGACATATTATATCTTTATCTAAATACTTAATCTGATAAAATACAATTTAAAACATAATCTGTCCTAATCTATTCTGGGATGGTCTCTCTGCTGACCAGCAGTGTCTCCCCGTCATCGCCGACGTCTCGGATGCCACTGATCCTGCCTTGGTTACTACCAGTTTATGAGCTTCACTATCCATGTCATGCTAATGACCTGCAAGCTAAGCAGTTGCAACACTTTTTCAATTATTTCCCAATAACTACCACAGATCTGATACTGGAGATTTAACTGGTGCTAACATTTTGACTATTGAATAAAATATTTTCTAAATTTATAATAAATATTTTCTTATCCTAAATCCTAACAACTACATGGAATCCTAAAGGAGAACTAGGGAACTAATAAAATGATAAAGCCCTCAATCCTAAATTTTAAAGTTTTACTGAAGATACACAAAAGTGGACACCCAATCAGACCCCTCGTAAATTTCACGTAAAATACAATACGGTAACCAATGCATAGTATACTATATGGCGCCGGCGTGGAGAATTTAATGTAAAATAAATATTGTGTTTCGTGTGCGTGAGTGTTATGTGGATACTTGTATTTTATGTTGAATGTTTTAAATTAAGTGTTTATCACCCGGCGATGGACAATAATGTCCAAAACACGTGTAGTGAAATTAGTTATATGAACATATAAACTGAAAAAAAGAAAAATTCAAGGATTGCTGGCGATAAGTCATAGATAACAAATAGTTATTCAAGCATATCTGGTTGCTCTAGACCATCTACCAAATATATATGTAACAACCAAATATGGTTGCTCTAGACCAACATAATAAATAATAGATAAATTGAATACACCTGAAGTGAAATTTGTAACTACGGAATACTCTAGAATTCTAAAACTCTCAACATGTAACATATTCCGTAGATAAGGTTGCTATGTTGTATATCACACTTCACACAGCATCAGACAAATAAAAAAAAACATCAAAAACTAAAACACGATAAATTTGATGGTTTATAAAATCAAATGCGACGATTGTCCAAAAATATATAGATTAAACTGGACCTTCTGCACACAATTTAAAGAACAACACCTCTCATCCAGACCAACCAAACACAACAATCCAAATTTCCAGAAGATATGATTACCTACAACTATGGATATACAGATTTAAAATCAAACTGCGAAATAGTGCACCAATGCATGAAGTGACCAATAATGAACGCCTTAGAGGAGTTTGAAATCTACAAACAACAGAATACAGAGCCTTTTATTTTATTAAACAGTAAATCTCAGTTCCAGTCTCATACACTATTTAAGATAATATTGAAAAATTGGAATAAAAATAGGCAACACCAAGAAGAATCCGACCGACATCTGGTGCTCTCCAATCACAGCAACTTAATTTACTAATGTCTGACAGTTACAAGTTTAGAATCATCGATGCAACATGTGCTGATGTCTCTCATGACCTTTAATATGTGTCAGTGTACAACTGAGTGTTATTATTTATATGTAAGTCTGTATATGTAGTTTTTAATTATTTAACGTCACAGTGCACGAACCTCTGAATATACAAGACTGAAAATGACTGAATGAAAAATAAATAAATGACGAAAAACAAGGATTGTTTGACTAAAAAAACTAAGGTAATATATATTAATATTACCTTTAAACTGGAAAATTTATAGGAAAAAATAACTTTTGCATCAATAAATAATTGTTACTTTTTATAATGTGAATATTACTAATCTTAGTAAGTAACAATAAAGTAAGATTTTAACTACAAAACTTTAAACAAAATATGATTCTATAATAATACAATGTACATTATATCATTATTTAAAATTATTGAAATAATTTTCTACTTACTTATCACCCATACAATAACGTCTCAACAGAGATAAACAACGATGAAGACATTGTGCAGAAGGAGTAGCATCATGAAATAAATCTCCTCCTAAAAGAATAAAATCTACTTCTTTGGCCACTCCAATTCGAAGAATCTCTTCAAATGTATTAAAGCTGTCATCTCCTGAAAATTAATAGAATGTGACACATTTTCAATTAGGTTGGTAAATACTGGCGATCAGATTTTTTCCAATCAGCTCATGGTTTTTTGGCTACTTTGGTAAATCTGGGTTCTAATTAAATTTGGTGCCGTAATTTTAGTCAACTGATGCACTAAATGATAAATGTATTTGTAATTAGTTAGGTATATTTTGATTCTAAATTAATTCACAAGACGATAGACTATCTCTTTTTTTAAGTAACAATTGCAATTAATTATAACATGTGCTTAATCTCCATCCAGATCGTCCATAGCGGAAACATTGTCATAGCAAGACACAAATCAATCTCTCAGAATATAACAAAATACTATACAGAGTAACACATCACATGAATTACTGAAAGTGCATGATGGGAGCTAGCATATGACAAAATACATGGTAAAAAGTCAATTTTGTTTATTTTTTAACATCTTAAGAATTGTTTCTACCAATCATTGTAGTATGGTACTGTATTTTGTTAATGAACATATGATTCAAGTTCAATATCGTTACAAGACACTATTCTGGTGGTGGTAATTGTTTACTGTAGCACCCCAAATTTGATTTTTTTTCCCTTCGTTAATTTTGTAGTATACATACCTGTCTTCATAAGAATAGTATCTTGAGAAAAAATGTTTTTCACAGAAAAAAAAGATAATTTCAAGTTTTCTAGGTTAATGTCCATTAAGTGAATTACACGTTAAAATAGGTTTGAATGTGAATTGTTTTTACCGTACAAGGTCAAGTAAGGTAGCTATATTAACCTGTACTTCTTAACCAACTATACATTTATATCAAATAAAACACAATTTTTCTTTTGTAAAAATTCTATTGGCTAGACCAAATAAATTATAGAATTTTTACAAAAGAAAAATTGTGTTTTATTTGTTAAAATGGAATTCTATCAAGTAGGTACCGGTCATCAGTGTAAACAATATACATTTATATAGTTACCTTCCCAGGCCTCATTGATACTAAATGACGTCTAGTTTGACAGTTCTTAAAACAGAACTATTTTCGCAGATGAACAAGAACATCGCTAGATTTTACTTAAAATTGATAAAATAATTGTCGAAATAACCTCAAAATGCCATAAAATAGTCGTTTTGAATCCGTTTTCGGACAGAAATAATGAATTGTAAAAGAAAAGAAACGTGACTGGCATTGTAAAGGAGTATCAAAATAATGGAAAAACGGTATTTGGAAGACGAATTGTCGATATTTTGCACTAAAATCGCTTGAATAACAACAATACATATTTACCAAAAAAGTTACTATTCTTATGAAGACAGGTATGTAGTACCGGTACAAAAATAACGAAGAAATTAAAATTAGGGCCCTACAGTAAACAATTATTACCCTAAGTTTGAAGCTTCTTCCTTATCTTTCAAAACATAACCTTATAAAAGTGCAAATATTAGCCTAGCCTACCTCTTCGAGGATCTTTTTCATGACATCCCAAATGAATATCGGTGGCGACAAGTATATTAAATACATTTTCAGGTGGTGCATTTTCCGAATAAGACAATTGAGAAGACATAGTTGGTAATTTGGTATAACTTAAACTATTTCGCAATTTCACTCAACTTATTTACATCACAAAAACATCCTTCTTTTTCCCTCCCAATCAGTGTTGCCAGTTGCCAATAATAATAATTCAAGTTTTCGAAATTAAAGATCAAAGTTATCAATAGACAATTAAATTCTTAGGAATGATTGAAAGTAAAGATACTTGCTACAAACAATGCTAAAACTTATCCACCGGGTACCTATTTGAAAATAATATAAAATAGTAAGAGGTCATAATTTTATGAGATAAAAAAGAACATGGGGTCGATAACTGAGTGTAAGTTTATGCAATACACTGCACTAACGTAATTAAATGCTTACTTTCTAATTCTGACACCAACTGTAGGAAAAACATATATATTAAAAAAAAAAATGTATACATAATTTTGTACATTGTATCCCAAGAAGCAACTAGTATATAGGGAAGAGGTATTTTGCTTCTAATTGAGACGACCGCTTTAGTTGACCAGACTTTAAAAACGAAATAAATATACGGAGTATAACGAAAACAATATTTTTAATGGTGATTTTGAGCTTCAAATAATTTGACGTAGCTCCAAGTTATCTTTTACAAGCAGCCTATAATGAAGTTCGCTAAGGGAGGAGCCAGTAGGCAGCTTGACCTGGAAAAAACCAATAGGGAGGGACCGTGCGGTTTCACTAATGCGTTTTCCCGCTGTAACAACGCTTGCCACCTTGATTCTTTTGCAGTTACGATCATTTAAGACGCTCAGGAAAACATAGATACTGCATTTAATTTTGTATGCAAAATAACAGTTCTAAAGACCGCTTCGACCCCAGCATAATTCGAAAGAGAAAAATTAGAAACATTATGGTTTTTATGTTGTAAAAAATATTGGAAAAACACGTGTTTTTGAATTTTTTATTGTAAATAAAAAAAAAAAAAAAGCTGTAACCTAAGACAGTCGGACTTAATTCTGCTCTATTTAACAATGTAAAAAATATAAAATAATTCTATTTACATAATAATTCTGTTTAGCTGTTACATTTGAAGAAATTGCTTGAAGCAATTCCTATTGTAGTACAAGCACAAGAAAACCGCACAAAAACAGGCATTTTAAACTGTTACATTCAGGCATTTTGCACCTGGATCTCTGGGAGGTACTGCATTCATGTGGTGCGAAGTACCTCACATGGTAAAGTAACTGTAGACTATTACCTTTTTGGTTATTCTCTTTTCTGGTATTTTCCTTTCATCTTGCATATCTTCTACTTCATTTGTTGTATTTAAAAGTAGGTAGACATTGGATTAAATAGATTGTCCATCAGTTGGTACTGTTGGTAGGCCTAACCCGGTTATCGGCAGGTTTGAAGGTCGACGCTAGAGTATCTATACTTTATTTGGTGAGTGTTGAAAGTGAAACGCCGCCCATCCCCTAACGGGACAGAGAGCTCTAGCCAATACCGGGAAAGGATGTCACGTGGAATGTGCCCCCAATTCACTGTCATACCCCAGTCGACAGCCACTACAGCCAGTTCTCGAGTGCTTTAGTTCGATCGTTGAGTTAGGAGTCCGATTTTGAGTTAATTTTTAAATATGGAGTATCTTTCACCAGTAACGAAAAACAAACACGGTCTGGTCTTAAATAGTAGTAAGAGGCAGAGCATTATAATTATTTGTAAGACAGACTTAAGTGAAAACCAGAGAATTTTGAAAGATAGTGCGGTTCAAAAGGTTGCTGACACGGCGGGAGTTGGAAAAAATAGCCTATACAAATTACTTGCAAAGGACAAGAACAATCGTGATTTGGCGCTAAAATCGCCTAAGAATAGAAAGAAAAGACCTTGTATATATGAAAAAATTGACGATTTTTCAAAATGTGCTATACGGCGAAAAGTGCATTTTTCTTTAAGAATGAACAGCCAACCGTAGACAAAGTGTTGCGCGAAGTATAAGAGTGAATCGGCCTGACCCTGACGTCAGTGCCTTAATGGGCGGCGCATTACTCTCAACACTGACTGAATGGACTGACTATAGTAACACTTGCTACTGTAATTTATATTTTTTACAGGTTTTCGCGCTTATTTTCCCGATAATTCTCGGTTGTTTTTCATAACTTTTCTATCAAAATATATAATTTCAGAGTTTATAGCGTTAATATTAATACTGAATTTATGAAGTACGCACAAGGGCGGTATCATAAGGACTTCAAGGAAATAACAATTCATAACATTATTTCCTATCAAGGTGATCACACTATAACGTAATGCCGACAACTGACATTCTTCTTTCCATTGTTTACAAAAATGTCAGGGTGTGATAATTAAAATAAATCAAATTAAAATGGTATAACTCAATTAAAAAAATAATAATAAAATTTAAAAAATTGTATTCAATTTAATATTTTTATTTTCATACATATTTGTTTTCGCCATTCCGACTACTGATTAATAATTAAATATATTATAAGACTTACCGTCACAATAGTCTATGTTTGTCTGTAGTTATTTCACTACGGCCGTTTCGGCTATTCAGAGTACGCGTTGTGACAGTGGGCCTACTACATCATGTTTTAAATGTTTAAAGAACTTGTGTGTTTGTTATGTGTCGTGTGTTCGTAATTTCTATTTTAAACTAAGACAACGGTAATACCCGCATAACACTTGAAAATGGCTGAATAGCCGAAACGGCCGTAGTGAAATAACTACAGACAAACATAGACTATTGTGACGGTAAGTCTTATAATATATTAATTTTTATTTTACTGTATAGTGTAAAGGTTTTTTTAAGCATTAGTTTACAAAAAATCCTGGTGAGGTAATGTAAATAAATAAATTTATTTGAAAATAAATAAGTTCAAATGGTCATAATAAAAAAAAAAAAATGTTTATAATTTATATTTGAATACATTTATTTCACAGTATAGATTAGTAGTCTGGGCTATATATCATTTGTAAAGTACATTATATATCTATGGTAGATTTATTTAAATGTCATCAATACATGCTGTCTGTGTACCGAAGCCCCCCCCCCCCTCTTCACGAGTACAAACTCCACATAAACTGATAAAAATTATGATAAACTGATAGTTTGTAGTGAAATAAATAGTTGTTATATTGTGGCAAAAACTACAAGTGTTAACTTTTTTTAAAACCTGTAACAATAATCGAATCAACATTTATTTAAAACTCAACTCTGTGAAATTCCGTTTTTTCTCACTGAACGTAGTGAAAGTACTGTTTAGAATTTAACATTCATCTTTTATGAAACTAGCGAGGAGAAATACTACGAAATAAAACTTTTATAACCAAAATTTGTGGTCTTTTATAGTCAAATTTGTATTGTGAGTGTATTTTGGGAACGAAATATACTTTTAAAAAAATTACTTAATGAAAAGTTAAATTTTTTTGTAATATAGCTAACACAAATATTAATGTTTGAGAACTTAAAAGTGTAAACAGAACATATTGGGCACAGAAAAAAAATGCCGGTTCAGGAATTATTGAGCAAAATATTTCACGTGGATTATGTAACATAAATATTAAATATCTCCAATCATATAATTGTCTGACACCACCATATTTAAAAAATAATAGTAACATTAAATAATTATAAATAGCTATCATGCTACAAGTAAACCGTAACGAATGTTGTCATTATGATAAATAAGGATGAAGGGAACACATTTTATGTCTTTTATGTCAGAGAAAGGACTAAAGAAGTCTGACAAAGGAAGACCTTGTCTCCTTTCTCTCCCTCTACACAGGAAGTAGTTCTTCCATTTATGTTTTTATTGGTTATATACTCATTTTTGTTCAATACTGTTTGAATCACGTTATATATTGTTAAATTTACATTTTAAAGTGTTTAAGTAGTTTTATTTCACAAACTTAATGAATATAAATTATATTATTTTTACATTATCATTTTGTCAATTCTTACTTTTCTATGAACAAAACCTCGGCAATAGATAGTGGTAGTAGTATTAGCGAATTGTATTAACAAACATGAAAATCATTGCACAAACTTTCTTACTCACTGATCTCCAAAAACAAATAAAATCAACCAAAATGTCAGTAAAAATTGAAAATAAACCATTGAGAAATTGTCTTTGAAATAATATTTAGATATTAAATAGGGTTTAAACTTGCTTTGACCTGTCGTAAACACGTCCTCAGCGAACATCGTTTCATTAAAATAAAGCTTGTAATGTCGGTCAAGGTTCACTTTTCTTTTTTGCCAATTATTCCTGAACCATATACAATTTTTTAATGAGATTTTGTCCACAGAATTGGGGCATTAATCTTTACATAGCATTTAAAGGAGCAAAAAAGACCTCGTCTTTTATCACAACCTCATTGCTGATTTTGTTGTTTCTTACCGAAAACTTATGAATCGACATTTTTGGAGAGATGGCAACCAAACCATTTTGTTTGGGTTCTTTGAGCAAAATTAAATCAATTCTTACGATAGTAACCAAATATTGAGTTTTTAAAAAAGATCTGAGTTATGGCAAAATAACGGTCCTTGCTCTTGTCATACTAATTTATGCATAGTAGTTATCTCTCCCCATATTAATTAAACATTGTGTGCGAGATCAGAAACCGAAGTTTGGTACCATTCCCATATAATAGGCCTAAGACACAATTGTTCTGGCCGACCAAGGTTAATGCAAGCAGCGATTCACTCTAGTGACAGATATAAATCACCTGAGTTACTAGTTTTCAGTTATTTTGTTCAAAAATAAATTTTTACTTAATAAGATTTTGAGTTTCAATGCACTGGAAACATTGTATAATTACATTGTTGTTTGAAGAACAAAGCATAGAGGTAAAGTTTGTTTTTACATTTAATGTATGTGTACTGTACGACGAAGGAGACTTTTACCACTAATTTTGCAAAAGACTTTCATCTACAAAAATGTTTTCAAATTAAAATATATATATATATATATATATATATATATATATATATATATATTATGTCGAAAAATATAGTGTTTTCAGTCTAAAATGTGAAGGAAAAAGAGAATCATTTCGTTACACCTCTTTTTCAAATATGAATGATGTCAAGTAGAAGACATCTTGCCATTTAATCCTTACTACTACGATCATGTTCTACTAAATCAAAATATCAAAACTTCCAATTAAACACATCATAACTATGGACTTTTTATTTTAATGAAGGTTAATTCCATCGACAAAGCTGTCGATATAAATATAAAGTGTTTGCTTTTTTCCAAATCAAGCTAACTGGACCATAGTACAGGCAGAAAGCGCTATTATTGTATGCGAGAAATGTTACGCTGTTACAAGACCGAATCATAACTCCGAAATCCGAATATATTAAAAAGAAAAAACAATAATTTACCATTTACGAGCTCCTTTGTCTAAATTATTTGTGTATTGTGAATTTTTTTAAAACAAAATTTTAATTTTATATCTTCCTGGGTAAAAATTCCTGATGGTCGGCAAAATTCAAGGATTTTCTCAAAGCAAAAACTGAAGCATAATTCCCGATTTTCAAGGCTGCTGGACACTGTTATAATAATTCTATTTATATGTTAGGTTGCACTCTTTCTACTTACAAATTTTTTGATGGCGCCACTTGCATAACAAATTAGGGAGCATCTTGTGTTCTCGATTCTCAAAACTTGTACACAACATTTAAAATTTTGAAAAAGAAGAAACAAGATTTTATTTTAGTTCAATCTCAAGCCAAAAGATTCCATTCTCTAATCCCAAAGAACTGAACTAATTTTCATATTGCTTGTCTACCTTGGGTTGTGTAAATCAAAGCACAATTACTTATTGTTTATAAACCCTGAAAAAGAACATGAAAACAAGTTAACTTTATGATTATTAAGACTGAACAAATATTTATTACTCACATACCATTATGGAATTTTTAATTTCAAATAGGAAATATAGCTGCATAAATAATTATTGAATAATTAATACTCCTTGTCTTTAATATACACAGGAGGTCTGTGTGAATGTTTATGCTTATAACTTATAAAGTTGCCCGAGTAAGTTGATTAAAATTTATAGAAAGCACACGAAAATAGAATAAATAACTTACTATGATCACATACTGTTGAAAGATTGTTCGAATACACTGAGTTTTTGTCACATCTCATAGAAAAAAATTGGCTAGAAGAGATTCGGAGACACTGAATGAAAAATAGAGGTTTTAGAAATGAGTGTCTTAAAACATGTTCAAAAGAGAACCTATGAATCTGCTGAAAAAATGTCTTAAGAATTTTCTTCTGTCAATTGCACAATGAAAAGATATTGAATATTGTTGTAAATTGAGAGTTCAAGGAAAAAATGGCTTCCTGTATGTGCCTATGTGACATTTTAACCCAAATACCAATCATTTTAACAAGCAGCGATGCTTGTGGATCTCATGAGATTGTGTGCTCACCAGGGACTGGAATTTTGATTGCTGATATGTCTCGAAAATAAGTATTCTCATCTGTGAAAAATGAGTTGTAGAAAATGTTCTCTTCTTTAACCTTGGAAAAGAAAGTATAAAAACCACCTGCACTGTGCTACTCACTTAGCACTGTCACTAGGTTTTCTTTATTCATACACAGCTGGAATTTTGTAAATCCACCCAATGAACACCAAGCTGCTGGAATAATTTCCTGATGTGCTTCTTCAATCTTTAGAGCATGCAGTCTGATGTATCTGACACTTTTTCCTTTGGCAATATTGAAGTTTATTGATGGTTTTCCAGATCTGGTATCGACACATACAGAATAGATTTTCCGCAATTTCTAGATGCAGTGCTGTATAAGATGTGGCACCTTGATGTCAAAAACTCCACCTGGAATTGTTGTTAAACATCTTGTGTTTATTCTTTATCACACTCCAACACGTTCCAGTAAGAATGGACTTAATAGATGACATTATTAGGTATCAAACACACATCTTTCTTGGCTCAATATGGTTGCTTAGCAATCGACCACCAAGGCTGGAATCTAACATCATCTTTTCTCCTTAAGAATGTAAGACCTGTGGTGTAGATAACTTAAATCTGCTAGACAGTGCTGGAGTAGTTCACTAGCCTAATGCGAGTATTCTTGTAGGAAACTCATTCCTCTCAAGGACACAACTAGATTGAACTTACTTGATTATTCAGCACCTGGAGTTTGCAGTCTTCCTTCACAAAGTTGGTTCCTGTAGTCGAGGACATAGTAGCACAAGTGCAAAATCTTCAGGTCACAGGTTATTTTTTAATTTGTGTTTATGACACTTTAGTTAATATAAAAATGTAGGTTATCACAAAGTCTTGTAGTTAAGGTTCCGTAAATTATTACAGTATTTTACGAATACTGTTCCACAAAAATATTACCATTTTAAAGCAGTTATGCTGATTGTTTCTAAAGATTCAATGAGTAATATACACGCATATCTTTTTCCATTTTTACCAAAATAAAATGGTGGGTTATTATATAAAAACTTGAATTTTTATAGTGAATCATATTTATTGAGATGAATTATAAACCATGCATGTTATTTTATTTATATATAAAAAAAGTAAAAAAAAAAAACTAACATTAATTAAATTAAAACTATTAGGAATATAAAAGTTACAAGTAAAAAGCAAATGGTATTAATACAATTAAATTTATTATTAGTTAAAACAATACAGCAATTCTATCATTAAAAGTTTATTTATATTGAGTACGGGGTTGAGAATCTCAAAGGGTCCTAGCTGGATTAACACTCTTTTTCATGTAGTCTTGAGTAAGATTTCTTTCTTTCATCTTTTCTAAAGGTCTATCTTGACAAATTCTTGTTGTTTTCTGACATTGAAGCAGAAGCTATTAGAGTATTCGAGGGCTAGGGATCTTCATTTATGTTTGTTTCCTCTTTTATAAATCGATGCTTATAAAGAGTAAAAAGGCGTAGGGACCAGAGAGGAGATACCTAGTGGCTGGGGAGAGATGAAGTGGTGGGGGAGGACAGAACCTATGTGTCAGGTTTACTGCATAGCTCAAGGCCATGTTAACATAGCCTGTTACAGTTTTTCAGTAAAATAAAAATACGAAGATCATGGGAAAACATTTTTTCTTTGAAACTATGCAAGCTACAAGGTGGTATTTTTTGGAAAATGAGAAAAAAGAAATTCATATACAATTTTTAAATTTTAGCTTAATTTTGTTTTCCAAAATTTCAATAGTGAAATAACTCCAAAAAGTTATATACATTTTGTTATATTTGTAAAAAAAAAAAAAGTGATTAAGATCGATTGATTTAATTTTACCCCACATTGTTACTAATTTATACTAAAATCGGCTCTTTGACTTACTGTAAAACCTTTATGATCGATCCAAATTAAAAGAAAAGTCTTATATAATGATTATTGAGACTAAGATAAACATAAAAATTTGAAAAACATTGTTTGACCATACTGTACAGCCTTAAGTTAATTCGAACCATTACAGATATTAAACTATGAAATTAGAATTTAAAATATTAGTGTATGTTTTTGTACTGTAAATCATCAGATGCACAAGACTTTTTATCACCCTGTACCTAGTAAACACATAATGTTTTAAGACTTTATTTAGTAGTGTACTAAAACAGACAGCAAATATTATCTTAATTGCATATAATGTAACTTATAAACAAAAGAAGTAGTTGTTATATATATATAATAGTCTAAACAAGATACCATGCAGTGCCGTTCGACAGATAACAGAATATTTCTCTTGACCTTGATCTGATGTAGTTGTGACATATTAACCTCACATTAACTAAACCTAGTTTTATAGCACCAACCAAGAACTAATTTCTGGCTCATATAGAATTGTAAAATTTAATAAAGCATAGTATCGTCCATTTTAGTTTAAAATTAAATGTCATATTGGTCAAGATGAGAATTAATGAATCACAAGTAGGATTGTCATATGTCCCAAAAAATCAAGATTGTCCCGATTTCAGAGAGAGAAAAACTGTTCTGCCCGAAATTAATGAAAACGCTAAAATATCAGGAATGGATTTTTTATTTTAAGATTATTAATTTTATTATTTCCATCAAGACACTTTCTAGCAAAAAAATTATAGAAACAATTTAATGTAAACTAAAATTCATTGACAACTGTACTAAAAAGTTTAAAGATTCATATTATATTTGATGGAGGATAATGGGGGTCTAATCTATGATAAATACCCTTACATTGAAAGTGAAGCAATTCCACCACTAAATCGGAAAATACAATAAACTCTGTATTTGGCAGATAATTTCATGTTTTAGTTATCATAAAACAATATGTCGCTTTTCTGGAAAATGAATGGAAACTTTGTAATAATACATTAAAATGTTTACTAAATTGTGTATACTGATTGAGATTTAGCTCACTAACTTAACCAGTTTCCTATCTTATGAATCTAGATTTTACATAAGTTTCATTTCTATAGTGTGTAGTGTAAATAAATGCCCCCCCCCCCTAATGAGGACTTTTAGTTACTCGTATATTTTAAAATTTCAAAGTATAAGCTTATTGTGATGTATTTCTTTCAAGTTATAATTTATACCCCCCTCCTCTGGGAAAAATTTTCAAAACCCATATTTATGACTGTAGTTAGGGTCATAAAAGACATTCTGAAACAGGTTTGTTAAGTTAGTGAAGACTGAAGAATGCTCTCATGGTCAACCACTGACTACATTTCTTTACGGTAAAAAAAAATACTAAACAAGAAGTTTTTTCCATTTTTGTGAGTTTAATAAAATTTCTAATTTGTTTGGATAGTTAGTTGTTTAATTTATTTTACAACCAAAAAAGGAAGTTAAAAACAGGTTTTTTAAAAGGTTGGACAAATTATTAAAGCGTCTGAAGGTGGATTATCTCTGAAAAGCACAATGACAGACTCACATAATCAAAATAAAGATGTTATTGTCAGAATGACATATGGTAACAATTAACTCTCACCCTAACAAAAAAAATCTATTATGATAAAAGTAGTTACAATATTTTCTATTGTTAGTACATTTCCTTTTGGAAATCCTTGACAATGTTGGGAGTTTTGGAACCATCAGAGAGAATTTTTTAGCACTGTATTCCCTTGAATTCAGTATACAATCAAAAATATTTAATATCTTTTAACTTGTATTCAATTAAAAAACATACCTGTTTTATATCTATAAAACAAAAACAATTAATCATTAATTTTTGTATTATTATTACCATATTACCCTCTCTACCATAAGCTAGCTACTTTTCTTATACAAATAAAATCTATCTACCATATTTAATTTAGCTGATACAAATAAGCATTATCTACTTTTTGCAATATAAGCAAATATTATAACATTAATATTAATACTTGGTTATAACATCACCTTATCTCTATTTTGAAAGGCGAATTCCAAAGTGCAAAAATTCTCTTTATCAATTATTTCATAACAAGATAAAACTTCCATATTTTTTTTACGTATAAAAATAGTATTACAAAGTAAATGAAAATAGTTGGACAAATTTTTAGGTTTCAAACTCAAGGAGTTAAGTTTGATGAAGGTAATATTTTGATAGGAATGTGAAAATATTGAGAATTATTAATATTTAGTTTTAGTAATAATATAATGGTTGTAAGGTATTTCTTTATTACAATAACTGATAAAGTTAATGCAAAATTTATATTAGCACAATGAGTTTTTATACATTTTTCCATTTCCTCCTATATAAAAAGAGAATTAATTAAAACAAATTTGTGTTTGTACACTATAAACTGTCCAAGTAAGCTTTTGTAGACAAAACAGCGACCATAAAATTGAAATATACCATAGACTTATAATTAGCAAAGTATACAGTAACTATAATAGAAATTATAAAAATATTTTAAAAGTTTTTATAGAACAAATATATCAGTAATCATCTCTGGGGTAGAAAAATTGAAAAAAAAAAAAAAAAAAAATGCTTAGAGAAACAATATTGGTTGATGCAAATTTTTGGCTAATAATACTGTAGTAGCTATTATGAAAATAGGCAAAATGTGCTAACATATATACTATAATATATAGTTTTAAAAGACCTCCTCAAATGACTTTGGATTAGTGGACATTTATGTACTGTATAGCATAAAATAGTGACTACCACATTTATTTCACCAGGAAAAGAGGTGGCTTAAGATTAGTAAAACAGATTAAACCTCCTTAGACATTATCTGCTTAATCTGGAATATCTGTATTCAACAGGCTCCCAGAGTTTATTAAGAAAATACTAAATTATAAATCTTTCAAAACCACTTGAGGGATTTGTTTGTGAGAGGTGACTTAAAATAAAACAGATTAAACCTCCATAGATATTATCTGCTCAATCTGGAATATCTGTATTTCAACAGGCTCCCAGAGTTTATTAAGAAAATACTAAATTATAAAACTTTCAAAACCACTTGAGGGATTTGTTTGTGAGAGGTGACTTAAGATTAATAAAACAGATTAAACCTCCATAGATATTATCTGCTCAATCTGGAATAGCTGTATTCAACAGGCTCCCAGAGTTTATTAAGAAAATACTAAACTATAAAACTTTCAAAACCACTTGAGGGATTTGTTTGTGATAGGTGACTATGACTCGGTGGATGAGTTTATGAAATGAAGGCGTACGTCTGGGAGAACTGTGGCTCTATTCTTAATTGTTGGTAGTTGTTTAGTTATGATTGAGTTTTGTTTTACATTGTTTAATGTATTTACAGTTATATATCATTGTATTTATTAAATCTATTTTTTTATTGTTCTACTGTTATTATTATTTTACCTTATATGGTTTTCCCACATTCTGTTTAGTATATTACTGATTATAAATTTGTTTTGTTCATAATTTATAACCTTATTTAATGTAACATCATAAATTTCTTGTTGAAATTCCATATTATAGGATGAAATAAATTATTTAGTTTTTTCATTATTTAATGTATTTATTATTTTACTACGGTTCATTGTTTATTAGAGTGTAGTAATTGGTTGTTGTGACGTTTTATTTATGTAATAGTATAGAAGATATTTTAAACTATTAATATTGTAATGTAATGGGTCTGGTGCAATTTTGTAATTGCTTATGGAAAATTAGTTAAAATCAAATAAAGAATAAGAAGACAAAAAACTAAAATCAACAATTTTTCTATTTCATATCACACACACACACACACACACACACACACACACACACACACACACACACACACACACACACACACACACACACACACACACACATTTATATCAAGACTTTCAATGCCTAATATATTCAAAATTCATTAAATAATTTTAGCACTTAAATTATATGCTGGATAAGTTAAAGTACTTGATTATATTCTGAATATTTTTTGAACTTGTGAAACTTAAATAGTTATTAATGTTGTAGGCCATGATTTCAAAATATAACTTGCTAACACTATTAGTGTTTGTCAGTATGCTAAAAACTGTTACTAATTGAATGTTTGTACAAGATGTGACAAACAAGTAGGTGTCACAATTGTTCATGATAATACAAATCGACAAGGAATCATTTAGTCTTAAAGTACTTACTTAAAATTACAATTAAATCAAAATGTTCTTGATAACATTCTGCTGTACGTAAGACCTGTAACACCTATAAGACCTCACAGACGGTTATTCAATACAGTACACAAGTTGCTCAAAGTAATGCTAAAAAATATGTGTTATATAAAAATTGACCACCAAATGAACACACAATTTTTCATAGTAAACACCTTATTTGTTGTACAATTGGCCTTCCCATGTTGATTGCCACAGGACTAAGGAAATATTATTCCAGCATATTTCACAGTCATGTTAACGGCGACTGTCATTACTGAAATGACAAACATTCTTCAATGACTACAGGTTTTAAACGCTTAGTGTACTCCTAGTGAAGATCTGGAATCTTCTCATGGAACTATTCCAGAAAATACAAATGTTTTAGTGGGTACAGTTTAAAATATAAAACTAACTACTAAGCACATTTATAGCAGACTAAAACTTGTTGTAGATAGATCCTTAACCTTTATCTTGAACAGATTAAACAGTTTGCAGATAAACATTCACCTGCACTTTATTATATACAATAAAACAAAAAACTGTATCTGCTTTGACAAAAACGTAAAAGATGATTTAGGGAGGGACCTTTATTATTGGAAACTAAAAATGCAAACATAACATCTCAAAAAACAACAAAATATATATTTTTCACAACATAAGAATACAAGATTTAGTTTTGTATAATTTTACTTTGTAATTTGTAACTGTGTTTCCATTTTATAAAAACCTTAGGTGAACATGGTATACCGACACGTATTCATAAACAAGCATAAATCTATTCATATCCGACATTACTAGCATAAATATTTAAAATAAGAACAAAAATTCTTTAAAAGAATTCAATAACAACAAAGTAGCCTATATAACTTCCATAATAAATAATTTCTATCTAGTTTAATATGCGTTTCTAATGAAAATATTTTGTAAAATAAATATCGTACAATACTTAAAGAAACCTACAAAGCTCTGTAAAATAAAACGTAATAACAAATAAATTTCAAAAACAATATTATGCAATTTTTTTAAAAAAGGTTGCAAATTTATTTTACCTATAACTAATAGCACTCATTAATTGGAATTTTAAAACGTATACAATTGATAGTTAAGGTAGAAATAACAGTAAAAATCATATTTTTATAAATCTGTAAATACCCTTGAACATATTATGACTTATTTTAAATGAATGAAAATCCAATTTGGTCTTCGCCTATAAAAAAAATCATTTAGATATAAAGGTTATTCCATAAAACTTCAGTGAAACATCCTGTATATATACAAGTATTAAAAAAGGTTATTGTTAAAATCTACAAATATAAATAAATGTACAAAATACAACATACTTTAAGCTCAAGCAGATGTGTGCGTAAAACAAATATAGACCTAAGTAAATTCTAATGAAACATATAGATGAGATAATATATCTTAATCTTAGATGTGTCAAAAGTCGTAATTTGTGACTAGTTTCTTCCATTCTGCAATGCCGACATCATAATTTACTACACATTTATAGATTTTCACAGTATACTAAATTACACTTCCAAATTTATTTATTTTAGGTATATTACCCATCCAGAGATCTTAAACATTAATTTGAGGTATAACTGGACAATCTTAGTTTAAGATTTGTAGTCAAACAATAGATTTTGTTTTTGTTGTGTTATGCCAGCTGTTTCAAAATTTAATAAGCTATAACATGTTTATATTTTTGAATTCACAGCTAAATTGTTCACACTTTGTATATCTCAGAATTTTGATTTTTTAATGTTTGTTATGTACAGTAAAAATCAGAAATATTTTTTGAAACAAATATATTTTACCCATTCCTTAAGTGAAAAAATATAATTTAGAATTTTCTGAATACAATGATATATTTATAATTGATTTTTGAAAAGAATGACTGCCAATATACACTAAAATGGTTTGGCACAACAGGTTGAAGCATTGGCACTTCTAAGGTTAAATGAACTTCTATCTGTAAAAAATAATGATCAAACACTTAATATAGCATAAAAAAACTCCAGCTTCATAAAGAAATTAATATTTTTAATGAAATTAGATATTATTGATAAACGAAATATAAACAACTTTTTTATATTTCTCAAGAATTGCTAACCATGAGTAATATTGTAGAGTTCTCAAAAACAAAACTGATGATAACTTTTAATTTGAAACTTCATAATTCTTCTTGATTTTAAAACAATTATAAAGCTAATATTTAAGTTTACATATTATTACAATCTATATTGTCTAAGTTGAAACTTTCAACTAAGTATGATTATTCGTTTGGCAGTTATTATCTCTTTGTTAAATTTAAAATGGGCACTCACATTTTTTCCTAACTAAATATTTTACGTATTTGGACAATAAAATTACATAATAATTGCGCATTACTATTATATAATATATAAAATAAACATTTAGGCTTAAACTTTAGGAAAATTAGATAATTTATACACAAAATGTGTATTGTTTGAATGAAATATTGTTTAAATATACCCTAAATAAGAAAATTTATACATAAAACCTGAAATAATAGCAGAACACTAATATTATTTAAACCCCAGCCTGTCCTTCACCTAGCTATCAAAACAACCCATTTGAAAATTGTGTCTTTTTTCTTATACTTCAATCTTGTATACATGCCATATCCTACAAAATGTGAACCAAGAAGAATAAATTAATTACAAATTCAATTAATTACAATTAGAATTAACTTTTAGACTCAGTTGGTTTTTCTTCTGTTTTATTGCCTCCTAAATAATTGTAATTAATAAAACGAACACCTTGAGCAATTTGTGCTCCTTCATTTGTAAAATGGCAAGCAAACAGCAACATATTTTGTGGTTGTACTTTCCATGCGAACCTCATGAACATCAAGGAATACAAACAAAGAGCTGTTAACAGAGATAACAAAAAAAATCAATAATCTAAAAAAATTAGTGATATCTATAACACAGAATAGGCTAAATTAATAATATAATATAAATATAACACAGAAACATATAATATTAGTAAATCTGACAACACTATTTTTTTTCTTGTATGTAGAGGATGTATTGTCTATGAGTCTATGGTTGTTGTTTTTATTTTCTAATGAATAAAGCGTGTTTCACTGATTCCATTGTGAAATTATTTTATAATTGCCTATAGGTCATGGGGGCAGAACAAAAGAAAAATAATATGTGTTAACAATTGGGAAGTTTTATAAGGTTTAAGTTTGTCAAAGTGAAAGTTTTGTACAAAATATAACCAAAAGCTACATGTTCTAGAGCTTTTTAAAGCGAGATAAATATCCAAGAGATGAAAAACGGACAACATTAGGATAGCCTAATAGTCTATAACTCAAGAGGCTGAAAATGTTGAAAATGTGATTTTGAAATTATCGTACAGTAACAATGCTTGTCTTTGTAGTTCAAAAAGTAAAATCAGTTAAACTGACCGAGCTTTTGGTGATATTTTTGGAAGCATGTGGGAATCATGATGATGACTCTTTAGACAACCTCAAACCCTTTTATGGTATTAGTTTTTTAAACTAGGAAATTCCTATTAGGATTTGGCTAGAACATGAAAATCCCATTAGAAATGAAAAGACCTACCATGTCAGATGAAGATTTTAAGAAAAAATATAATAGCCAGAAAAAGTTTTTTTCGGAGGGTCAACTGTCAAAAAAATGTAGCTTTTAAAATTTAGAAGTATGCCTCTTTGAAGTATTTTATATAGCATTCAACTGTGCTATTTATAAGCTGGAGTTGAACATGCTATAAATATATAGTTATTAAAATATTGTTAACAGTTTTTTTAAAGCAATACAAAATTACCAATGATGTTAAAAACTAAATGACATATTTTTTCACTAGAATTTTATTTAAATATTTTTATTACACTTGAAAGATTAGTTACATTTACGTCAGTGAATCAGATGTATAACATTTAAATATCGGAATAAAATAGAATGTGAGTTTACGTATTAAATAAATAAGAGTAGAGGGTGTAAATAATTTAAGTAAAAGTCAATCTGTAAAATATGAATCTGTTATTATATTATAAGAAGTTTTATCAGTAAATATTGAAATAGATATTATTTGTTAAAAAATAACGAAAACATAATAATTTTTATAAAAGAATGAAGTAGTTAGAATTATGATGTTAAGTTGGTACACACATTTTAGCATGTACGGACATCAATGATAATCCACTAAGTCTTGAGGTGACTACAAAATAAAGACAAAGTGTATGAAAACTCTTTAGCCAAGAAGCATAGACTCAACAAACTCTCCATTAAGGATAGCTCTTACAAATGAAGATGTTTTTGATGAGGTATCCATGTGTGGAACATCACTTAGATCTTCCAACATGTCAAGAATAGGTTTGAAAAGTTCCTTGAATTTAAAGAGGCTATTATGTGATTTTTCGACCCATCAGCCTCATTTATTGATCTGAGAGTTTTTTATTGGGAGTCAGGCATATTAGATTTTATTGCAGTAAGTCATGAAGAACTTTTCACATGACTCAAGAAATACAGTTTCTTACACTCTAAAATTGCATGAGTGGCACAGAGCTAAGCTCAGAGAGTGAGCATAAATGGACATAGAGATTCTTTTTAATCAATGCTTGGATACCTTTGAATGACCCTTTCATCACAGAGACACCATCATAGCCATCCCCCACCATATTTTTGCAATCAAGACCAAGATTGCCCAAAGATGAAATTATACTTTGCTATATTTTCTCCTTCGTATGATCTAGATAAACAAAACCTAAGCAATCCCCTCTTTGATATCTGATAGGTTTCTACCATTTTGGTGTAACAAACACAGAGAAATAATTGTTCATGTCTTGATATATAAGTAGTTTCATTTATTAAAATGGAGAACACATTGGCTTCAAAATCTTTCCCTATTTTTTTAAAAGGATGTTATAAGACCATTCTGAATTGTTGGGCTCATATAAGAAGCATTTAAATAAATATTCTTTGTACGCTTGATTAATTTTTGGTATCCACATTGTTATTCTCATCCTTAATAATATAACTTAGAGTTAATTTTATAACTCTAAAATTACCATCATTAATGGTAAGTTCTTCATCTTTTAGTGCTTCTGAATGATTGGTTCCTCTTAGAGGAAGCTCTTGTCAACTACACAACTTAATAATTTCTACTATGGAAAACAACTTTTCTAGATTTCTTTTCTTGTACCTGTTTGTTTTATGTGGAATGAACAATGTTTCTTATGTCACAGTTTTGATCTTTCAATAAACTTAGAAAATTGCTTCCTGAAATAATTACTTCTTTGTAATAGGTACAGCTTTCATGGTTTTTAAATAATTTCAGTGCACCATTCTAATTCTTACATGATTCTTTCAATAGTGATTGTAATTTTGTATGACTACCTTTTCATGACATTTCTTTTTGAAAATAATACACAATATTTACACAGTGCTCCATCATTTTTGGTATAGACAAGCCAGGTAAAATTGTCTTTGAAATTTCAGATTTCTTTTGCCATTAGCGGGAAATTAAAAATTTACTACTGGGACCCATAGATTTCTCAGCAAATTTAACTTTATTTCATGGATTGTTTTTTCATTAGGGATATCCATATATTTTAAAATGTCGATCATGTGGTTCTGTTTCAATATGTTTAGTAGGGTTATAGTTTGATTGTGATTTTACTTCTCCACTTCCACTGGAAGTACTTCCAATAGTCTAAATAGGTACTTCGGGCACGGAATCATAAATACCACAAGATTTCTTGGCCTCAGTGAAAAAAATCATTAAGGATTGTTGTGAGCTTGTACGTTTAGCCATTATACTATTTAGCGTTTCCTAAAAATAAAAAAATAAAATTAGAAATGTAAAACTAAGAGCATTTTTTAAAGTGTAAGTATGGAAAGTCCGTGCTAAGAGTCTGAAGCTTCAGACAGTGCAAGCAGTGTAACGACCAGTGTTGTCATATAAATGAAGGTTTTTAGTTCATTAGAAAATTAAATATTTTATTGTTTCAACAACGATTTGACATTTTCTAAATGATATTACATTCATTAGGATGATCATGAATGTGTGTTTTTTTCAATGTAACCAATATTGAGAACATCTCAAAAATTTTGTTTAGTATTAACCACATGAAGACTAAGTTTTATGTTCATATAAAAGTGGGAGGGGGCATATTTAAAAACTAGGGCCATAAGATTTTTACACTTTTCAAACAAAAATAAGTTGATGTAATAGTATTTTTGAATAATTATAATGTGTAAAAAAAAATCGTAACTATATTAGTCCTAAAAATTTTAAATGATTCAAACACAATCTAAATTTTCCAATTTAAGTTGGATAATTTGATCACATTCTAATGATTTACATTAATGAAAACCTAAAAAGAACATAATGACACTTGAACAAGAAACGAAAACTTAGTAATTTAATATTGAGACTGACCAATTAACAAACTAAAATTTACAGTATAACAAACACACAGAACACAATTCTCATAAAAAAAATACGCCTAAGTATCAGACGCGTTTCAACGACAAGGTCGTCCTCTTCAGTGATACACCAGCTACACCAACCAAACCACAACTTGTGGTTAAAATTTATTTTTAAGAGATGCTAGTAAAGTAATATATTTACAATATTCTATTTTAAAACCTGTTATGTTAACTTAGGATTCTAAAATACAGTTATAAATACATTATGAGTGCCTCATTTAAATTTTCTTTGGTATAGTTATTGATCAGTCAAGAAATGAATGAATGGATATTTAAAAATTGATAACATGTTGAATTTAATTTACTAAATGCCCTCTGGAAATGAGCCTACTAAATCAAATATTGAAAGAGATCGGTTATTCACTAAACGTTAAATAAGATTTTAAGTTTATATACAACGCACTAGCAGGAAAAATAAAAATCAATAGATGATTGATACTATCACTCTGACACAGTGAAGAACTCTGTTGTACTATTGCGATGTAGGCAAAGTGAGATAGTGTGAATGTAGAGGTGGATTGTGTGTGATGACTTTTCATATGAATTACACTCACGTCAGAAAAAATCATGCTACTCAAATAGTGTACCTCATATAGCTAAAGATAAAAATCTTGGGCTTTTTATCGGTGCGGCCTTTGGTAGGATAGAATTTTGGTTGATTGGAATTAAAAAAATTATAGACGTGGTGAAATAATGTACTTAAATTAAATTGCTTTCTTGTTATTATTAGTTTTTTTGTTATCCTTTAAAATTTTGATGCCACGAAATTTCATGGGATTTTACATGCTACAGTTTTGGGCCAGAGCTTTATTGTTCAATAGGTAATGGACAGTGTAATGGGTATCATTAATACAAAGAAAATTGTAAAAGAAATATTTGAAACGTTACAGTACACAAAGAAAGGTCTTGAGCAGTATGAGATTTGTTACAGGACAATTTACAAACTTTTTTGAATTGTTTTTCTGCAAGGTTCAAGAGTTAAAAAGTTTTGAGAATTAACAAAACTACTTTATGCTTTGGTGTAAAACTTCCATTACGAAATTAGTCTTACTATAAATGTAATTTTGGGAAATAAGGTATATTTATGAGGGTGTAGTTTTTTTTATGTTATAATGACTGCAGAAAATTAGAAATGTTGACTATATATGTCATTGTTTGGGGTAGAGACGAACTACAACAATTTTAACTTACTGTGTTTTCGATATGGTGGTGTTCCATCACATTATGTAACAGTTATGCAAAACTATATTGATGAGGTGGTTAATGGCAAAGATATTGGAAGGTGAGGGGCAATATAATTGTCACCTAGATTTCCAGACATACCAATAAATTTATTCTTCTGGAGATTAGGTGAAGGTAAACTATATTGATACAGAGACAAACACAACTGAGGACTTAAAAGCAGCAATTGAAAATGTTTTTGAAGATATTAATTTGAATCCATAAATGTTAAAAAAAAGAATGCTGAAATGTCACACATCGACTTCAGCTATGTATCAACACAGAAGAAAAACAATTTTATATATAATTATATAACTTCAATAAGTGTTAGTTTACCATTCACTTTGTACTGTTTATCCCAATAAGCTTTGCAATGGGTAGGGACTTTTGCCCCACCTGTATTTATGCTATTTATATATTTTTAATGCATTTAATTTAATTTTTAACATTCAGAAATATACTTACATTAATTTATATTTTCATGGTATGAAATAGATAATATAAAATAATTTCATGGTTCTAAAATTAACAAATGAGAAGTGTATTTCAAGAATTAATGATGCTCACATATTTGTAGTCGAAATAAACGATTAAGAAAGTTGGTGCCAAATATTTCTTTAAAGTCTAAATAATTCTCCAAAAGTAAAATAGCTAAAACTTAATTTTTAATATAGAAATTTCAGCTATTGCTTCTATAATAAATAGTTCAATATGTATTACTTGGTGATCTCCATATTTGCTCCTTATACGAGGTCAAGGTCTACAATTGAGTAGATAAAAAACAACACTAAATGAAATTCACATCTTATCAAGTCGGTGTATCAATTGCATGCCAAGTAATCTGATTTCTAAGTTTTCCTTAAGTTTATGTTTTTCTCATGGGCCATAAATAAGTATGGATATGTCCCAACTTAGCCAGCCAATCTCTGGAGAACAATAATTTTGAGTAAGCTTACTCCCCCCCCCGCCAAATTTGTAACAACTTCCAACATGTCCATCCGTATAACACAAGATTTGGACTCATTATATCTGAAGATCAACAAATTTGGATTGTACAGGTAATACTCTTGTCTATAGAATCCTATTGTTATCTATTAAGAGTACAAAGAAATGGAGTAGTGAGGCAGAAGAAAAGAAAACATTTAAAACAATTAACTGGTGCATCGAATTAATATAATTTGCCAAAGAAATTGAACGAAAAACTTCCTCATTTATGGTATGTACAAGCCAAATTTTAATGAAATCGGATAAAATTGTAATAACTTTGTCTAACTTGTAACTAATGCAGTTAAAAATATATAATGTAATATTACGAATAATATTACAAAAAAAATCTTCATTATTGTTTTAAAAAAATAAGAAAGGAGCATAAAATATGTGATACTCAATTTTTGAATTTTGCTTTGAGATTAAAACAAGGGGAAAAAAGGAATTTTATGATTGGTTTGAAAGAAATACGACGTAAGTCAAATTAAAGTCTGTAAAAAATATTTGAAACAAGGAAAAGAAAAATTAAAATAAATTTCCAAAATATAAATTTAAGGTAAATAATGTTTAGTTATAAGATATAATAAATATTGAAGTGAGAGATTATTTTGTGAAAATAGACAATGCTTGTTGTCAATAAAAAATTATTTGGACAGTGTCCGTGGGACCAGAAATGTGAACGTAATGGAAGTATGCTGAGTTAGTAGATCTAAAAAGAGACGCTTAGTTTGAGATGCTAGGAATTAGTGCAGTTGTAAGCCGGCGTCTGACTTGGTCAGACGCAATTTTGATTGGAAATATTTTGTGAACAATGTAATTAATGTTTATCAGTTAGTCAGGAACGTTCAAGGGATTAAGATGTGTTTGTGAGAGTCTAGAGTCGGCGTCTGAAATGATAAGACGTGCTTTTGATTAGTGAAGGAAATAGTTGTAGACAATGTAAATTATGTTAAAGTGATTCTTTTGTAAAATAGACAATGTAAATCGTAAACAGTTTAGAATCGATTGATAGTAGAGAGTGTAAAGGATGTATAGGAAATAGACGGACACATAAATGGTGAAATAGTAAATCTTTTGTGAATGTGCGTAGAGCACATGGTGCGACTTGAATTCGCTCATTGCATAAACAGTTTAACCGGTATTTTCAATCTGAAAGATGTGAAGTATCGAAACATAAACTCTATTTCTGTGATAGAGATGAAATGTGTGAGAACTATGAATGTAAAGTCAAAATTGAGATCATCAACTGAAAGATTACGTAGTCGATAATGGACCTCAACCTCAAGAACGAGGACTGCATGCCACAAAGGATGTTCACCCTGGAGATGGCTACAATGTGGTAACATAAATGATAGACAATCTTATTTTATCTTTTGTGTAAAAAAGGACTAATGATGAGATATTAAATATGTTAAAATTTGTTTAAATAAGTAATCTTAATGTAATAAGTAATTTTAAAAAAATATTTAAACTAACACTTTAATAGAAAATTTATAATTTTTTTTTATATGAGAACAAAGATGCTCATAAAAAATTTAATGAGTAAAAGTTGCAACTAATTAAAATAGAATCATTTATAAAGAATTTAAGTCTCTTCAAGACAAAACAATTTCAAATGTCTAACATGATATAATTTCAAGCAATATACTAATGTATATGTACTATTTATATATGTGTGTATGAATACTTTTAATAAATTACTATGTTCAATTTCAGCAAAATAAACAAGGATTTTTTATTTACCAGACAACCACTGTTAGTACACTTAGAAAAGAAACACGACCCTGAGAATATTTTAATTTAAAGTCAATTTTTTTATTTTCAAAATTGGTAAGTTAATTTCCATCTGGCGCCCTCAGCTGAGCAATTTCGTTAAATTCTTTATGTTACAAAAAGTGAGTTTACCTCCTTTTTTTATTTAATATTTACAAATAGAAATTCCTAGCCCTCAAATACTCTTAATAGCATCAAACTCTGAAGAAAATACAGTAAGAGTTGGTCAAAAGAGACTGATAGGAAAAATGAAAGAGATGGATGTGACCCAAGACTAGATGTAGAAGATGTAGTTCTAGTGGATATCTCGGGACTTCCAACACCCAAACTTAATATGTGAGGCTCTGGAAGATTTCTTATTTAATGTAGTCAATGTAAAATAAGAAATTATAAATAATATGTCATTTAAATGAATATTTTATAAATCCAACCAAATATGTATCAATTTAACAAAATATAGGTGACATTAATTACGTTTAATTTTAAGTTTAACAATGCACATGATTAACTGCAAGAAATGTTTTGGTGTGTGCTATAAAATATCAAATCAACATATAAGTTGTTCTAAAAAAACAATGTTTTGTGAAATGGGTTAAAGAAATTTTGGAATTTGTTTGTTATATTGACCATGTATTGAATATCATTAAACACTTTTGAGGTTTCTGAGAAAAATAAACCACAAATAGATAGATGGATATATGCCAATTGTTTTTTTAATCAAAAAACATTTGATTAATACAGATATAAATTTTTACCAGATAAATGAGAGGTAATGGATTGTTTTTCTTTCTTACAAAGATTCTTCTTTCATTTCGAGTAAGTAACCTATTAGGCACATATTGTTGTTCTAATAGTATTTACAATTATAATATTATTTTTTAAAGGACATTAATTTATATAATTTCTTTTCAAAATATTTTTAATTTAAGAAACTTTTTGATGTGCTAACTGAAATGATTCAATTAAAATAACTTTAAAACTGAATTTAATGCTACATAACAAATTTGTAAGAGATGGTAACTTTCTTTTAAGAAAAGAAAACTGAAAATAAATTTAATTCTCTAATATCATTCTCATTACATTAAAAAACTTACCTAATGTCATTTTCCCACTAATGTACTGAGGATCTTTACGAATATCAGATAAGGCAGCAATTGGTATTCCCCAGTTAGCAACAGGTCCCCAGAAATGCGTACTGAAATTAAAAGTAATAGTACGCCAGTGTTATTTTAAACCACCGTAAGATATTTTAGTCAAAGTTGAATATATGTTACTACTAGACAAACCGTCACTGTTACTTACAGAGTTTAAAACCAAACAACTGGATATACAAAGAATTTTAATACCATTGTTTTAATACTTATCAAAATGGTGGATTAACACAATACGTGCACAGATTGTGTATATCGTAAATGGATAATAACAGTTAATCTAATATACATAAAAGTTTATAATAATGATTATTCCCGATTATACTGCATACTGAATCTTAGGATTTCATTGGAAGGAATTGACAAAAAAAAACTATTCTCTGTCTGTCTATCTGTGTTCTCTTCACATGTCCAATCTATCCGACTGTCTAATCAATGGCCAATCACATAGACAGAAAAGAAAATTTGGCTAGGTTATTTTAATTCTAGTATGTATATTATTAGATATGTTATTTTAGATTTCTGTCGTAATCATTAGGATAGCTCTAGAATGAAGTTTAGGAT
This sequence comes from Aphrophora alni, assembly GCA_963513935.1. Lineage (NCBI taxonomy): Eukaryota > Metazoa > Arthropoda > Insecta > Hemiptera > Aphrophoridae > Aphrophora > Aphrophora alni. Next base: position 105,112,251 of record OY740767.1, on the reverse strand, counting down.
ATTTAATTTGTAAATGAGTTTTAATGTTGAATGTTGATATTTAAGCATATTAGAGATAATAGTAATTAATTAAACATGTTTTACATGTATTATAATCATTAATAATAATGAAATACAGAAGTTGTCAATACAAACATTTTTATCACTGAATCACTCATCGGTCAAATCATTTAATTTTAAACGCCACTCCTAACAGTCGAGTGAAAACATACTCAGTTTGCATGCTATCAGATAGCATGTCTAACACCAAGCGCTTCAAGACCTTCTTGATGATTTCGGTGAAAACACCTCCTACCTCAATGATGATCCCCCTCTATTTGCCAAGGTTATGAAGCCTATAAGCAGTGTGTCTCGCCTCCAACATGTATATGTCTAGAGTTGGTAGGTTTAATAAAACCTCTAAGGCTCCTTTTGGTGTGCTTCTAAAAGCACCTGTGATCAGCAAGGATCTCAGCCATTTTAGCTTGCAAATTTGATGCCTGCTGTAGCTAGTGTTGTTTTTGGCCACTATACCAGGAAACCATATGTTCGTAGAGGTATCTCTTGGTGTATGTGACACTCAGTTTTAATCCCCATTCATATCCAATAAAGCTTCTCATCACCATTAGAGATAACTTTGCCTTTGAGATGGCATGGTCCAGATTGGTATTTCACGTCAATTTCTTATCCAGAATCACTCCCAGATATTTCACCATCTGTGAAATACTCAATCTGCTTACCTTTCCTTCACCTACTAATGGGGACAATGACCATTTCAGAGGGATTGACTCGAAGTCCCTCACTCCGACACTAATCACTGGTGACTCCCAGATACTAATTAACCAGCTCCTCAAGTTTGTTGTGGAACTTTACTTGAACAATAATGACTATGTCATCTGTGTAGCCTTCTGCATATGTCTCAACTCCATTGAGATCTCCTAGGAGGTTGTATACAATCAGGCCCCATAGTAGAGGTGACAACCTATGGCTACATCAACCTCCAGAATCTCATGTTTTAAGAAGGATTACACTTGTCTACTGTGAAGCATAGAGTCTATCCATTTGAATTTGGTATGATTGGCTCCACGACCTCACACTCCTTTAACTAGTGCATCATATGAGACGTTTTCAAAGACAACCTCAATGTTTAAGAAGGTGCAAATTGCTGTCTCTTTCTTAGCCAAGGTGTCCTTAATCCTGCTTGTAAGGTTGTGTACAGCAAATTCACAGGACTTACCAGGTTGGTATGGATGTTGATTCCTATGAATCCTATGAAGTGGATTTCCAAACAAAACAGAACCCATTTCTGTATGGCAATCAGTCTTTCCAGTGTTTTCAAGACGAAAGAGGATACAAAGTCAGATGCCATAACACCTTGCATGACTAGCATCTGTTTTTGTGTTTCCCATAATACAGCAATGCTTGGACACTACATAGGTAGGTATCATTAATTATATACTTAAACTCTTGATGATACACTAAATCAGGAAAGTTGTACTTTATGAATCTGGACAACAAGAAATCAAAATTTAGCATTTGAATGGCAATGGGTCTTAAATCTGCTTCAGAAATATTTCAGAAAAAAATAGTTGAAGTCTTTGGTAGATTAGAAATATATATCCTAATTTTGATGATTTATTTTTATCAGCTGATTCTGAAGAAGAACTTCAGTTATCCGTTGGTTTGTTAGAGCAACGGAACAAATTTGACTTTAAGAGAAACAAATTTCAATACAATTTTCCGAACGTTAAATTTATGGGTCATATGTTTTCTGATATGGAATGTCTTGTGATTTTTACAGTTTTATGATCCTAAGCAGACAATAGTTATTCAAACAGATGCAAGTAAAATTTTAGTATCTATGTCTTGTTATCCTGGGAATAAACTGATAAATGGGTTTAGGACTTAGGCCAAATTTAGTCCTTTAAGAATTTGCGCCTCTACATACTAATAAATATCTTATATGAAAATTTTAATTAAACGATAAAGTAGTTTTGGCTGTATGTTGATGATCATTCAGTCAGGACACGTTCACTTTTGAACCATTTTAGATAGGCCTACTAAAAATTGGTCCAATAACCCTAATTTGGTGATGTTCGGATTACATAAATGAATATACATAGTTTTTTCCCCCCTATAAACAGTTGTATAATAAATGGGAATTCAGTAGAAGCATTTTTAATATATTGGATAAATATCTTCTTGAGCGAACTCGTGGTTTTTCTTTCACATGAGTAGTATGAGAGAATTTGATCTACTTGATCAATACAAATTTATAATAACAAATGGCTTTATACATGTGTTACTTTTTTTGTTAACAAACTCCACTGTTTATTGGAAAAATCTATAGGGATGTATGTCCACACCCTTGTCTTTCCACTTCCCTATCAGTACACATTCATTATAAAAGCAATAGGTTCTCCTTTTAAATAGTTTCACTTCCTTCACCTCAGGTAGGTTAATTCTTGCAGTCAAAGTTTAGCAGTGAGAGAGATAGAAGCAGTTATAATGTATGAATGTTTCCTAAATTTTCATCCATTAAATATAAAATAACATTTGCTTCATGACTACATTATTACTACTAAATTGTCAAGTGGACCACAATAAACTAAACATTTTAAAAGAAGCCTTCATGGTAGATTGATACATGTCTTGGTATTTATCTATGTGCTGTGTCAAGAAGAATGCTCAATGGAGGTCTATCTCAATAGCTGAAAGGACATCTTTATTTGTATGTGTATTGAGTGTTAAGTACGGTATGTTTATGCAGTGATATGAAGAATCTTTAAACGAAAATTAAAACCCAATATCAAATTAACAATTCCAAAGTTTAAAATTTTTGTCCCTAGCTATTTTGTTTTTAATATGTAAATATTAGCTTTGTAAATATGAATGTTTAATCAAATATACAATAATATTTCAAGTGAAAAATATGCGACCTAGACTGGGAATTAAACCCAGGACCTTTGGGTTTACGCGCCAATGCTCTACCAACTTAACTATTCTTTAGTCAGTCCCAGCAAAGTACACTTCTCACTTGACTTTGCTTTATTGCTGAAATTTTTGAGTTAGCAAATTAATTAATTCATTTGAAACGACATTGAAATTAATTTTTATTCATTTTGCAGCCGTTAAGTATGTATTTGTTAATTTTTTGATTATAATGCTTATACGTTTTTAACAGCTAGTATTAAAAATACAATAATATTTCAAGTGAAAAATATACAACCTAGACTGGAAATTGAACCCAGGACCTTTGGGTTTATGCGCCAATGCTCTACCGACTAAGCTAAGCTATCCATTGTCACTTCCCAGCATAGGGATGGATTTGTGCTCTAATCCATCCCAGATTAAAACAATCCAGTCTTCTTTTTATACTCTACCGATTGAGAAAGTGAACAGTGTTTCCGAAATATTTCAGAACTTTAGTGCTTTTGTGTGTTTTCTTACTTGTGTAGGCCTACTATTAGGTAATACCAAGGACCACTTTTCAAGGTAAGCCTGTGTCTCCAATCTATACAAAATCTAATGAAATATGTTTACATTTCTGTAGTTAAATTTGCTTAATGAACTCAGGATTGATAACATTATGATTAGATGAATTGTACCCATTTTTCTGAAAAGTTTCACTAAAAAAATAAACATTCCTTATGACGTTTATTACATATATATGAATCTTGACATTATACCTCTACAATAACTGGTAGGTAAGGTACGGTAGTAGTAATATGTTAAAAAAGCCAAACCTCCTGTTTAGTTTGTTTTTATATAGGCTTAAAAGAGACTATATTTTAACGTGAACATTAGCTAGTTGTTAATTATATGTAAACTCACCAATTCCTCTTGTATATTTACATAACTTCATTTAATATATTTTTTGTACTTCCATTTTTAATTTTCAGTGAAAATTTGTTTGCATGAAAATTTTAAAAATGCTTCTTTTAAAATAGGTTAATGATTCGTGTACAATTTTGTTTAAAAAAGTTAGTGGTAGTGTTCATTCAACTTTCGTGACAATACTCTTTGATCAAATTAGAAAAAAAAAACTTTTAAATATATTGAACAAAATACGTAATAATCAATAATTAATGGAACATTTAAATTTTCACAAGCAAACATATTAATAAGATGTTAAATGATTTAGAGCATCATTTTCCAATTTTTAATCAAAAACAAACCTTATGCCACTCAACTTACAAGAGGGGAATTATTTACTGTAGCACCCCAATTTTGATTTTTTGTTGTTGTTATTTTTGTACTACATAGGCCCTATCTATCTTCATAAGAATAGTAACATTTTTTGTGAGCAAAAATATTTTATCAAAATATATGCTTATCAAAAATATTTTTCATGCAAAAAAACATAATTTCAAGTTTTCTAGGTTAAGGTCCATTAAGCGAATTAGGGCCTATACAATATTTGTATACAAATATATTATAGCCACCTTACTTGACCTATGCGTAAATAAATCTAAGTACGATATGACAACACTAATCCTATTTCATAATTTTCGTCTAACCTACAAATATAAAATCATTGAAATACTTGTCATTCTTGTTAAAGTACAATTATTCCAATGAATGAATTTCCACGATGCTTACCGACAAATAATGAGCCTTACAGTCTATTCCCATTATAAAAACCTGACTTTAGATCAGAAAATAATAAAACAAAAATATTTCCCGATACCTTTGACCCTTGTTTCCCATATCAAAATCATTTACACAGGAAAATTATCAAACAAACATGACACAACGATTTCAGGACTATATTCAAATTTACAGTACGAATAGGTAGGCGAGAAATTGACAAATAATGAATGGAAGACCCCTAAAATAAATAGTTTGTAAAGAAACAGGAATCTAACTAAAGTAACGAATGGTACCAATACATAAAATGAAATCTTTATTATCTAAAAGATTGTTTACAAAAGTGTATAAGATGTAAAAATTATTCACTAGAATTTAAAATTAAACACAAGTAACGTTACAAAATGGTCGACAACAGATTCACTACATTCGAAGACACACCCACAAAGAGAAACTAAAGTGCTGATTGATCAATTAAATTCTATTAAAATACAATGCTTATTAAACTGAGTTTGTTATCTGTATTAGTTGAATACATATTAGATATTAATTACTTTTAGTCATTTGAAAAGTTATTTTTATATCCCTTTCGTTTAAAAAATTGTTTCTCAAAACTAACTATTTATTAATTTTAAACCAAAGAAACAAAATTGTTTAGTTCATAAATTAAACTCCAACTAATAAAAGGATACAGAAGGTGGCAAATTTGAACGTTTTCTAGAGTGCAGTGAACTTGAAGATAGAATTGTTGTAGGAATGTTCAAAGGAAAAGGACGCTCCCATACTTGGAATCTTTTTCTTGAGAAAATTCAGTTCAATCCAACAATCTAGATTGATAGAGTATTTTTTAAAGAAAGTCAAATAGTATAGTGTAAATCAAGGGTTATTTTTTATAATCGACAAATACGTAGTAATGAAGAAATTTTGAAAATACAATTCAACAAATTTGGTGAGATCGAATTAGTTATAGGTAGTAATTAAAAACTCACATATAAACCCAAAGACCCTCATTTGAATATTAAGACATTAAGCCCAAGAGGCCATAATTAAACTTTCTAATTTATTGAAGTGTTAAAGACCATTAATGAACTAAATGATTTCTTAATATTACCTCTCACAAAATTACACATTCCCATTTCATCATCTTTTGACTTATAATTTTGTATATTTGGGATTTAGCCCAAATATCCAATTAGACCTATTTTAATTTATGTTTCTTGTTGCTGCACCTAGCCTTGGGAAAAGTTACCCCAAACCAGAGATAAGACTTGTGTTTAATGTAGTACTATTTTTACCTACGTAAATATAATCACTGTGATAGCCAATTGAACAATTAGAATGGTATAATATCTCACAAACTGTTATAGTGATTATTATGAAACTTTCAATTGATTTCCTCGTTTTGTTTTGTTAGGAATGAATTCTGTTGTATTATAACTAATAAACATTAATCAATTCTTGTTTGTAGGAATATAATTTATAGATTTTTATAAGGTCAAACAAATTATAACTCTTAGTCAAACTCTGATTCGACACCAATGAATTAAGAATTATTAATTTAAATTTATGTTTCATTAATTTTATGTGTTAAATTATATTAATATTGTTAATAAACCCTACAAATAGTTTCATTGTATATTTGTGTAATTTGGGTAATTCTGCGCAATTACTTGGTCAACCCCAAATTTTTTCATATTTTACTACGGTCATAAGGATGTTCTCAGAAAGCAAGAAACATATAATTTAAGGCCCGCAAGGCCATCTGCCGAGCGATAAGAAGGTTCAAAGTCCACGCGATAACAGTGGCTTGCGGGAGACGCGCGGAAGGCCAGTTGTGACAGTACCGTTATATAATTATATATAATGACAGGTTTGGCCAGGTAGCTATATATATAGGCCTATATATATAGCTACCTGGCCAAACCTGTCATTATAGGCCTTCCGCGCGTCTCCCCATCGTACAGAGTGATAAGAAGGTTCAAAGTCTACGCGATAACAGTGGCTTGCGGGAGACGCGCGGAAGGCCAGTTGTGACAGTACCGTTATATAATTATATATAATGACAGGTTTGGCCAGGTAGCTATATATATAGGCCTATATATATAGCTACCTGGCCAAACCTGTCATTATAGGCCATCCTTGCGTCTCCCGCAAGCCACTGTTATCGCGTGGACTTTGAACCTTCTTATCGCTCGGCAACCTGTACGATGGCCTTGCGGGCCTTGAATTATATGTTTCTTGCTTTCTGAGAACATCCTTATGACCGTAGTAAAATATGAAAAAGTTTGGGGTTGACCAAGTAATTGCGCAGAATTACCGTAATTTGTATTATGTCAGGAGAATTGAATTACTATTTTGTTTTATTATCAAAATTTTTGAACCCCACAAAATCTTAAAATAACCAATGTTAAAGTAGAATTCATACTATAATATTTTAAATATGTCCCATATAAGGTAATATTTGCAAACTTACATATTAACCTTTGGTTACATAAATATTGATAAAAAAAAAAAATAAATAAAAAAAATAAATGATAGTAGTTTTAACAAAGCAAATTTTGACACACCAATGTCTGGCTATTTTTTATTTTGTTTGCATGTAAAGAAAGTATTTTAACATAGCAAGGTGAAGTAAGGTAGCTTATAGGCGCATTATTTGACCTACGTATAAATAAACCTACATACGATATGACAAACACTAATCCCAATTGAAATTTTGCATATGGTGTTCCCAACAGGTAACTCATCCACGTACTAACCATGCTTAATGTTGCTTGACTTCGGTGATCAGATATAAAGATCGCAAATAAGTCGAAACATTATGTTTGCCATGTGTACTTAACCTACAAATACGTTATTAAAATATGTCAATTTCGAAGTAAAAAACATGTAGGCTCATAAAAAAAGTTACCAATTTCATGAAGACAGGTATATAATGCAAAAAAAAAAAAATCAAATTTGGGACACTACAGTAAATAAGGTAATTATATAGCAGAGTAGCCTCACTTCAAAATCAATTTTTATGGGTTTTATTCGTCAAATAAATGTTGGAAAAATATTTTATTATCGAAAAAAATTGTCGGAAAGATGATTACATACGGTAATATAATTACACAAGTTGTGATTTCGTGAAAAATTAACTCTGTGTTATCTTTCATACTCATGATATTCACTTCAATAAACGTACAGAAGGTTTGGCCAGGTGGTTATATATATATATATATATATATATATATATATATAGCAACCTGGCCAAACCTTTCGTGACATATAATAATACAGCCCTACATATTTTCAGCAAAGAAAACATTATTTATTCTTATGAAGTAAGGTATGTAGTAGAGGATAAAAAAATAAAACAAGGAAAATATGGCGCCACCTTAACCTCCTAAGACCCAGAGGTGAACTAGTTTATAGGCTTAATAGCCTGATGTACTTTTTCCGACACTTTTTTCGATAATAAAATATTTTTCCAACATTTATTTGACGAATAAAACCTATAAAATTTGATTTTGAAGTGAGGCTACTCTGCTATATAATTACCCTACATGAAAAGATAACTTAGTAATTGAAATGGTTCCTTATTGGTATGTTTTTTTTTGTGTGTGGAAATTGGACTAATTGGGGTGCTATATAATTGTTGAATACAAAATGTATGTTATTCTGTTAATGTTGTAATAAAAATGCTACTTGCTATTTAGAGTTAGAGATTTGTCTCTGTAGTTTAGGCCTATTTGCATTATTGTGCCTATTGATTTATTTGTGGTTGTCTGATTGATTAGACCGATAGGATTGCAATGAATTAAATAAACATCAGTATATACAGTACCAGAAATAATCTAAAACATAATAGGCTAATTAAATTAAAAATATTGGCAAAAAAAATGAACAATCTGAAATATAATTCATTCAGAAAAAAGTAGAATTCACCTTAGTCTTCTTAATTTTTTATTGTTTACAAGGTCAACAGAAATAGAAATATAACCTACACTTCTCTCCATTAATGATTTACACTTACCTCATTAGATATTCACGAAATTCTTTACTTTTTAATCGTTCAAATAATTTTTTACCAATTGCTGCCATTTTCAATTGCTTTATTAGGACTTTAACTGTGTTTGAATCAAATTAGAAAAAAGTAAAAGTAGCTTGAAAATAGGTTAAGCTACCTTATATTACAAATCGTAATCAGTTCTAACCCCTTGTCCCCTGTTACAAACAGACAGAACAATTGCAGTCATTGGCTCATTGGGATTGGATGGGTACATCTTTTTGGTATTTTATTTATGAAAGCAGTGTGGCCTATTTCCAGCTGTTTAAAATTTCCCCTCCACGAGTTAAACTTGCCCTTCAAACTCTTACAGTTTTGAAGATAAAGTATAATAATTTTAATCGAAGTTTTCTATCGGTTATTGGCTTTAGTGTGCAAAACAACATGTTTAGCTGGAATTTAAAACCTCTATTATTCTGAATTATAAACAAACCAAAACCAATATCTATTAATTTGATTTAGCTTGGTGAAGAAATACTCATATCAATTATTTTCTTTGTCTATTTTAGACAACGTTTAGCGTGACGTTTTAATTTTTTATATAACATACTTTATATATATATACAGATAAAAAAAATGCGTATTAAAAAATGTATCTGGAAACCAATACTTAAAGTATGTTTTGATTTAAAAATCTGTACTATTACATAACAGTTGACTAGAAATTGAAACAAAAAATTGATCAAAACTATTCCCACTTTGAATATAAATTTGTCCAATTAAAAATGTGTTTGGTATAAAAGAGATACACTTGGTAAACTTTGGTTCTAAAATTTCGACCAGAGTAATTCATTTTTCAAAGACTGTTCACCTGAAAAAAGTATTGTCAATAATCAGCTGTTCAAACATAACCAATTTTGTTTGATTATTTTAGTTTAGTAGTGTTCAAATTCCATAACAAGCATAATTGTTTGTGTTAGTGTTTCAGTTGTTTTAGTATTAATTGTGCAAAATCATTTTAAAGTATAAATTTCAAATCTTTCAGTAGTTAATTAATTGAACAAAAATCACAATAGGCCTATAACTGATAAAATACATTGTATTTTAACATTTGTTTTTTTAATAGGTTATAGTAATGATTTTGTATCTAGAAGAACTTACAAGGAAGTTTTAAGATACTACCTCAATATCTAATAAAATTATTTAGTGTTATGATAAATTGAATTGGGCTATAGTTGTTCCTGTGCTAAATATCAATAAAGGCACAGGAGTTACAAATAGTTCATGTAGCCCATTATTATATTTTAAACATGTTATGGAGGAATGAGTGATTCAGATGATACTGATTTGTTACTTTTGATACCACCAGATTTCTTTTTAGTACAAACTTCTGACTTAGATGAAGTTGATAGTGAAGAAAACTTTTTACTAGGAAACAACCAACTAGTTGAGGAATCTGTTGTAAATGACTTAATCACTCATGTGAATGAGTTAGAAAACCGAATCTGTTTAATTGAAAGGTTAGATAGTTCACGACTATCTGCTTTAGATAATAACACCTTAGGAATAAATCAGTCATATTCAGGTTCTAATTCGTATCAAACACAATTACTGTTGGCACAAGTTAATGATTACACAAATTATAGCTCAATGTCAGATTCAGTACGTATACTAAGTGGAAGTATTGACAGTATTCATCAAAATCATTATTTAAAAAGCAGAAATGATTTTGTATCGCCTCCTAGACCTAGACAACCTTTTTCGTTACCATCAACCCCAACCAATGGAGCTTATAATAAATCTGAATTCCAGCCCTCAAGATTAAATTATAAAGAAATTCATAACCCAAATAATGTATCTATGCATTTAGAAGATGATAATGGGACAAATATTATTGATAATGCTGGGTCAGAACGCCTAACATCATTTGAGAAACAAAACACACAAGCCACTAAAAGTAACTTTTTTCCAAACCATGCAGTAACTGATGAGAATCATTCAGTTATTCTTAATTCTAAAGAGATACCTGAAGAGAAAGATCTTTTGGGTGAAATAGATCAATATTTAAGTGATGTTGAGAGACATGGTGGTATTTTTAAAAATAAGGATGAAGAATTACATACTTATGCCTTAAAAGATCCTTTTATTGGAAATGGTTTAAAAATAATGGCTGAAAATTGTGATAATTTTACTAATAATGAAAACAATAGTGTGAAACAACACCTAGATTTGCCAGAAGTTGATAGATTATTAAAGGAAATGGAGGCAACTCAGAATGAAATAGAACAAAAACTTAAATTGCATAATCCCCCCAAAAGGATATTAAATACTATACCGGATAAAACTAAATTCTATAGTCGAATTGGAGAAAATTCTGGTTCTATACCTGACTTAGGTTTTGGTTTAAAAGAGTTTTATACTAATGATGCCAAGAAAAATATTGGTGTTAGTGATGAAAAAAGTTATCCTACTCTTATTGAAGAACCCTTTGTAAAGAAAAATGTGTTGCCTTTAAGTGAAAATGATAACAAACCGGATTATAATAGTGTTATCAATATGTCTGCAGTAGATAATTCTGTTATTCAGAATAGACATTCCCCGTCAAGTAGAAGAAGATTGGATATGGATTTTAGGTATAAAGTTATAGATAAACAACCACAATTAATAACTAATTATAGAAGCCATGATCAAAATATTAAAAAAGTGTACAAGCCTACAAATATGGTAGATTCAGCTAATTCACAGAATGTGTTTGTGAAATCTACACAAGGTTTTGAAAGTCAAAACCAGCAACCAAGCATTAATAAACATGCTTCACCTACCAAATTTAATATTTCAAAACACCTGGGCTTAAACTCATTAAGAGATAAATTTAATAGTGAAAGAGACAGGCGGTTACAGTTAATTCAATCCCAAGAAACTGCAGAAAATCATACAAGTTCACAAAAATCTGGTTATAATAGTCAAAGTAATCAAAGTAGGCCTATGGATCTCAGAAAGAAAGTAAGTGATGATTGCCAAAGCTCAAATGATGTGAAGCAACAAGCTGTAGACATTCCTCTAAAACATGATAAACAAGCCATCGTTATTGAAAATTGGAAGAATTACCCTTCAGTGGAGAAGCCAAGGTAAGCTTGATTGTTAGAATATCTTATTACTGTACCTATTAGAATCTTTATAAAATTATTAGGTTATATTTATACTAATTATATTGGCTATATCATAACCTAAGTAACTACTATTTTTGAAGGTTCTTGGGTATATATTTGTTGCGTTGAAATCTCCCTGATCGAGGAATCGAATTTTCATTTATTTTTTTTGGATTTAACCTATTACAGTAGGACGGTGATAATCCAAACGTCAAAAATCTGAACCTTTCAATGACACTTTGCTGTTAATGGTTATTGGGAAAAGCAAAAACTCCCGATATTTAAAAATGTAATGTGCGTGCATTTGAGTTATAAATTGCAAAAAATTCCTGGATGACAGCTGACATTTTCAAGGATTGGTATGAGGATGAATTTATTTCAAGTGTATAAAAACACTTTAAAAATGAAGGAAATATGATGAAGTATTTAATCATTGACAATGTTGAATCATTGACAATACATGCTTTAGTTGAAACGCTTATTAATATTGACGAAGATTATGAGATTTGGTTCTTGCCTGCAAATGTAACCATGTTAAAACAACCCATGGATCAAGGGGTTATTCCAAAATTAAAAAGTGCATAGGAAAGATCTTCCGCCACACCTGTTGTTTAGCAGAGCAGGATGAATAATGTATTATGGCTTATACGAAAAAATTTAACCTGAAGGATTGTGTTCGCTATCATATAAACTATTTTTTGATCACTGTTAAAAAAGTTACAGTGAACAGAGGTTGTTATAGAAAAGCGCCTATATTTGTTGAAAGTAGAAACAGTAGTGTCTGAGTACTAGCTATATAGTAAACTGTTGGTAGTTAAATATT